>CAWUFW010016563.1:0-303503 GCA_963921515.1 Calotriton arnoldi
TACACTGCCCGAAAACTACTGCACTGCCCTAAACCCTGAAACACCACCCCCAGCAAGACTACCTACACTGGCCGAACACCACTGCACTGCCCTAAACCCTGAAACACCACCCCCTGCACGACCCCTACACTGCCCAAACACTACTGCACTGCCCTAAACCCTGAAACACCACCCCTCAGCACGACACCCTACACTGCCCGAACACCACTGCACTGCCCTAAGCCCTGAAACACCACCCCAGCACAACCCCCTACACTGCCCGAACACCACTGCACTAAACCCTGAAACACCACCCCCTGCACGACCCCCTACACTGCCGGAACACCACTGCACTGCCCTAAACCCTGAAACACCACCCCAGCATGACCCCCTACACTGCCCTAACACCACTGCACTGCCCTAAACCCTGAAACATCACCCCCAGCACAACCCCCTACACTGCCTGAGCACCATTGCTCTGCCCTAAACCCTGAAACACTAGCCCCAGCACGACCCCCTACACTGCCCGAACACCACTGCACTGCCCTAAACCCTGAAACACCACCCCCATCACGACCCCTACACTGCCCGAACACCACTGCACTGCCCTAAACCCTGAAACACCAGCCCCAGCAAGACCCCTACACTGCCCGAACACCACTGTATCCCTAGACTCCTGAAACACCAGCCCCAGCAAGACCCCCTACACTGCTCGAACACCACTGCACTGCCCTAAACCCTGAAACACCAGCCCCAGCATGACCCCCTACACTGCCCGAACACCACTGCACTGCCCTAAACCCTGAAACACCAGCCCCAGCACGACCCACTACACTGCCCTAACACCACTGCACTGCCCTAAACCCTGAAACACCAGCCCCAGCATGACCCCCTACACTGCCCGAACACCACTGCACTGCCCTAAACCCTGAAACACCAGCCCCAGCACCACCCCCTACAATGCCTGAACACCACTGTACTGCCCTAAACCCTGAAACACCACCCCCTGCACCGCCCCCTACACTGCCCGAACACCACTGCACTGCCCTAAACCCTGAAACACCACCCCCTGCACGACCCCCTACACTGCCCGAACACCACTGCACTGCCCTAAACCCTGAAACACCACCCCTGCACCACCCCCTACATTGCCCGAACACCACTGCACTGCCCTAAACCCTGAAACACCACCCCTGCACTGCCCCCTACACTGCCCGAACACCACTGCACTGCCCTAAACCCTGAAACACCACCCCCAGCATGACCCCCTTTACTGCTCGAACACCACTGCACTGCCCCAAACCCTGAAACACCACCCCCAGCATGACCCCCTACACTGCCCGAACACCACTGCCCTAAACCCTGAAACACCACCCCTGCACAACCCCCTACACTGCCCGAACACCACTGCACTGCCCTAAACCCTGAAACACCACCCCCTGCACGACCCCCTACACTGCCCGAACACCACTGCACTGCCCTAAACCCTGAAACACCACCCCCAGCCCGACCCCCTACACTGCCCGAACACCACTGCACTGCCCTAAACCCTAAAACACCACCCCCAGCACGACCCCCTACACTGCCCGAACACCACTGCACTGCCCTAAACCCTAGAACACTACCCCCAGCATGACCCCCTACACTACCCGAACACCACTGCACTACCCTAAACCCTAAAATACTCCCCCAGCACGACCCCCTACACTACCCGAACACGACTGCACTGCCCTAAACCCTAAAACACTCCCCCAGCACGACCCCCTACACTACCCGAACACCACTGCACTGCCCTAAACCCTAAAACACTCCCCCAGCACGACCCCCTACACTACCCAAACACCACTGCACTACCCTAAACCCTAAAACCCTAAAACACTAACCCCAGCACAACCCCCTACACTACCCAAACACCAATGTACTACTCTAAACCCTAAAACACTCCCCCAGGACGACTCCCTACACTACCCAAACACCACTGCACTACCCTAAACCCTAAATCTACCCCCAGCATGACCCCCTACACTACACAAACACCACTGCACTACCCTAAACCCTAAATCTACCCCCAGCATGACCCCCTACACTACACAAACACCACTGCACTACCCTAAACCCTAAAACACTACCCCCAGCACGAGCCTCTTCACTACCTAAACACAACTGCACAATTTGTTACAGGCGTTGCAACGCAGGCCTGTGGTGCTTACTGGAAGTACCTGGTGGGCTGGTTGGGCCCCAGGGACTCTCAGGATTCAAGGTGACCTAATCCCCCAACTTAAAACGCGCCACGGGGCGCGTTTGCACAGTGGTGGAGGGAGGGGGCATGGCCTCAGGTGACATGTGCGCAAACACGCCCTGTGGTGCGTTTTAAGTTGGGGAGTTAATTCCCTTTGAATCCTGGGGGCCAACTAGCCCACCAGGTACCTTCAGTAAGCACAACAGAGTTGCGTTGCAGAGAGGTGAAAAAAGGTGCGTGGCCTCGGAACGCCTCTCTGCAACTCAGCTCTGTGGTCCTAACTGTAGGTACCTGGGGGGCTAGTTGGGCCCCAGGGACCCTCAGGATTCAAGGGGACTTAATCCCGCAACTTAAAACGCGCCACGGGGCGCGTTTGCACACATGTCACCTCAGGCCCCCCCTCCCTTCACCTCTGGTTAGTCAGAGTCAGTTACCACCAGTACCCGTCTGAAAAAGTTGTGGGCACAGGATGATTTTGCAACAAGGCCTCTTTCTGCTCTTCTGTTGGTTCTTTCTGCACATCTTTTGCTTCTTTCTGTGCGTTTTTTCTTCTTTCTTCACATGTCCTACCTCTGTTGGCATAGTTAGAAACTAGCATTTAAAAAACCTTTGAAATTCACTTAAAAAATCATAGGTTTCAAGCACGTTATAGTTAGAAATTAGCATTTAAAAAACCTTTGAAATTCACTGAAAAAACCATAGGTTTCAGGCACGTTATAGTTAGAAATTAGCATTTAAAAAACCTTTGAAATTCACTGAAAAAACCATAGGTTTCAGGCACGTTATAGTTAGAAATTAGCATTTAAAAAACCTTTGAAATTCACTGAAAAAACCATAGGTTTCAGACACGTTATAGTTAGAAATTAGCATTTAAAAAACCTTTGAAATTCACTGAAAAAACCATAGGTTTTAGGGACAGTTATAGTTAGTTGGACATTGCACTCGTACAAAACCCGTGAAATTCCCCTGTTATAGTTAGTTCAGCTAACTATAACTCGCGCCCCGCAATGCACTGCTGATGACGTCACATATTACATCACTCATGACATGGTCAGTGACATCACTGATGACATCACTGATGACATCTCAAATGACATCACTGATGACATCATCCATGTGATAATTTCATGCATCTTCTCACACCCTAATATAACTTTTGATACACCCACTCTAAATTACAGACTGCCATTCTCAAAACCATAGACACTCCAACACCAAAAACTACATACCCACTCACTGATTCTTAGGTCTACACACACATCCACTCACTCACCTGTACAGTCACTCATACTTACAGTCACTCAGTACAGGACTATCATATGCACTCATACACCTATATAAACACTCACACACCGCCACTCATCCATAGAGGTACTCACACACCTAGTCAGTCATGCAAAAAATTAATCACACACCCATTTACTCACCTATACAGTTATACACACACCCGCTCACTTACTCATACAAATACTAGCACATTCTTACGCTCTTATACAATAACTGATACAAGCACACACGCATCCATACAGCCACTCTCACAATAACACACTCTCACTTATAGCCATTTAAATACTCTAACACACATATATACTGCCTTTTACATATGTAGTTACTTGCACATGTACCACTGAGATATACATTCACTGACTAACACACCCATACACACACTCACCCACCCAAGCAGTCCATCACAGATGCACTCTTGAAATCATGCACCCAGTGAATCACCCACTCACACATCTATGTATAGAGTCACACACACCCCACCCACACAAACACTCAGGCAGCCATACAGATACTCAGAGAACCAATAAATAACCCATATAGACACTCATGTAGCTATTCGCAAATCCATGCATCCACTTACACACCAACAAACAGACGGATACAGACATTCACACAGTTTAGTCACTAACCCATGCATTCAGTAAGATACGTTTAATCACTCACTTGTAGAGTCAGTCACTCACGTACTAAATCATCCATTCAGACACTTATACACCCACTCATTCTTCAATACGCCTTTCGCTATATATATTAAACATATTTAAACTTTACAGAAACACACAGTCACTGGATGATGTCATCAGTGATGTCATCAGTGATGTCATTTGAGATGTCATCAGTGATGTCACTGACCATGTCATGAGTGACGTAATATGTGACGTCATCAGCAGTGCATTGCGGGGGCGCGAGTTATAGTTAGCTGAACTAACTATAACAGGGGAATTTCACGGGTTTTGTACGAGTGCAATGTCCAACTAACTATAACTGTCCCTAAAACCTATGGTTTTTTCAGTGAATATATATATATATATATATATATATATATATATATATATATATAATCTACTGGCGGTCGCCAGTAGATAGTTATAGTTAGGACCTATTATCCATAGGAAATCCGCGACATTCTATTTGCAATAACGTTGGCGCCGGTTGACGAATCTTCGCGAAAGCTTCCAACTTGTTGGGGCGCTCCGGTCCGCTCCTACCCTGAAAGTCTCGGGGTGATACGTCAAGCGGGGGCCGAGAAAAAGGGGGTCCCAAAACGCGTTTTCCCCATTCATTTTTCCATAGGAACCTTTAGTCGCAGCTACAGCCCGAACTGCTGAACGGAATTACCCCAAATTTGGCAAAGAGGTAGCCCTTGGTTCAGACTGGTGCCTTTTGCTAAAATGGTGTAAATCCGTTCAGTAGTTCCTGAGAAATTCACAATTAAAATCACATATATATCTATGGGCGCGTCGGATCCGCGTACCCTCCCGATCACGAGCTGCATGCTAATTGGCTGTCAACACTCCAAATCAGGAAGTGTTGGCAGCCATTTTGTCCCTCGGTAGAACCGAGGGACAGAAACAAGTGCGCAAAGCGCAAAAGGGGGCAGGGTAGAAACACCCTGACCCCTAGGTCTGCTCAGGGGGTCCCACAAGGACCCCCTGGGCAAAAAAGCATTTTTAAAAAAAAAAATCGGCAGGATGCGCTCAGGGAGCGCGGATCCTGCCGAAAAAAATCGAAGCGCGGTCTCCCGCGCTCGATGTTAATTGCCCCCGGGTGGGCCAAGTCCCGGGGGCATGCTGGGGGGGTTTATTTTATGTATGGGGGGCCTCCAGGGCCCCAAGCCCCGGGGACCGCCACCCCCGGGGCTTTATCATTAATGGTGCGGGAGGGCTCTGAGCCCTCCCGCAGCCCCGGGACCGCCACCTCCCCGGGGCTTTTTTAATTTATTTTTAAAACATGTGTGGGGGGCTCCATCCCCCACACGCCCGGGGACCACCACCTCCCGGGGCACTAAGAACATTGAAAATGGGGGTCCGTTTTGGACCTCCAAGCCCCGGGGACCACCACCTCCCCGGGGCTTTCAAAATGTAGGGAGGGGGCCGCGCGGCCCCCTCCTGGAGCCCTTGATGGCCCTGGGGACCGCCACCCCCAGGGCCGGCTCCTGCAGTGTCCCGGGGTGCCTACCCCCGGGACACTGTAGTTTGCTATGACAGGACGGGAGCCTCGCGGCTCCCGTCCTGTCATAGCAATCTTGTTTGCATTTTGAAAGAGAGAGCAGGAAACCTGCTCTCTCTTTCAAAATGCAAACCAATTGCTTTTCCACACGGGGAGCAGCATGTTAGCTGCTCCCCATGTGGAAAGGAATGCCGGCTCCCGTAGGACACGGGGAGCCGGCGGGACTGTGGGGGTTTGGGGACCCCCACAGTCCCCAACCAGAGGCCAGGCCCCGAGGGATGGGGTCCCCGGGGCCATAAGTGGCCCGGGAGGGGGGCCACGCAGCCCCCCTCCCCAAATAAATTTTTTTTAAAAATAAGGGCAAGGCCGGCCCCGGGGGATGGGGTCCCCGGGGCCTTAAATGGCCTGAGGAGGGGGGCCACGCAGCCCCCCCCATATTTTTTATTTAAAAAGAGGGCATGCCCCGGGGGATGGGGTCCCCGGGGCCAAAAGTGGCCGAGGGAAGGGGGGCCACGCAGCCCCCCTCCCATAAAAAATAAAAAAAAATAAAAAAACGGCATCGTGCAGGAGGCCTTGCCCCCCTCCCTGCAGTACTCTGCAAACGCGCACCCTGGCGCGTTTTAAGAAGGGGAAGTAATTCCCCTTGAATACTGGGGGTCCCTGGGGCCAACTAGCCCACCAGGAACCTCCAGTATGCGCCAGGGGCTGCCTTGCAGAGAGGTGTACAGAGGCCACGCCCTTTTTACATCTCTCTGCAACGCAGCTCTGTGGCGCTTAATGGAGGTAGCTGGTGGGCTAGTTGCACCCCAGGGACCCTCAGGATTCAAGGGAGTTAATCCCCGACTTAAAACGCACCACGGGCGCGTTTGCACAGTGGTGAAGGGAGGGCGGGGCCTGAGGTGACATGTGTGCAAACCGGCCCCATGGTGCGTTTTAAGATGGGGAATTAAATCCCCTTCAATCCTGAGGGTCCCTGGGGGCCAACTAGCCCAACAGGTACATCCAGAAAGCGCCACAGAGCTGCGTTGCAGAGAGGTGTAAAAGGGGTGTGGCCTCTCTACACGTCTCTGCAACGCAGCCCCCTGGCGCATACTGGAGGTTCCTGGTGGGCTAGTTGGCCCCTAGGGACCCTCATGATTCAAGGGGACTTAATCCCCCAACTTAAAACGTGCCACAGGGCACGTTTGCACAGATGTCACCTCAGGCCCCGCCCCTCCCTTCACCATTGTGCAAATATTCCTCTAAAATCTGCCGAACTACGAATTCTGATTTACTCACCTGTTATCAGGAGAGACCTCAGTGCTGCATCTTTCAGCCCAGTACTGATCCTCAAAAGTAATTTTAACCGTACTTACCAGTAACTTGAATTTCCTTCATAGGCTAACATTGACTGGTTTCACTTGGAAATTCTTCTAAGTGTGGAGTTTTGGAACATACAAATATTCCTCTAAAATCAGCCGAAATACGAATTCCGATTTACTCACCTGTTATCAGGAGAGACCTCAGTGCTGCATCTTTCAGCCCAGTACTGATCCTCAAAAGTAATTTTAACCGTACTTACCAGTAACTTGAATTTCCTTCATAGGCTAACATTGACTGGTTTCACTTGGAAATTCTTCTAAGTGTGGAGTTTTGGAACTTTAAAATATTCATCTAAAATCAGCCGAAATACGAATTCCGATTTACTCACCTGTTATCAGGAGAGACCTCAGTGCTGCATCTTTCAGCCCAGTACTGATCCTCAAAAGTAATTTTAACCGTACTTACCAGTAACTTGAATTTCCTTCATAGGCTAACATTGACTGGTTTCACTTGGAAATTCTTCTGTGTGTGGAGTTTTGGAACTTTAAAATATTCATCTAAAATCAGCCGAAATACGAATTCCGATTTACTCACCTGTTATCAGGAGAGACCTCAGTGCCGCATCTTTCAGCCCAGTACTAATCCTGAAAAGTAATTTTAACCGTACTTACCAGTAACTTGAATTTCCTTCCATAGGATATCATTGCCTGCTTTTTGCTGAAAAAGTTTCTAAGTGTTGATTTTTGAAACATACAAATATTCCTCTAAAATCAGCCGAAATCCGAATTCCGACTTACTCACCTGTTATCAGGAGAAAACCCAGTGCTGCACCTTTTAGCCCAGCACTGACCCTGAAAAGTAATTTTAACCGTACTTACCAGTAACTTATATTTTCTTCCATAGGAATCCATTGTCTGGTTTTCAGCAAAAAAGTTTCAAAGTGTTGATTTTTACAAACTACAAATATTCCTTAAACATCGCCTGTATGACTTAAACGCATTCTTTCAACTGTTTACAGGAGATGCACCAGTGCTGGATCCAGGATCCAACACTGAGTAAGAAAAAGTAACGATAACAGTTTTTACCTGCTAAGTGAATTTCCTTCCATAGGATAACATTGGTGACTATATGAGAAAAAGTTTCTGTCAACTTTTAAAATACAATAATATTCCTTAAAAATCAGTACTGTAACCAAAACGCTTTTACTCAACTGTTTACAGGAGATGTCCCAGGACTGAATCTAGGATCCAGTCCTGTGGTTAGAAAAGTAATCCATAAAGTAACTAATTGCATTTAACTAGAAATTCACATTGAGCTGAATGTTGCATTGTGTTTGAAAATGTGTTGCCCATTGCAACAACTGTAACTACTGTACTTAAAAGTCTATTGCCTATGTGCAAAGTATTTAAACTAAAGTAATTCATTCTGAGAAAGTATTTTTTGTAATGCAATGTATAATGTAATTACAATGTAATTTAAAAAATAAAATATGTAAAAAAAAATTGTTTCTAAATATGTAGTAAATCAGTATGAAAAAAATTAATATAACAATTAATACTTTTAAAAATTGTCATTTACAAAACCTTTGGAATTCACTGAAAAAACCGTAGGTTTCAGGCACGTTATAGTTAGAAATTAGCATTTTAAAAACCTTTGAAATTCACTGAAAAAACCATAGGTTTCAGACACGTTATAGTTACAAATTAGCATTTAAAAAACCTTTGGAATTCACTGAAAAAACCATAGGTTTTAGGGACAGTTATAGTTACTTGGACATTGCACTCGTAAAAACCCGTGAAATTCCCCGTTATAGTTAGTTCAGCTAACTATAACTCGCGCCCGCAATGCACTGCTGATGACGTCACATATTACATCACTCATGACATGGTCAGTGACATCACTGATGACATCTCAAATGACATCACTGATGACATTATCCAGTGACTGTGTGTTTCTGTAAAGTTTAAATATGTTTAATATATATAGGGAAAGGCGTATTGAAGAATGAGTGGGTGTATAAGTGTCTGTATGGATGATTTAGTAGGCGCGTGACTAACTCTATGTGAGTGATTAAACGTATCTTACTGAATGCATGGGTTAGTGACTAAACTGGGTGAATGTCTGTATCCGTCTGTCTGTTGCTGTGTAAGTGGCTGCATAGGTTTGTGAATAGCTACATGAGTGTCTATATGAGTTATTGATTGGTTGTCTGAGTATCTGTATGGGTGCCTGAGTGTTTGTGTGGGGGGGTGGGTGCGACTCTGTGCATAGATGTGTGAGTGGGTGATTCACTGGGTGGATGGTTTCAAGAGTGCATCTGTGCTAGACTGTATGGATGGGTAAGTGTGTGAAAGAGTGTATTAGTGAGTGAATGTATGTCCCAGTGGTACATGTGTGAGTAACTACATATGTGAAAGGCAGAATATGTGTGTTGGAGTATATAAATAGCTATAAGCGAGAGTGTGTGAGTGACTGTATGGATGAGTGTGTGCTTGCATCAGTGATTGTATAAGAGCGTAAGAATGTGCTAGTATTTGTATGAGTAAGTGAGCTGGTGTGTGTATAACTGTATAGGTGAGTAAATGGCAGTGTGTTTAATTATTTGCATGACTGACTAGGTGTGTGAGTATCTCTATGGATGAGTGGCGGTGTTTGAGTGTCTATATAGGAGTATGAGTGCATATGATAGTCCTGTACTGAGTGACCGTAAGTATGAGTGACTGTATAGGTGAGTGAGTGGATGTGTGTGTAGACCTAAGAATCAATGAGTGGGTATGTAGTTATTGGTGTTGGAGTGTCTATGGTTTTGCGAATGGCAGTCTGTAATTTAGAGTGGGTGTATCAAAGGTTATATTAGGGTGTGAGGAGGTGCATCAGATTATCACGTGGATGATGTCATCAGTGATGTCATCAGTGATGTCATTTGAGATGTCATCAGTGATGTCATCAGTAATGTCACTGACCATGTCATGAGTGATGTAATATGTGACGTCATCAGCAGTGCATTGCGGGGGCGCAAGTTATAGTTAGCTGAACTAACTATAACGGGGGAATTTCACGGGTTTTGTACGAGTGCAATGTCCAACTAACTATAACTGTCCCTAAAACCTATGGTTTTTTCAGTGAATTTGTAAGGTTTTTTAAATGCAAACTTCTAACTATAACGTGTCTGAAACCTATGGTTTTTTCTGTGAATTTCAAAGGTTTTTTAAATGCTAGTTTCTAACTATAACGTGTCTGAAACCTATGGTTTTTTCAGTGAATTTCAAAGGTTTTTTAAATGCTAATTTCTAACTATAACGTGCCTGAAACCTATGGTTTTTTCAGTGAATTTCAAAATATACTTTCTCAGAATGAATTACTTTAGTTTAAATACTTTGCAAATAGGCAATAGACTTTTAAGTACAGTAGTTACAGTTGTTGCAATGGGCAACATAATTTCAAACACAATGCAACATTGACCTCAATGTGAATTTCTAGTTAAATGCAATTAGTTACTTTATGGATTACTTTTTCTAACCACAGGACTGGATCCTAGATTCAGTCCTGGGACATCTCCTGTAAACAGTTGAGTAAAAGCGTTTTGGTTACAGTAGTGATTTTTAAGGGATATTATTGTATTTTAAAAGTTGACACTTGGAAACTTTTTCTCATAGAATCACCAATGTTAGCCTATGGGAGGAAATTCACTTAGCAGGTAAGTAGTGTTATTGTTACTTTTTCTTACTCAGTGGTGGATCCTGGATCCAGCACTGATGCATCTCCTGTAAACAGTTGAAAGAATGCGTTTAAGTCATACAGGCGATTTTTAAGGAATATTTGTAGTTTGTGAAAATCGACACTTTGAAACTTTTCTGCTGAAAACCAGACAATGGATTCCTATGGAAGGAAATCAAATTACTGGTAAGTACGGTTAGAATTACTTTTCAGGGTCAGTGCTGGGCTGAAAGATGCAGCACTGAGGTCTCTCCTGATAATAGGTGAGTAAATCGGAATTCGTAGTTCTGCTCATTTTAGAGGAATATTTGTAAGTTTCAAAAATCGACACTTAGAAACTTTTTCAGCAAAAAGCAGGCAATGATATCCTATGGAAGGAAATTCAAGTTACTGGTAAGTACGGTTAAAATTACTTTTCAGGATTAGTACTGGGCTCAAAGATGCAGCACTGTGGTCTCTCCTGATAACAGGTGAGTAAATCGGAATTCGTAGTTCGGCTGATTTTAGAGGAATATTTGCACAATGGTGAAGGAAGGGGGTGGGGCCTGAGGTGACATGTCTGCAAACACGCCCTGTGGCGCGTTTTAAGTTGGAGAATTAATTCCTCCTCAATCCCGAGGGTCCCTAGGGGCCAACTAGCCCACCAGGTACCTCCAGTATGCGCCAGAGAGCTGCGCTGCAGAGAGGTTTTCAGAGGCCATGCCCCTTTTTACACCTCTCTGCAACGCTGCTCTGTGGCGCTTTCTGGAAGTAACTGGTGGGCTAGTTGGCCCCCAGGGACCCTCAGGATTGAAGGGGATTTAATTCCCCATCTTAAAACGTGCCATGGGGCCTGTTTGCACACATGTCACCTGAAGCCCCACCCCCTCCCTTCACCACTGTGCAAACGCGCCCCGTGGCGCGTTTTAAGTTGGGGGATTAACTCCCCTTGAATCCTGAGTGTCCCTTGAGTCCAACTAGCCCACCATGTACCTCCAAAAAGCGCCACAGAGCTGCGTTGCAGAGAGGTGTAAAAAGGGGCGTGGCCTCTGTACACCTCTCTGCAACGCAGCCCCCTGGTGCATACTGGAGGTTCCTGGTGGGCTAGTTGGTCCCCAGGGACCCCCAGTATTCAAGGGGAGTTTGTTCCCCATCTGCAAACGCGCCAGGGGGCGCGTTTGCAGACTGCTGCAGCGAGGGGGCGGGGCCTCCGGCACGATGCCGGTCTTTTTTTTTTTTTTACTTTTTTTTTTGTATGGGAGGGGGGCTACGTGGCCTCCCTTCCCTCGGCCACTTTTGGCCCCGGGGACCCCATCCCCCGGGGCCTGAGCATTTTCTTTAAAAAAACGGGAAGGGGGCCGCGTGGCCCCCCTTCCCTGGTCCTCTATTTGCCCCGGGGACCCCATCCCCCGGGGCATGTCCTCTTTTTTTCATTTTAAAAATATCTGGAGGGGGCTGCGTGGCCCCCCTCCTCAGGCCATTTAAGGCCCCGGGGACCCTATCCCCCGGGGCCGGCCTTGCCCTTTTTTTTTTTTTATTTATTTAAATGTATTTTTTGGGGGGAGGGGGCTGCGTGGCCCCCCTCCCGGGCCACTACTTGCCCCGGGGACCCCATCCCCTGGGGCTGGCCCTATCCTTTGGGGACTGTGGGGGGACCCCAACTCCCCCACGGTCCCGCCGGCTCCCCGCGTCCTGCGGGAGCCGGCATTGCTTTTCCACATGGGGAGTTGCTAAGATGCAGCTCCCCGTGTGGAAAAGCAATTTGCTTTGGATTTTGGAAGAGAGAGAAGGTTTTCTGCTCTCTCTTCCAAAATTCAAAGCAGTTTGCTATGACAGGACGGGAGCCGCGAGGCTCCCGCCCTGCCATAGCAAACTACAGTGTCCCGGGGGTAGGCACCCTGGGACACTGCAGGAGCCGGCCCTGGGGGGTGGTGGTCCCCAGGTCCCTCATGGGCTCCAGGAGGGGGGCCGCGCGGACCCCCTCCCAACAGGTTGCAAGCCCCGGGGAGGTGGTGGTCCCCGCGGCTCTGGGGGTCCGTAACAGGACCCCCATATTTAACGATTTAGTGCCCCGGGGAGGTGGCGGTCCCCGGGGCGTGTGGGGGGGCTGGAGCCCCCCCACACAACTAATTATAATTTTAAAAAGAAGCCCCGGGGAGGTGGCGGTCCCCGGGGCTGCGGGAGGGCTCAGAGCCCTCCCGCACCATTTTGTTTAAAGCCCCGGGGGGTGGTGGTCCCCGGGGCTTGGGGGGCCTTAGAGGCCCCCATATAATTATTAATGATCCCCCGCATGCACCCGGGACTTGGCCCACCCGGGGGCCAATTAACCACGAAGCGCGGGAGTCCGCGCTTTGTTTTTTTTTTTATCGGCAGGATCCGCGCACCCAGCGCGTTTTTTGCCGATTTAAAAAAAATATATATATATTTTTTTTTGGCCCTGGGGGTCCTTGTAGGACCCCCTGAGCAGGCCTAGGGGGTCAGGGTGTTTCTACCCTGCCCCCTTTTTGCGTTTTGCGCAGTTTTTTACTGCTTTCTTGTTCCTCGGAACAAGATGGCTGCCAACACTTCCTGGTTTGGAGTGTTGACAGCCAATTAGCATGCAGCTCGTGATCGGAAGGGTGCGCGGATCCACCGCGGCCATAGATATCGAAACGTTTATTTTGGATTTTCTCAGCAACTACTGAACGGATTTACACCATTTTTAAAAAGGGTGCTTTCTGAACCAAGCACTACCTTTTTGGCAAATTTGGTGTAATTCCGTTCAGCAGTTCGGGCTGTAGCCGTGGCTAAAATTTCCTATGGGAATTAACATGGAGAAAACACGTTTTCGGATCCCCCTTTTTTCTCGGCCCCCACTTGATGAATCACCCCGAAACTTTCAAGACAGGAGCGGACCGGAGCGCCCCACTAGTTTTGAAAATTTCGCGATGATTCGTCAAACGACGCCAAACTTATTGGGAATAGAATGTTATGAATTTCCTATGGATAATAGGTCCTAACTCTAACTATCTACTGGTGACCGCCTGTAGATAATATCCGTACCATCTCGCTATCTCCAACGAGAAGACACAGCACTGCAGACTTGAGTACAGTTTCAACTTTCTTTATTTTCTTATTTTTTCGTTAGTGCATTTAGTGCAAAAAGACGGACGGTCTATGCGTATCGGCACCCAGCCTTCTACTCGACATATATATATATCGTCACATGTACATAGAAGCAGCAATATTTACATGGTCTGGTAAACCCATGTTTACTCCAGCTACGTATACACAGAAGCTTGTGTTTCTTCCCTCCCCTATATTCATGTATCTGCTTATAACTGGAAGCATAGTTCTATGTAGAAGGGCACATGCAGAATGGCAACCTAATCTCCATATCCTGACAAAAGCAAATTTTGTCATGTCTAAGTATGTCTGTATACACACAAACCCGTCCCCCCAATTGCCAGTCGTCAGGGGCCGCAGTGGACCCACAAGGCCTCTGCTGGCCTCATTCCCTTGCTCCTGCCTGGGCGGAAGCAGCTTTTTTTCTGTGCTCTCGCTGGGCAGGATCAAAGTTATGTTCCCTGCCGGGAGAATGGAGGCAGGGAATTAATTACTTTTGTATTCCTTGCCTGCACATGCTGACAGCCCTGACGTAGGCCTCAGACCCGTATGGACTTTAAATGCTGGCCGAAACATGTTGGCATATAACAGGGGCAAATGAAACATTGCAACTCATATAGACTCTACGAACCTCTTCTTTTATTAGTGCCTAGGGTACCCAAGAAATGAAGGGAATCTCTTGGGTATACCCTGAGACATTTTTACTATTTTTCTTCTGGATCCCTGCTTTATAATCCAGTAACGATTTATATAATAACTCCCATTTCTGGTCAAGTCCGCCTTGGTGGCACCATCCTACCAGGGTGTTGATAGGCGCCGATGATGAAGCATGTCACTATTTAGTGGTGGAGGTGTCTACTCCAAAATCTTTGGATTTCCCCAGGAACTTACTCTTATTATTCAATCTAGTTGCCCATATGTATAGAAACATACAAATACACATAACATAACATTAGAACTAGTATCTTCATGCAACAAGCTGCTTCAATTTTTCAGGCTTCACTTAAACTGTGCAAGCGCCTGGATACCCTCACGGGTGATTAGTGCGCTATACAAATAGACAGAACAGAACAATCCGCAGTGTTTCAACTCGCAGTGTACTACTACAAAACATTTGTCATTCAAGCAATGGTGCAACACATGATCTACTACTTAGGTGGACAGTTTCATAAAAACATTAAATGATATACTTTTGGGGTTACAGTTTAATAACATTTAAGTTTTTGTATATTCTACGCAAATTAATTTGTATTCATGCCTGTGCCAGTCTCTGGGTCCTTTTATTCATGGATCAGCCACATAACTTTGGTGTTATAAAATTTGGACAATAGGGGTTGAAAATTGTTTATTTGATTCTGATCGGGGTATATAGAGCTTGGATTATTTTGACGAGCTTCTGTTTCACAGTTGGTAGCACAGAGACCGACTTGTGCGCACTGTAAGCCCAGTCACATTTTAAAAACTTCCGATTTTAAGCGAGTCCGTTATCTGTTCCTGTTTTCCAAAACTTGAAACGGAACACTGGGTCTCAATTTCAACAGCAGAACAGCTCTGATGCAATTATCCTGAGTTCCATGTAGCAGTTACAAAACCAGAATGTCCTTTATAGGACTAGATTATATGTTATTAGTTGAAATGCCAGAAGTAAGTTTTTCATGTGCAAATATATTTAGCTTCTGTTGACAATTTGACAGCCATGGCATTTGCAGGAGTTATCTCTGTGCTATTTAAAATGTTTGGCTGCTTTCACTTTGTGACAAGCACCTGGCATCTTTTTTGGATGTACAGCTCAAATTGAACACTACCCGGCATTTTAGAAATGACACATAATCTACCATTTAGTTCTAAATCGGATGCACACAGAAAAGCAAAACAGTGAGGCGTGAAATGCTTGAATTAATCCCAGCCACTGGTAATTGGTCTTGTATGCATTCCAGTACATCGTATTTATGCTCACTGTGCCACTACAAGAAACCACATGCAAAGCAGTCTTGGTCCTGCTCGATTTGTATCAGTCCAGCCTGCACAGCAAGCATTTGCACGCTGCCCAACATCCCACACTTTTCTAACACGTTCATGTATTAGTTTTAGGCTGTCCAGCTTGAGTTCCATCCTTCCCTTGCCCAAATCCTGTTTACAGAAATGTAGTACTGTGGAAGAATACAGTAAACAGGCCTTTAAATCTTGTTCTCATCTTTTCACATTTGCTATGTATTCAAAACCAGAGGTCAAGTGTTAGGCTCTGTCTTCCAGGGAGCTTAGTGTTTACTTTTATTTCTCTGACTTCAAAGTGAGAGGATGTGTGTGACAATCATGCTGTACAATGTTATCTTTTTTCTAGCACAAAACAAAATTTAAATGTCTGTAAATGAACTGTGCAGATATTTCAGAATATGGAAAGCACAAATGGAGCAAATTTTGGGGTAATTCTAAAATGTGATGGAAACAATTATTTGAATATTATCAAAACAAATCAATATACTAGGTGATGACATTTCCACACATCATTTGTGTGCAGTATACTTCTATCAATAAAATTGTATGTCAGTGCAAATGTAATGGTCATTTCAATTGAAGATGTGTTTTCTGTAATGGCAGTGTGCTACCACACCATGCATACTCCACTTTACCCTCTCTACTCTACTCTGCAGCACTCAATGCCACCGCACCCTTCTCTTCATCACTCCACACTATGCTACACCACTCTGTCACTGCATACTGCACTCTACTCTACACTACTCCACTCTACACTTCTCTCAACGCCTCTCTACTCTACACCACTCTGCTCTATGCAATGCACTCTACCCCACAATGCTTTATTATGCACCACTGCAATCTTCACCACTGCACTCTACGCCATTCCTCTCTAAGCCACTCTAATTGAATTTGCCCCACTGCACTCTGCCACTGCACTCAAAACCAATGCACTCTACGCCAATCTACTCTGCGCCACCATAGTTTACACCACTTCATTCTAGTCCACTCTGACACTCCACTCCACTCTGATGCTCTACACCATTAAACTGTACTCCACTCTGACAATCTATTCCGCTCTATGCCACTCCACTCTACAACACTCTCTCCACTCTAAGCGGCTCTATGGCAGTATTCCACTCTACGATGCTGTACCCAACTCCCTGTACACCACTCCATGCCACTTTACTCCACTCCACTCCGGTACTCCACTCTACTCCACTCTAGGACACTCCACTGTATGCCACTCCATTCCACACCACTCCACTCCGACACTCTGTGCCACTCCACTCTATGCCTCTCCACTCTACTCCTCGCCATTCTACTCCATGCCATTCCACTTTCCTACACTACACCACTCTATGCCACTCCACTCTTCTACAATCTGCTCTATAACACTTTACTCCATGCAACACTCTCTACGCCACTCCACTCTGCTCTACACCACTCCACGACACTCTATGCCACTCCACACTACAACACTCTACTTCACTCTGACACTATTCCACTCCGTGCCACTCAACTCTACTCTATGCCTTTCCATTCCAGGATACTACACAACACTCTAAACAACCCAACTCTATGCCCCTCCATGACACTCCACGACACTCTACACCAACACTACAACTCTCTGTCATTCCATACCACTCCACTCCACTCTACTTTGACACTCCACTCCTCTTTTCTTTACCCAACTAACTTTTAGCCATGCTGAACAGCAGCCACACTGGTGTACAACATGGCTAAAACATATTGGCATAGCCAATAGGCGAGACATACTGGCTTTGCCAATACTTGTTTTGGTTCTGCAGGTCCATTCGTTGAAAGCTCCGCTAGCATTCCGCCATCTGCAGCCATGTCATTGTCCATTTACAAACTCAAGACTCTGTTCTCTCCGCTCAGGTCACTGCCATGGTGCCCAGAAAAACTCCCAGAAGTAACTGTTGGCATGTGCTATGCAAATATAAAAACTGACAGGCTCGATCAACAAAGACCTGCCAATTTTGGGCTCTTCCACTGGTCTTATTAAGGGCATGGTAAAAATATAATTGGCAAGTTAATGCATTCCATTAACATTGTTATAGTATCATGTACCTTGCAGAAGTAGGTTTGGTTTTAGACTAGATTTCCCACAAAGACTTTGCTTATGAAGAGGCATAGCTAGTTTTGTGTTTTTTAATCCTTTTTCAGGGAAAATGTGTGAACCTTGGAAAGTCAGCCATTCCAGCATTCTTACCCTGTTCTGCCCTGAAACTTTCTGAACAAAGTTTGCTCTGTAAAGCTTCCACTGAAAGGACCTTTTATTGCTCATCATATATGTTCCTGATAATTCCTGGAAAGGGATTGCTTGTGATGTGAGTTTGGTGAAGCCTCATATCAAGAAAGGGAGGCCAAATACACTGGGCTAGTCATTAAGGATAGAACAGTGTTCGGTTTGTCCCGTATCTAGAACTCACAAACATGAGTTGGAAAATGTTCAATTTGTGTCGGTGTAAGGATTTCTGAGATTTGGGTGCTACCTTTCCCCTCACAACAAGGCCATATCTTAGGTCATTGCAATTGGATGCCCTCTTGTGGCCGTTTGTGATGGCACCACAAGGCAGCGCCGTACAATGGTCCTAAGGTAGCACTCGCCCTGTGTTCTATACTTTGGTTTCTGGTCAATGGTGGTAGTCTACTGAGGTACAGAAGGTTTAGTTTCAAGCCCCAGGAGGTTACAGAGCTTCCTAATCATGGGTTACGAGGCCATTTTTAATTTGAGCTAATTCTTGTTTGCAAAATGCCTTGATTGGTTATAAAAGTATAATGCAAATTAATTCCTAAATGAATGTTCTCTTGTACAGACGTTCCGATCTAAATTGCTTTGTACATGTTGGTGGAGCTTGTACTTGAACCTTCCCGAAGCTGGTATGTGGATCTTGGGCAGGGCCGCACTGGGAACAGCAACCAGCCATGGCAGATTGCAGCTCGACTGGCCCTGGGAGCGGGGGATGGGTGCTAGTAAGAAGCACTGCTCCCGCTTTTGTAGGGGGCTGACATTGCAGCACTGCAGCAAAACCAGCCCCCAGGAACAAAACCGGCCCCCACTGCCGCAAAACCGGCCCCCACCCCTCCACCCACCAGGGAAGCGCCTGGTGCCCGCTACGGCCAGTCCGGCCCTGATCTTGGGTAGTTAAAATCCGCTCCTACTCTTAACTTTCAACTACAACACAGACCTAGTGGTACGCAAAACCTTCTGCCCAGGCACAGCATAGACCTATGATACACATTCAACCCTACCCAAAATCCCAAGCCAAGGGGTAAAGCAATGTAACCACTTAGATCCAGTCCTACACAACACATCTGGCCACTCTCTATCTGTGCCCCAACATAGAGCCAATGTGCTAGCTAAACAATTGTACTGCGTGAAACCACAGCCTATCACAACACAACATTAAGAGCACAAATCCAGTGGCACCAAAAACATCAGTTGTGTCGTAAGGCAATGCCTTTCGTGCCTTTCTCATTGGGGCACCTAAGTTTTGAAAGTTTAATAATTTTACAATCGTCAGTAAAAGAGAAATCCCAAAATAAAACGCACAGAATAGAAAAATATAAATACAGAGTTAAAAAAAAAAGTTGGACAAGTAATCTGGAATTTATGTGCATATTTTGACTAAACTAGGCAGAATCTAAGAATGTATGTATCTGTTCTTGGTCAGCATTCCATGTGCACTAATGCATATCTCAAAGGGGGCATTTTCTAATCCTGTCACAGTGGATACCATGGTGGTATACATTATCAACCCTTTTCTTGCTTTTTAGGTCTGGCACAGACACACATTTTAGCTCTCTCGCCAACCTCATAATAAAAAAAATAACAAATTACAAGCATTGGCAAAGCTAATAAGTCCCACGTTGGCTGCTAGCCTTTTGGCTTTCTGTTTGTTTTGTCATGGTTTTGGTACAACGTTATTGTCAGGGGAGTGATTGGCCCTTGCCATACAAAAACAAACATTGACTAAAAGCTAAAGTAGTTTTTAGTCTCTAAAAGCACACATTGCCATAGTTATTCTAGGCATTGATGGGAACAGCTTTGTGTGTAGATTTGCTCCTTGTGAGAGAGCTGAATGCTAAACGCAAACCTTATAAAAATTCAGATATTAATTCATAGAGGGGCTTCTAGTCAGCTTTCTTCATACATTGGTATGTTCAACTGTCATTTACATTTTGCTTCTGCCCAACACAGCATGGGGCAATATGGTAATGCAGTGCATGTTAGCACTTACTTCAATAGTAATCTTAAATTTTCCACCCTTGTTGGTGCAGCCTGTGCTGTGTAACTCTAGACATGTTTTTCTGGATTCATTCCTTCATCAGTGGAGAACAACAAGGCTGCACCAACAATGGTGTAAAATTAAAGACTACTACTGAAATAAGTGTTATCATGCACTACATTAACCATGGTGCACTGGGGCAAATAGAGTGCTGGGATGTGAGGCAGTGTGCTCCCACCCTTCTTCTGTTTGAGAAGGCTTCCTTGAGCTACTAAGCTGACAATGCTCCTGCACCCAGTGAGTGGTACAGAGACCTGAAAAGACTTTGGGCTGTATTTCCAGCACCCCAAAACGACTTGTTGCTCTCTACTGATGGAGTGAATCCAGAAACACGTGACTGTAGTTACACAGCACAGGCTGCACCGACGAGGGTGAAAAATTAAAGATTGCTACTGAAGAAAGTGTTATCATGCACTACATTAACCATGATATGTTGGGGCAAATTGAGTGCTGGGATGTGAGGCAGTGTGCTCCCACCCTCCTTCTACATAAAATATCAGCTGTGGGGCTACTGATTTGCGCCGTTACAGCCAGACTGGGAAAAGCACCAGGCTCAAAACTGTATGATATGTAGCCAATGCAGTTTAGCATTGATGTCATCTGGCTGGTCCTATATCCTTGATAACTGACCGAGGACCCCAAATTGCAAATATCAGAAGCTGCCGGCTGTCTCTTCTTCAGGGACCATAATAAAAGGAGAAAATGTTCCATGAAAGGACTTTCAGTTGAGTTTTTATGTTCTTAATTTTGTAGTAATCTCACAAGGAGGGATGGGGGCTTGGAAGGTCCAGCATACAGGCCCCATGGAATTATGATAAACAAAGGAGTACGCTGTTGCTATTAGGGAAAGGAAGAAGGAAGCGGAGGGGGGAGGGGAGAGAAGAAAACCTGAAGGGCCGGTAGGGGAGGTTATTTTAGTTATGAACAGGTGCTGGCGATAGCTCCAATATGGAGCAAGGGCCCTCACACACCCCTAAGGGTGTCATGCTTCATCATAGGACAGCTCCTCGTTGGGCCAGTACTGTAATGCCCAACGGGCCCCGCAAGGGGGCTCTTTGCCGAAAGTCTTCTCAGTTTGCCTTCGTGAAGCTAAAAGATGTTATGGAGGGAATATGTGTTGTGAGTAGAAGTGGGATGGTGTACGTGTGGTTAAAAATAGCTACAGGATTCTCCAATGGTAGTTTATTCGTGGGGTACCTGTGCCATGAGTAAAAACACCGACTGGAAAGTCGTGAACCGGAGAGGGAAAAATTAAACCTGCTTCAGTTTAAATGAATGAGTGAGTTGTGCAGGGGGTCGACATGTTTCATGCCCTATAAAGTCCCTACGGATCTAGGCATTTCATCAGGACCAAAGTATCCTCATCTACTCTTACGGGGGTGGCGTGTACTGGGTATAGAAAAAGGAAAAAGTCGCGTCCCCTCAAGTCTGGACTCAACTGTAGTCCTATAGTGTGGTAAAAACAAGAGGAAAATCTATACCTTCTGGAAAAAAGTGCACCTGTACGGAACAAATCAAGATTACAATTGACAAAACAAATTGTTAAGTCGCTTTGATCACAGAGGTAAAGAATTCATATGATCATGGAGGGATGGAAAACAGGGAGCAAGTCTGAATAGGAGAAAGTTAGAAAGGTTAAAAAGGTTAAAAACACTCGGTAGTGAAGATAAAAAAATTGGACGGAATGTCCAAGTGTTGACAATTCCATGTACAAAACATGCATGATAAAGACAATCTAGTGGCAAGGCCACGTGGTGGTGCGTCCTAAGGTGGAGGGCTGTCTAGCGGAGGAAGTGGTGGAGTGCCCCTGTAATTGTGTGCCCACATGTGTGTCCACATGTGTGTCCTATGTAGGATCCCCCATCACGAAACTCACCTAAATGGGGTGATTGATCTGCCCCAACTGTGACATGCCGGGCTGCTCGCTAGAGTTGCGAGAGAGACAAAACCTGTCACATAAAAGGAGGCTGTGGAAAAGCAGCCTGTCGGCCAAGTTCCGCATTATGGAACTCCTTTCCTGATGGCCCTCCACGAGAGTTAGTAGGCGAAAGTGGGAGGTATATCTAGCGGAATGCAGGACATGCCCTGGCGGTTGTGGTTCAAACTCAAATTAGCCGTGGTAGATAATTGGCCCAGGATGGCTGGGAACCAGCGGTGCTGCTACTGGGTAACCGCCGTAATGCGGTGGGTATGTGCAGAGACAGATAACATAATGAAGGCAGCTAGTGTGGGAAACCACTGGCGTGTGCCTGCTCCTTGTGTTGTATGAAGGGTTATAATTTGCTCTGCTGGTGGTGGACAAGTGGTCTTAACATATTGGTGGGAGTCCAGCTGGTTGGGCTGCCTTGGGGTCCCTAGTCTGCCCTCACCTCGCGGGGCACCGAGGCATGTAGGGAGAGTGTGGTTCGTGCCCAGGGCGTCCTGCGCATGCCATGGGTCATGCTCCTTGTGGTGTCGAGGGGGTTAGAAGTAGCTAGCGCTGTAGAGAAGAATTGTGGCAGCTAGCGCTGTTCTGGAGCCTGAAAGCAGCTCGAGCTGCCACCGGTATAAACTCGCTGGACGCTTAGGTAACTTGTCGGCCAAGGCGTCCTACGCAAAATGTGGACTGCGCTCCTCGCGGTGTCATGGAGGTTAACGGCTACTAGCACTGTTGTGAAAAATAGATAAAGCCGGCTAGCGCTGTTCTGGAGAATGCAACCAGCTTGCGCTGCCTGTGGTCTAAACTTACTGGATGCTAAGATAACTAGTGGGCCACGGTAGTGAGTACGACTCCTTCTCCCAAGGAGTCGGGGGTGAGGGGGACGCGAGAGGTAGCGTAAAGGGTACTTACTTAATTGAAGTGTATATTCAAACTGGACCTACCCATGGCCGGCCGTACCAGGGTGTGTCGGTTAGGATGCGGATCGGAATGTGAAGGCGGGAAGGATCTGGCGCCTAGCACGCGCACTGGCGTATGAAGGGAGGACTTAATGGTGGCCATGTTGAATTATACGGCCAGAGTGAAAACGTGGGCGCCATCTTTTAACGGTGTCCTCGTGGATGAGTGTAGTTAGTTAGGGCATGGCCTGGCCTCGGCTGGAGGGAGCCAAACAAGGATGAGCCGGGCTAGTATGCAGAAGTGCAATATTTAAGCACAATGTGAAGCACAATTGTCAAAAAAAGGGAGGGGGAATAAGGGGGTGGGGTCGGCGGGTGTGTGGAGGTGGGATCGGGGGGTGGTTATTATTAAATTGGGCCGAGGGTGGTGGTGGAAGGTTACCACGTTACAGGCAGACTAAACACTGGGAATGGACTGAACTGAATCCAGTAGAAAGTCGTGATGGAAGATCTACAGGGACCCACACGGGTTGTCAAAGTCACGGCGTTCGTCAGTATGGAGTGGTAGTACTGACATGTGAACACAGTCATGGGATGAGAAAATGTGGAGGAGGGGGGTGCAGGGCTTTAAGTGGGATGAAAAAACTGGGGGGTCTCTCACAGGGGCGAGGCCAACGTAATTTAGGGTGTGGCTTAAAAACACGTAGGCCAAAAACTGTGTTTAGCATAGTGTGCTGCCCGACTTGTATTTTGCTGTTTCTGTCCATTCATCCAGATATAGGATACATCAAGTAACATCATACCTACAACAAGTCAGGACTATTGGCTTTGTCAATGGTTGTTAGTTGCATAAGATAAATAAGCATCAACTATGGCTTCTATGTAATATTGAAAAAGCTTCCACTTAAAGCCCTGGTGACACCACGACAATGTTGCTGCTCCCGAGTTTCAAAAAGAGAAGGAAATCCAGAGAGAAAATGACTCTTTAAAGGATTTCCCTTCCTCTACAACGCTCACCTGTCATGACGTCATGCCGTAACTTCTCCACTAGTGAGAAGTGAACAGTGTGAGCACGCGCACATTGATGTGCCTGCTGTCACTGCAGCCTGGGAAAAAACGGACCACCTGTGCCAGGGCACAAAACAGAGCCCGATAGAGACCCGTTTCGAGCCCTGTGAGACCCGGCCCACTTAAAGCCCTGGGGGGGTGTATTATCGGACAACCTCCCCCCAGGGAATTTCATTGTTCAAACCCGTCTGATGTGTATTAAGACGGGAAACCCACCTCTGCTCCTTCATCAGAAGAGCTTTTGGG
Organism: Calotriton arnoldi; assembly: GCA_963921515.1. NCBI lineage: Eukaryota > Metazoa > Chordata > Amphibia > Caudata > Salamandridae > Calotriton > Calotriton arnoldi. The sequence continues at coordinate 24,199 of CAWUFW010016563.1, forward strand.
GTGATGTTGGTATGTGATTCTAGGATCGTCCAGTCAATATCATTTGGTATGTGCCACAACTCAGTGTAGTGTGCCAACATTCTTATCATTGTTTTCCTGCATCTTATGTTGCTGCGGTGTTCCAGTGGTTCTTAATCACTGAACACTGAACTGAATTCCCTAGTCAGACCTCACCTCGGTGCCCCGTGAGGTGAGGACAGACTAGGGAACCCAAGGCGGCCCAACCAGCTGGACTGCCGCCAGTATGTTAAGACCACTTGTCCACCACCGGCAGAGCAAATTATAACCCTTCATACAACGCAAGGAGCAGGCACACACCATCGGTTTCCCACACTAGCTGCCTTCAATATCTTATCTGTCTATGCACATACCCACAGCATTACGGCGGTTACCCAGCAGCAGCCACCCGCCGGTTCCCCTTCCATCCAGGGCCAATTATCTACCATGGCTAATTCGAGTTTGAACCACAACTGCCAGGGCATGTCCTGCATTCCGCTAGATATACCTCCCACTTTCGCCTACTAACTCTCGTGGAGGGCCATCAGGAAAGGCGTTCCAACATGCTGCACTTGGCCGACAGGCTGCTTTACCACAGCCTCCTTTTATATTACAGGTTTTGTCTCTCTCGCAACGCTATCGAGCAGCCCGGCATGTCTCAGTTGGGGAAGATCGATCACCCCATTTAGGTGAGTTTCGTGATGGGGGATCCTACATAGAACGCACATGTTTGCACACAATTATGGGGGCACTCCACCACTTCCTCCGCTAGACAGCCCCCCACCTTAGGACACACCACCACGTGTCCTTGCCACTAGATCGTCGTTATCATGCATGTTTTGTACATGGAATTGTCAACACTTGGACCCACTGTCCAATTTTTTAATCTTCACTACGGAGTGTTTTTAACCTTTTTAACCTTTCTATCTTTCTCCTATTCAGATTTGCTACCCTGTTTTCCTTCCCTCCATGATCGTATGATTTCTTTACCTCTGTGATCAAAGCGACGTAACAATTTTTTTTGTCCTTTGTAATCTTGATTTGTTCCCTACAGGTGCACTGTTTTCCAGAAGATATAGATTTACCTCTTGTTTTCACCGCACTATAGGACTACAGTTGAGTTCAGACTTGAGGGGACGTGACTTCCTCCTTTTTCTATACCTAGTACACGCCGCCCCCCTAAGAGTAGATGAGGATACTTAGGTCCTGATGAAATGCCAAGATCCGTAGGGACTTTATAGGGCATAAAACATGTCGACCCCCTGCAGCACTCACTCTTTCATTTAAACTGAAGCAGGTTTAATTTTTCCCTCTCCTGTTCACGACTTTCCAGTCGGTGTTTTTATTCATGGCACACCATTGGAGAATCCTGTAGCTATTTTTAACCACACGTACACCATCCCACTTCTACTCACAACACAAATTCCCTCCATAACATCTTTTAGCTTCACGAAGGAAAACTGAGAAGACCTCCGGCAAAGAGCCCCCTTGCGGGGCCCGTTGGGCATTGCAGCACTGGCCCAACGAGGAGCTGTCCTATGATGAAGCATGACACCCTTAGGTGTGTGTGAGGGCCCTTGCTCCATATTGGAGCTATCCCCAGCACCTGTTCATAACTAAAATAACCTCCCCTACCTGCCCTTCAGGTTTTCTTTTCTCCCCTCCCCCCTCCGCTTCCTTCTTCCTTTCCCTAATAGGAACAGCGTACTCCTTTGTTTATCTTAATTTTGTAGAGAATTTAATTTTTTTAGCAAGAGCTTCAGTTGAGTCTCTCTGGTCACTATGCATTTCTCCCCTCTACTTGCTCTCCCTCCTCCCCTCCTAGTGCTCTGTTGCAGCCCTGAGGTACTCCAGGAACCGTACAAGAAAATAACCTAAAGTATCAGTGTATTTGTCAAGTACATATTCACCTCTTGGGGCATGATGGTGCTGAATGAAATTTTTATTGTTACCCAACTCAATAGTAATTGATCAACCTGGGAAAGATGAAGGGCTGCGTGGTGCTGCCAGATTCGGTCCTGCTTGAGGTCAAACACAGATTCCTGGAGTAGATGCAGCAGTTGACTGACTGACTAGACCCAGCTGAAAATGGCAATAAGTAAATATCACCTTCTGATAAGAATATTTAAAACCCGTGCACATGCCACATACAGGGTTGTGTTTATGCATGGCACAGGGAAAGCACCAGTAGGCTGGTGGAGAGTGGGCTGCTTTCAGGGCTGGATAAGCAGAGCAATAGTCACCCTTGCGGTAGCTACACACACGTCTCCCATTGGCAAGTATTGGAATTATATCACATGTTTCACAACTGCATGTAAAACATAGTTTTTTTTTTTTAGCAATATCTTTGGAACTTTGAATGTAAAAGTAATCATTTGACCTTACTGTACACATATATATACTTCTATTGGGAATCTCTTTCCATACTCTACGGAGAGGGTCTTGCAACAGTCTGGAGCTGGCATCAAACCGTTTCACAGTCCACTGTTTGCATCCGTTCCAGACCCAGGGTTGGACAGGCTGCTTTTTCCACCGGGCCATTTCCCGGTGGGCGGGAGCCCTTAGAGCTTGGACGTCATTTAGGGGTCACCAGGGGTCACAGCTGCGACCCCTGGCTTGCTCCTTGCGACCCCTAGCACTGACTCTGTGACCCATGGCCTCAGAGGTGGCAAAATCAGTGTCAAGAACACAGGGGTGGCTGACATTCCCAGCGTCGACTCCAACCTCCTTTTCCGCTTATTTTTTTATAATATTAATAGTGAATGATAATCTATTATTCGCTATTAATGTAATAAAAAGCGGAGCAGCAGGATCTGGAGAGGGACCTTCACTGGCATCTTAAGTAAGTAAAATAAAATGTTTTTCAATTTGTTAGGTGTGTGCATGCTGGTGGGTGAGAGAGAGAGTTTGAGTGAGAGCGTCGGTATGTGTAAACGTGTATGTTAGTATGTGGAATAGTGTGTGTGTGTGTTTGTGTGTAAAAGTGAGTGTGTGAGAAAGTATAGTTGAGTAAGGGCGAGTAAGAGTGCAAATGAGGGAGTCAAAGTAAGAGTGAGTGCACCTATTGTGGCGTCATGAGGGTTAAGGGCATGGGACATCACTTCCTGTGACATCATTATGTTCCAGTGGTGTCACTTCTGCTACCCCTGGTATATTGGTGAATCGATGCCCATACCTTAGAGGCCGGTTATGAAAGCCCAGGGACGCTCCTAGTGCCTCTGTCCCAGCTCCCCGCGGTCAACTGCAGCAGACATTGGGAGGCTTCAAGATTTCCAGACCTGTACATGGCGTCTAGATTCTGAAAGCACTTTAGGACCATACAAATGGCGGGAATGCGCTCAATAAATGCCTTTATCGTACGTTAATCAGTGGCTGCTCCTCCGCTAAGGCGGAGGAGCGTCACCCCACTACCTGCAGCACTGCAAAAAAAGGAAAATTAAAATGATAATAACGCAATGTTATTATCATTTAATTTTTTTGTGCTCGGGCAGCTTTGTGGTGGGACTGGGGGAGGAGTGGTTTGCCCACTCCAAGTGAGTATGAATGTTTGGCCGGCCCTCTTGGGCCATCCAAACACTCATGCACACTGAAAATGCCCCAGGCTTGTAAACATTGTTTACCATGAATGCGGAACAACGCATGCCATTACAATGCGGTCATTACAATGACAGCGTTGTTACAACACATGCCATTACAATGCAAGTAGGAACAACCACTTGCTCTAGGGGTCAGAAGGTGTTGGATTTAAAATCCAACACCTTCCCTGCTGTTGCACAAACTGGAGTTGGAATAGTAAATTATACTATTTCAACTTTCAGCGCGCCCCCCCCCCCGAGTAAGTCGTTGTTCCGACTTGCGTTGTAATGGCATGCGTTGTTGCAATGCGGTCATTGTAATGACCGCGTTGTAATGGCATTTGTTAAAAAAGCATGCGATGTAATGTGGCATATTCCCCAGGCTCCCATTCCCTGTCTGAGCTCCGAACCAAGGCTCTCAGACTAAAGTACAACGCTGCATTGCAGCGCTGTGATTGGTCAAGGGAGCCTGGGTGGGTGCTTCCTATTAAGCAGAAGGAAGGAAGAGAGGGCTCAGAGGACCGAAGAGAGGTGGCAGCCGTCCAGCAGGTAAACCCCCCCCCCAACTAATGCCATCGGGAAGCAGCCGCCACTGACTTTACTCTTAGGGGTAAATGGGTAAGAAGGACAGATGAACTGTGTGCCTCCAGGATTCTGCCTAACCCGAAACATTGTAGAAAGAAGTGGTGGCAACCAAAAAATAAAAAACATCAGGACCAGTGCAGACCAAGGCCAGCAATAGGACAAAGCGGTTAGAGGTGTCTGACTCTGGCACTTTGAGCAGGGGCATCCGGATTGGCGCTAAAAGCAGGAAACGTGACGTAAGTTCCACTTCACCAAGGACTGGTGCTCCCAACTGTAGTGACGGTACCACCCGGCCCGCACTATACTTTGTTGCACTGTAACATGCACCCGGAGGGCGGGCTCGCCCGAAGGGATAAATAAAGGAGCGCAAGACCGCTCGGGGTCTTGGTTCGCACTCAGTAATAGTTGTACGTGTGCCATTTATTGCAGCTGCAGATGTCCTAGGCCTAGCCTTAACGCAGCGCGAATTCAGCCAGGCCTGAATTCCACATTGGCGACGAGGCGGGTCCCACCCACGCCTCTGCCGCATCTCACCTAGTCCGGCGGATCCCCTGCAGGCGAGAAGCACTGTGTGCGGCCGCCGCCGCAGAATCGGGGAAAAGCGGCGACGCCCTAGTCGAGGGTGCTCCAACACAGACTGCCCAGCGGGTGCCCACCCCGCGACGTAATCGGCCTGAGAACCCAGTCAGCCGCGGAGGCAGAGACTACAACGGAGCATGGCTGAGCTCCGCGTCGCATGATGCAGGTGAGAACAGGCCGGCCCTTCCAGCGCGCATGCCTGCTCCGGCCCAAAGCAGCACTCCCACTGCCACGTGGTCGAGCCTGCGGATCCGGCGAGAGAGCCCAGTTGCGTTCCCACGCTCCACCACCAAAGGAGACGGTGAGAGAACCCCTCAGACATGCCCAGAGCGACAGGCAAAAGCAAGGGAAAAGCTGCCACAACACAGGCACACCCTGGGCAACAAGCACTGGCACACGCAAGCGGTCACCATACCAGAGCCCATCACACTCAGGCCACCCAGGCTGGCCCTGCCAACAAGCACTGGCAAGTGCACCGAAGAGAGGCGAGAAACCGGAGGGTATCACGTACACCCCGCCCACTGCTGCATCCCCTGCAAGCACGGCACCGCTCGCGCCCAGAACACCACCCCACGTGGTAACGTCCTCTAAGGTGTGAAAGATGCACGTTGCTACCGCACAGGAGCGGGCGGGCACCCAGGCGCAGGCAACTGAAGCAGACATGAGCGTCCCTAACCCAGATGGAGCTGGTGCCCCGGCGCCGCAACCACAGGCCCCACTACAAGCACCTCTGCACGCACCACCGCAGCCAGGCCACGCCACGGCGGCGCCCCTGCCCCCATTCAGCGAGCTGGCAGAGCCCGCCATGGCGGCAGCGCGATGGAAATCATGGATTGGTCGCCTGGATCACTACTTTGTGGGCATGAGAGACACAGATGGAAGGGTGAAAAGGTCGCTCCTCATGTGCTACGGAGGTGGAGAACTGTATGACCTATTCGAAACCCTGCCGAACACCGGGGCTGATGACAACTATGGAGAGGCGGTTGCAGCTTTGAACAGGCACTTTGACCCTCAAATCAATCCTGATTTTGAGCGGTTCAAGCTCCGCCAAGCGAGGCAAGGGGAGGCAGAGACCATAGATGTTTTCTATGCTCGACTACGTAAATTGGCGAGCTCGTGCACACTGCACGACCAACGGGAAGAAATTAGGGCGCAAGTCATACAGGGGTGCTGGTCAGTGACACTGCGCCGCCTAATACTCAGGCAACCAGGCATCACACTGGATGAGATCCTAGTGCTCGCAAGGTCCCACGAATTATCCAACGCCAGGGCGGACGAAATGGAAGCAGCCCTCAACCGTCACGCGAGCCTATCAGGAGCCTCCCGACCCCCGGTGATAAAGGAGGAGAGAGTGGACGCCATTCAAAGACGACCAGCAACACCAAGAGGAAATGCGAGGCCACCACAGAAGAGTGCATGCGGCAACTGCGGTTTAGATCATCCGCCATCGGGGCAGTGTTTTGCAAGGGGAAAGACCTGCTCCCGATGCGGGAAGCTCAACCATTTTGCGAAGGTGTGTCTAGGAGGAAGATCAAAGACCAACACCTCGGGACAGCGTGGACCAGCGACGGCAGTCAGGCAACTGACGCTGGAGGACCCGGTGGAACAAGCGAACGCCACACCGTCAGGGTATGGCCTGTGCGTGGACGATGATGACGTATTTATAGTGTCATTCGTGAGCCGAGTAGGTCTGAGACGTCGACCTCCGCCCATTTGCGCCATCACAGTGGCAGGCTCCTCAGTCAAAGCGCTCATAGACACCGGAGCGTCAGTGAATGTTCTAGACAGTGACCAATATGAACGGCAAGCCCCGCGACCGCCATTCGCACCCTCCAGAGCAAAAATCTACACCTACGGAGGGACGGAGCCACTTCCCCCTACGAGGAGTCATGGAAGTTGAAGTAGCCAGTGAAGGGCGCCGCATCAACACGCGGTTTCACGTCACCGAGGGGAAAAGAGGGACACTCCTCAGCTGCCACACATCAGAAGACCTGGAGTTGGTCTTCTTCGCCAACCAGGTACATGACCTACACGCCCATGACCTTCTCAAGGAATTTCCCATGCTATTCGAAGGGCTTGGCTGCCTGAAGGGGAAACTATTCAAGCTCCACATCGATCCAACAGTCAAGCCCATGGCCTTGAGGCACAGGAGGGTGCCATTCCACCTACGCCCCCAAGTGGAGGAGGAATTAAGGAAGCTGGAACAGCTGGGGGTAATAGAAAAAGTCTCGGGCCCCACCCCGTGGGTGTCACCCTTGGTCGTCGCCCCCAAGCCAAAGCAACCGGGAGCCATTCGGCTGTGTGTCGATATGCGCCTTCCGAGCCAGGCCATGAAGCGGGAGCGACATCTCACACCCACCATGGATGACATCGTGGCGGACCTCAACGGAGCCAAGTGGTTCACAAAACTCGACCTCCATGCTGGCTACCACCAGTTGGAACTCCATCCGGAGAGCAGGAACATCACAACGTTCTCCACACATGTTGGTCTATGGCGGTACAAGAGGTTGAGCTTCGGGGTATCGTCCGCCGCTGAAGTGTTCCAGAACGCGATAAGGGAAACACTCACTGGGCTACAGGGAGTCATTAACCTGAGCGATGATATCCTGGTGTTCTCGAAGACGCTAGAGGACAACCATGTGCACATCAGGAACACCCTTCACCGATTAGCGGAAAGTGGCCTCACCCTTCACCGAGCCAAATGCTCATTCTATCAAGTGTCAGTGGAGTTTTTTGGGTACATCTTTTCTTGAGATGGCCTCCAGGTTGATCTGAAGAAGGCCGCTGCCATACGCGCTGCCCCGAGGCCCATGTCGCCCACTGAAGTCCACAGTTTCCTGGGCATGGCCACTTATTGTGGCCGATTCATTCCGAATCTGGCATCTCTCTCAGAGCCTCTCCGGAACCTCACAAAGTCGGGACAACAGTGGACATGGACCGCGAAGGAAGACACCGCATTCCATGCCCTGAAGGAGGCGCTCATGGACAAGAAGGTAATGGCATACTTCCAAACCCAGCAGACGCACAGAGGTGGTGGTCGATGCTAGTCCTGTCGGATTAGGAGCTGTTCTTATGCAAGAAACAACAGCGAAGGAATGGGTCCCCGTCGCTTATGCCAGCAGAGCCCTCACGGAAATGGAAATGCGATATGCCCAGATAGAGCGTGAAGCCCTGGCCATCAAGTGGGCACATCATCACTTCCACCTCTATCTCTACGTACAGGAGTTCCGTGTGGTCACGGACCACAAGCCGTTGATTCCCCTCTTCGCAGGCACCACCAGATTGGCTCCCCCGAGGATTGAGAGGTGGGCAGTACAGCTGCAAGCATATCGCTTTGAAGTAGTCTTTCGCCCTGGGGTCAACAACCCGGCTGACTTCTTATCGCGTCACCCAGCCATGACTGCCTCGATGGAGCGGCTCGCAGATGAGGACAACACGGAAGAGTTTGTCCGGATGATATCCCAGGAGGCATGCCCCAACGTGCTCATGCTTGAAGACATTCGAAGAGCCACCGAGACCGATGAAGGTCTGTCTAAGGTCAAGGCAACGTTAACAGACTGGAACTGGCAACACTTTCTCGATGGGACTCTGGCCCTAACGGAAGAGGAAAGAATGTCCCGACAACAACTAGGAAGGCCCACAGTGAGCTAAATCTAGGACTGCATGGAGTTGTCCTGCGCGGCACAACCCTGGTGATACCCCAGAGTCTTCAAAAGAGAGTGGTCGATCTAGCGCATCAAGGGCATCAAGGGATCGCTAAAACAAAGGCCCATCTCCGACACAAAGTATGGTTCCTAGGCATGGACCCTATGGTTGAGGAAACAATTCGCACCTGCCACTCGTGCAACATCACCAGCGGTGACCCGGCCCCCCATCCGGTCATTACAGAAGCACTGTGTCCCGAACCGTGGACTCCAGTCCACATCGACTTTGGGTCGTTCCCCGATGGATGAAGTACTGTGGTCCTCATTGACTCTCACTCCAAATTCCCTGTGGTGGAGGTGGTGTCGTCGACAGCCTTCCCCCCCGGTCAAGGCCATGCTAGACCGCGTCTTCGCGATGATGGGGCTCCCTGAAGAAGTCAAGTCAGATAATGGACCACCCTTCCAAGGGGGAGAATTCCAGGAATACCTGACTTTCCTGGCTATTCGACATCGCAAGATCACGCCACAATGGCCACAGGCGAATGGCGAGGTAGAACGCTTCATGCGGACCCTGAACAAGGCTCTCCGAATTGGTGTCGAAAAGGGGGAAGACGTCGAGCACTGCCTTCAACAATTTGAGTGCGTACCGCCGGACACCCCACTGCACGACACAGTGTGCCCCGGCGCACCTACTATTCCGGAAGGCGCCTCGAGATAGCGTTCCTGCGGACCCGTCCTGGAGTCCACCAGATCTGGATCAAGCCGCCGGCAAGCCAGGAGACGGGCCACCAATGACCAGGCAAGCCATGTGCACCGGGCGCAAACGGCGAACATTCAAGTAGGAGACCGAGTCATCGTAAAGGACCGGTACCCTGGCTGGAAGTATCGCACCCCGTATGAGCCAGAGGTGTGGGAGGTCACCAACGTGCAGGGAACAATGGTGTCAGCAAAACGTGGGAATCGGATGGTCACGAGAAACGTCTCCTGGTTCAAGAAGGTGGGAACGGAGCCTCTAGCAGACGGAGAGGAGACTGGAACGGAAGAATGGGGAGAAGCAATGTTGCCACTGAGCGGCCCGAGGAACAACTACGAAACTGTGCCGACCCGCCAAGAAGAAGGAACACCGGCTGGTGTTGAACAGATAAATCCCAGCGTGAGCATGCCGTCATCGGGAGATGACTCAGCGGGGACATGGGCTGAATACAACTCCCGGAGCCAGAAGTATGGTCTCCGGCCGAATCCTGTCCCCAGCCAAAGACTTCGAGACTTTGTATGCCGAATGTCTAAAGACTGATAAGTGAACATTATGATAACATATCTAAAATATTGGAGGGATGTAGTGACGGTGCCACCCGGCCCGCACTATACTTTGTTGCATTGCAACATGCACCCGGAGGGCGGGCTCACCCGAAGGGATAAATAAAGGAGCCAAGACCGCTCGGGGTCTTGACTCGCACTTAGTAACAGTTCTACGTGTGCCATTTATTGCAGCTGCAGACGTCCTAGGCCTAGCCTTAACGCATCGCGAATTCAGCCAGGCCTGAATTCCACACCAACGAATTCTTATTCCATGTATGATGAAAGCATGTTGCGTAATCATAATACGAGACGCATAAAATGGTTTCACAAATGAAATGCTCGCCGCCGCTGTCTCTTGTGCCTTTGTTGTCACAGTTTGAATTCTGGCAGTGCCCATTCAGCCTTCTTTATTCAGAGGTTGGTAAACTCTGTGCAATTCAATGAATTACTATTGAAGGAAAACCTGGATGCGCCATGCCGCGGACGTCATTTTGTTTTTATGAGCTCAAAAGTGTCGCAGTTTCCTTTGCCTCCGTTCCTATTACGCAGGCACGTTAATCCCACACGTTAGTTCTTGTTTGGCCTGCACCCACAGGTAAACGGGACCTGATGCATCATCGAACAATAATTACATAAATAAAAAGATTGCCTTGGAAAACTCATTTAATTTCAGTACATCAGCACTGCTAACTGTGAAGCAATTAAGCAGCTTCATGCTCTGTCGATCCTTTCCCTTTACTCCTTAAAAACAAGTCGCCGGATCCCCTCAAACAGGCAGTAAAAGGCATTTTTTTATTAAGGAAGCGGAAAAGGTTAATAAACTGCTGTAATGAGGAGCAGGGGCCTAAGTGGGGAGTTGAAAATGGAGCCGAGCGCGGGCTTTTACTACACAGCATGGTCTCCAAAAAGCGTAATGCTTTCTTTCTCATTGCCAACGGCAACGGAAGTCGTGAATATTTTCAAACCTGGGCAGAGCAAGCCATGGATCCCCCCCCCCCACCCCCAAATTATGTGTGACACTCAGCAGCGGCCTGTGCAGGTAAGAGCGGTGGGGCGTTGGGGCCGGGCGGGGTGGAGGGGATTTCGACAGACAACGACTAAGGAAAATAAATTAATTTAATTTTCCCTCATGGTCGTCTGTCGAATCCCCCACCAACCCGGCCCCGCCGCTCTTACCTGCACGGGCCGCTGCTGGTGACACTTTGTCTTCGCTTTTTGCCTCAAGCGCAGTGCTTTCTGGAATTTGTTGTTTCGCGCAGCATTTGTCAGTATTGGCTTAGATATTCCAGCAAATGCTTCTGATTACAAAGTGAGGCCTGGCTGAAGGTTTTGTACATGACTCTGGGCCGCTTGGACGCTATGTCATGAAATCAGTCCCTGGAGCACAGAGGGATCCTTAACTAAATGGCTGTCCCATTACAGGGGCGTAACACAGGCCCACCGCATCTCCCGCGGTGCCGGGGGCCCCCGAACTGCAGGGGGCCCCCTCAGCACAGTACTCAGGCCTGAGCGCTCCGGATTAAATCCGGACCTGGGGCCCCTCCATGTACATTGCAGGGGGGCCCCTTAAACTTTTGTTACGCCACTGCCCTGTTAGCCCAAAGCATTTGTTATTGTATTGTATTGTAATTGTATTTATATAGTGCTTACTACCCCTGACGAGGCATTGAAGCGCTTTTCGGCGAGTAGCACGCTACTCCTGAATCCAAAAGGATTAGTGGTGGATTAGTATAGGGAAATATGACTTAATATGAGCGGTGGACATGTGAGTTTGTTAGTTGGATTGAATAGGATAATGGGGAGGGAAGAGTCTAGAAAGTGTTATTTTGAAGATCATAATAGTAAAATGAGTTTTGGGATGAGTAAAAAGGAGAGATGGGGGAGGGAAGAGTCTCTAGAAAGGGGTTAGGGAGATCATAGTAGTAAAAGACTTTTGGGATGAGTCAAAGGCAGCCATGGCCCATGCAGGCAAGAGCAGTGGGGCGGCCGGGTCGGGGGGGACTCGACGACTGAAGTTAGTCAGCCTAGGTGACTTTGTAGGGGTCTCTCACCCAGCCTTGCAGAGGCGGTGCCATTCTGCGTTGTGCCACTGCCTCTCATTCTGCATTGTAGCTTATGTTTATGCATCAGAACATGGTCTTAAAAAAATAGGTAGTATTTCTGAATGATGTGGACAGTTGTGTACAGAGAATTTTTAGATCTCAGCTTGATGTACTCATTGTTTTTTTCCTTAATACATCATCCATTACTACAGAATTTTAATGTATCCATGAGGTTGGCTGTGTTCCCTGAACAAGCTTCCTAATAGTATTAGATCCAGCTTATGAAATTCGATTAACTAGTTAGGCACTTGGCATGTGCTTCGAAGTGTATCGCATAGGCTTAAAAGCATCAATATTTTTTATTGGCCTGGTGGATGAATGACCTAGCTGAGCCCAAGCGATGGAGCAAATTGACTGAATTCACCCATGTGCCAGGCTGTCAGTCATTCAACGAGCAAGCAATTCAAAAAGTGTAGGACCCGGATGTTTCTTGTTTTGATACCCAAGGGTCTTCTCTTCAATGTATTGTATTGTAATTGCATTTATATTGCGCTTACTACCCCTGACGAGGCGTCGAAGCGCTTTTTTGGCGAGTAGCACGCTACTCCGGGACCCATAGAGGATTAGTGTTGAATTAGTATAGTGAAACATGCAAGTACATTTTAAGTGGTGGATAGGTTGGTCAGTTATTTGGATTTGGAATGATAGCAGAAGGATAGAGGAGGAAAAAAGGTTTGTATTTATATAGTGCTTGTTACCCCTGATGGGGTGTTGAAGCACGCTACTCCGGAAGCCCATAAAGGATTAGTGGTGAATTAATATGGTAAAATATTAAAGTAATTTCAGTGGTGGATATTAGTCAGTTATTTGGAGTGAGAAGGATAGCGGAGGGATAAAAAGGGAAGAAAGGTTTGCATTCATATAGCACTTGTTACCCCTGTTGGGTGTTGAAGCGCTTTTCTGGCGAGTAGCACGCCACTCCGGAACCCATTAAGGATTAGTGTTGAAAATTAGTATAGTAAAATATGAAGTAATTTGAGTAGTGGATATGTTATTCAGTTATTTGGGTAGAGCAGGGTAGGTGGCGGGATAGAAGAGGGAAAGAGGTTTGTATTTATATAGCGCTTGCTACCCCTGATGGGGTTTTGAAGCGCAAGTAGCACGCTACTCTGGAACCCATAAGTATTAGTGTTGAATTAGTATGGTGAAACATGAAAGTAATTTTAGTGGTGGATATGTTAGTCAGTTATTTGGATTGAGAAGGGTTGGGGAGGGTAGAAAAGGGAAAAGGTTTGCATTTATATAGCGCTTGTAACCCTGATGGGGTGTTGAGACGCTTTATTGGCGAGTAGCACGCTACTCTGGAACCCATAAAGGATTAGTGGTGAATTAGTATAGTTGAATATGGAATTTGAGAAGTGAACATGTTAGTCTGTTAATTTTGATTGAAAAGGATAGTGGAGGGATAAAAGAGTGAAGGATTTTTTTTATTGTTTTATTTTTTTTAGGTCTTAGCAGTAGGAGGAGGCTTTTGGATGAGTAAAAAGGAGTTTTGGAGGGGAGGAGTCAGAGGGAAGAGTTTAGAAAGGTTTGTTTTAGGGGATCGGTATAGTAAAAGAGGTGTCAGATGATGCAAGGAGGGGTAGAGTAGGAGAGAGTCTAGAAAGGGTTATTTTGGGGATCATAGTAGTGGTATGGGGTTTGGGATAAATGAGTGTGGATGTAGAGGATGTATTGATAAATGTATAGGATGAGAGATAGGGTAGTGCATTGGAAAGAGTAGTAGAAAGAAGTTTGAGATGAGTCAGAAGGTTGGGCCAGAGGATATATTGAGAGAAGTATAGGCTGAGAAATAGGGTAGTGCCTTGGAAATGCTAAATTAGAAGAAAGTGATAAATATATAGATCCATAAGTACATTGAAAGTATATAGATACATAAAGGAGGTAAGTATATGTAGATTAAATATATTGATAGAGGCACTGGATGAGAAATAGGGTAGTGCATTGGATATGCTTTTTCAGGAGAAAAGTAACAGACACAGATCCAAGTACATGGAAGGTACATAGATGCACAATGGAAGTAAGTACATGTAGACCAAAGATGATTTTTATTTATTTTATTTTTTTTATTTTTTCTCTCAACAACAATTATTCTGCATGTTTATACGAAGCAATACACAAAGATAGGTACATGTCTATAGTGAAAACAAATGCTTATATACAGAGGGATATGCTGTAAATTTCTGTTTGATTATGGTGCTTATGTGGGGAAGAGCCAATTCTTGAGTAGTTTTCTGAAGATAAGGTGGATCTTATGTTGGGGGGTAAAGAATTCCATAGTTTGGCTGCTTGAACAGAGAAGGGTGTGTCACCCATGTTTTTTTTCTTGTATCTTGGGATTTTGAGGCGAGATGCTCCTTTAGAGCGGAGGTTTCTCTGTTGAATGTGTTTGGTGATTTTATTCCTGATGAAGAGCGGTCCCATTCCATGTATTGCTTTGTGGGTGATACAAAGCAGCTTGAACGTGGATCTTCTGGAAACTGGTAACCAATGCAGGGCTTTCAAGGCAGGGGAGATGTGGTCTCGTGGTTTGATATGCAAGAGTAGTCTGGCAGCCGAGTTCTGAATCCGTTGTAGTCTTTTCATGGTTGTTAAAGGTGATCCGTGGTAGAGGCTATTGGCATAATCGAGTTTGGACCGAGCAAGGGAGATGGTAGCTTGGACCTTGTGCGGAAATCCCAAATGAGGGCAAATTCGTCACAGCGTTTTTATAGTGACAAAGCTTGATCTTGCTAGTTTGTCCACTTGGGCATTCGACAGCTTGGAGTCCATGGTCATTCCGAGGTTTCTTACTTCCTTCGATACTTTAGGTGGTGATCCCAGTTCATTAGGCCATGCGGCAAGCGGGTTGTAATGTTTCCAATCGCCACATGTGAGTATTTCCGTTTTTGAAGTATTCAATTTGAGATGGCTCCAAGTCATCCACTGATCCACGGCTCTGAGACAGCTGAAAATTGGTGATTTTCCAATGTCTTTGGGGCATTCCAGTTGAAGGAGTATTTGCGTGTCATCTGCATAGTTATAGCACGTGAGGTGAAATTGATTGATCAGTACTGGTAATGACTTCATGTAAATGTTGAAAAGCATGGGCGAGATGATAGAACCTTGAGGAACCCCTGCTTTTGTGGAGTACGGTTTGGACGAGAAAGGTGGGGTATGGATGACATTAGTTCTGTTTCGAAGGTAGGACGCGATCCAGTCTAGAGCAGTTCCCTCTATGCCGGCTTCATAGTCTTTGTTTCAGAGTGTCATGGTCAACCGTGTCAATGGCAGTCCAAGAGGAGTAGCGCAGCAACCCCGTTGCGGTCAACTGTATTCTTCAGGTCATCCCAGATGGCAAGGAGGGCAGATTCAGTGCCTCTTCCCGGACGGAATCCTGTTTGGAAGTCTGAAAGTATGTCATTCTCTTCAATGAATTGTGACATCTGGGTGAACACTGCTCTTTCTATCAGTTTGCCCAGGAAAGGTCCATTTGTAATGGGTCTGTAGTTGTCAGGGTTCAGCAGGTCCAAGTTTGTTTTCTTCAGTAAAGGGCGTATGTGTGATTTTTTTTTTTTTGAGTTCTTCTGGAAATATTCCGGTAGTGAAGGAATCGTTGATGATTCTTCTTACTGGAGTGGCAGCAGAGGTTGTTAAAAGAATTGTCTTGAAAGTTTGTGGTGGACAGGGGTCAGAAGGGCTGCCGGCAGGCCTGCTTGCTTTGACCAGGTCCATAAATTCATCGTGTGAGATGTGTTGGAAGGAACGGAGAGGCTTGGTTAGAGAATTCTTGGGTTGTTGTTTTGTACAAGGGTTAGTGCTGGTGCTTTGTTTCTGTTTTAAGTATGAGTCCAACGTGTCTGCTTTGTCCGTGTAATGATTTGCCAGTTTGTCTGTGAAATCTTGAGTAACAGGATGAGTTCCTTCTAGGCAATTTGGTTTGCGAAATTCATTGAGTATTTTATAGAATTCTTTATTTGCACATTTAGCGTTTTGAATTCTGTCTGAATAGTACCTTTTCTTAGCTTTTTTGATAGCCGACTTGTATAATCTGTTAATTTTTTGTAGGTGAAGTTTGTCTTGTTTGGCGTTTGTTTTGAGCCAGGTACGTTGCAGCTTTCTGATTTGTTGTTTTATGTCTTTTATTTCTATGTTTCTCCAAGGTTCTTTTGTTCTGTTGTGTGGTTTTGAGTGGTATCAGGATGTCAAAAGCTTCTTGTAGCCACTCATATAGTTTTTGAACAGAATTTATTGTTTCTAGATTTGTACTTGATGTTAGTTGTGTTTCTAAGTGTTCCAAATTGAGTTTGTTCCATGGCCGATAGGTGGATGGATGTAAGGTAGTTTTAGGTGAGTCGCTTAGTGTTGTTTTATGTTGGAAAGCAAGCAAGTGGTGGTCTGACCATGTGACTGGAGTTATAGTTTGAAAGGTAACTAGTTCAGTATTAGCAAAAATGACATCTAGGATATGTCCAGCGGTGTGTGTCGGTTTGTGGACAATCTGATGGAGGTTCAGTGCGTCTAGGCCAGTGATTATTGTTTTTGGATGGGTCATATTGGGTTTGTCAAACCAAATGTTGAGGTCACCCAGAACGCATAGGTTGGAGTGTATTGTTATCAGGTTTGAAACTGTGTCTAGAAGTGCGTCTGGGAATGTCGCCTTGCTAGGTGGAGGTCTGTAAAGGAGCAGGAAGTTACAGGAGGAAGACGGTGTAGGATTGCATCTTGTTAGAAGAGCCTCACAATTCTTTATGGAGATGTCGTCAATTTTAGTGATATGTATTGTTTGCCTGAATACAACAGCTAGACCACCTCCTTTTTTGGCTATACGATTTTGGGTGATTGTTTGATAGCCTAGAGGAATGGCTTCATGCAGGACTGGAGCCATATCTTCCCCCAACCATGATTCGGTTATGAATAGTATGTCTGGTTTTGCATCTGTGAGAAGGTCGTAGATGTGATGCTTGTTTTTAGAGAGGGATTGAGCATTTATTAGTAGACAGTTTAGAGAGTGGCCTTTGGTGATGGTGAGACTTTGTTTTGTAGAAGAGTGGTCAGTATTGTGTGGGTTTGTAGCAGGTGTGTTTTTAGAGCTGGCATTAGCTGTATTAGGATAGCAATCATGTAGCTGTTCTGTATCATGTTCCTCATCCAGCATGCTAAGAAGGCATTTTGGTGGGTCTGCGTGTGTATGTGGTGGAGATGGTGTTTGAGAGTGAGTTGGAGTGCTGTGTTGTTTTCGTGGTGTAACATTGTTGTGAAGTAGACATGGGGAAGCAAAGTTGTGAGGTATGGCATGTTGCTTATATTTTTTGCGTGTGTTTAATGCGGAAGGTGTATGAGTCAGGGGTGGTGGTGCAGCATGTGGGTCATGTAGTAAGGTTCTAAATTGTCCAATGGATGAGAGGCGGTTAGAAGAGAGTTGCTGTGTTGAAGTATCTGTGTTAGGTGTGGTGGAAGAGAGAAAGCTTGGCATTGGAGTTGGTTCCTTTGTGTTGTTTGAAAGGTGGGTGTATGTTTGTATTTTGTGATGGTAAGTATTATGAGGTGTTGTGCTTTGAAGATCTTGTGCTGGTGTGTGTGATATGTTTTGTTTTTGAGGAGTAGTGAAAAGGGGTGCTGATGTATAGGTTTCATGCAATGGATTTGGTTGTATAGTATTGTTTGTGAGAGGAGGTTGTACGGTAGAGGGGGTGGTGATGTGTTTATGAGTAGAGTGTATGATGTGTGTAGGTGGGAATGAAGTAGAGGTAAGAGTGTTTGTCTTAGACTGGTTTGTTGCAAGAGTTAAAAAGTGTGGTGGTCTGCAGTGTGTGTGTTGTGCGTTAGTGTTATTATGGTAGAAGGGAGAGGAGGGTGTTTGTTGGACAAATGATGGAAGGATGATTATATGTTTGTTAGTGATAAAAGGTGGTATGTTAGGTGTAATTGCAGCAGGGAGCATGTGTATGGATGGGATGTAGTTATGTATGGTGTCGATTGGGGTTGTGTTAGTGATGAGTGTATTGGTTAGTGGTATAGGATAGAGTTGTGTACTGTTTGTAGGAGATGGTGGATATGTGTGGTAGTTGGGATAGTAGGGTGTATAGATGTGGTTTGGTTGGGTTAGTAGTACATGCTGGTACATTAATCTGTGCATAGTGTTGTGCGTGGTATACATTTGGTGTGAGTGTGTTGCTCTGTTTGTGGATGGTGTGGGCTGGGTGTTGCTAAATGAGAAAATGGGCAGCATTTCTGGCCCTGGCCCTGGTCAGTCTCGAACAGGCAACTGCCCTTGTCCTCTCCGCCCTTAGCTGAGACGCCCTAACCCTGGCCTTTTATAGCCCTAGTAATCAGGTGACCCCGTCAGCCAATGGGAACCCTAGCCCTAACACTATCCAATCACAACACTAGCCCTAAAAATCTAGAACCAATAGGAGACCAGGACCTTACAGCCAATCTTAGCCCTAGTCCAAGCACCCAATCTGTTCAAAAACCCTGATCTCTGCGTCCAATAGAGGCCCTAGCCCTACCAGTAGTCCCAACCCTAGTCCAAGCAACCAATGGCACAGGAAGCCCTAGTCCCTACTTCCAATAGAAAGCCTAACTCTACTCTTATTCCCACACCTAGTCCAGTAACCAATCACACCAGAAGCCCTAATCGCTACTTCCAATTAAAGGCCTAACCATAGCCCTAGTTCCACCCTAGTCCCAACAACAAATAACACAGGAAGCCCTAGTCCCTACTTCCAATAGAAATCATAACCCTAGCCCTAGTCCCAACCCTACATTGATTGAATCACAGACCCAGAAACCAATCAGAACCCTCAAATACCCAACCAATGAGGACACTAATCCAATCCAATAGAAACATCAGATAAAACCACCAATCAATGTATACATGTACCAACCACTAACGGACTATATAAGGTCCCAGCAACCTCAGACAAGGTTTGCTGGCCAGGGAGTTGGAAGCTGCTTCTCCTGTTCAGAATCTCCTAGGAGACAGACAGGCTCAATCCACACTTTGGACTTCTGCAGGTAGAGGCCTCACAAACTTGAAATCTAATAATACTGTTTGAATAAAACTTTACTCCCTCTCCTGGCCAAAAAAACAAAGTGCACAGTCCCTATTAAACACAGTTTAAACAGCTCACAGAAGCGCCCTCTGATGTAGAATATCCCTGTTTCTTGGGGGGGGGGGGAGGGGGCTGGTTTCACTGGCTTGATAACACAAAATTGTGGCTGGGGGTGCACTGTTTAACATACAGGTCTTAGCACAGAGCAAAGGAGAAATTTGGAGGGAAAACTGAATAGTCACCAGGAATGAGAGGGAAAAACTACAGAGTTTGGACTGCAAATCCCACAATTCAACACGTTAAATGGAAGCAATCATGGGCAGGAAAACCACAAGTTTAATACACAAAACAGGTGATAAAATATGTAATCACAGGCAGGTTAAAACTACATTTTTAAACTGTAACAACCACAGGCAAAAACAGTAATCACAGAAAGGGAAAATCGTTTTTTTAAAAACTTTTTGGGGGGGAAGAGACAGCACTAGTCTGCCTCCTTACCACTTCCTGGACTCTGCTCACTGCAATCTGGGGCACAGGTAGGCTGCAACTCACAAGATGGAGGAGAATGATTTGAGGTGTACCCAGCAAAGCCTTAAGGGGCCTGGGCAGGTGTGAGGGGAGGGCTCAGAGTTGCCTGGTAGCTGAATAGCCAATCCGCAGTCCTGGGCCTGCTGGCCTAGGGGTGGGGGCTGGGGAGCTGCTTCTCCTGTTCAGAATCTCCTAGGAGACAGACAGGCTCAATCCACACTTTGGACTTCTGCAGGTAAAGGCCTCACAAACTTGAAATCTAACAATACTGTTTGAATAAAACTTTACTCCCTCTCCTGGCCAAAAACGAAGTGCACAGTCCCTATTAAACACAGTTTAAACAGCTCACAGAAGCACCCTCTGATGTAGAATATCCCTGTTGCTGGGGGGAGGCAGGGGGGCTGGTTTCACTGGCTTGATAACACAAAATGGTGGCTGGTGGTGCACTGTTTAACATACAGGTCTTAGCACATAGCAAAGGAGAAATTTGGAGGGAAAACTGAATAGTCACCAGGAATGAGAGGGAAAAACTACAGAGTTTGGACTGCAAATCCCACAATTCAACACGTTAAATGGAAGCAATCATGGGCAGGAAAACCACAAGTTTAATACACAAAACAGGTGATAAAATATGCAATCACAGGCAGGTTAAAACTACAATTTTAAACTGTAACAACCACAGGCAAAGACAGTAATCACAGAAAGGGAAAATCGTTTTTTAAAAACTTTTTGGGGGGGGAGAGACAGCACTAGTGTGTTGTGAGGACGGGATATTGTGTTTTAAAATGGGTTTGGAACACTGCCAAAGCATTTCAATATCTTGTTGTGGGTATAGTGCTTTATAAATGCAATCTCAATATGTTACAATACAATTTGTCGATAATTTGAGTTTCACATCTTTTTAACACAATTAGGATAGCTCCTAAGCGAGAGCGTGGAGTTTCTTTGTAAAAAAGTGATTTTTAGGATAACTCGCTGCAAAACACCTCCCTTCTCCTCCCTGCACTCTCAGAAATACCTCTTACGTTTTCTGAGGTCCTGGCAAGGAGATGCTTATTTTCATAGGTGGGGGCAGTGCACAGGTGATGGCAGCGGTGTAACAAAACGTGAGGGGGCCACCCTGCAAAGTACATGGAGGGCTCTTTCCCGACTCTGTTGGGAGCTCCTAGGCCAGGGGTCCGCCGCCCGTGCACAGTGCCGGAGGGGGGCCCTGCAGCTCGCTCCCCCTCCCCCCGCACCCTGGGAAATAATGTTACGCCACTGGGTGGTGGCAAACCCAATGATCTTGTTGTCAAAATTTTCCAGCTAGGGGCTTTATTGGCAATCGGGTGCACTGTCCTGACCTGCCCCACGGAGCACCCTTAATTAGGTGTGCTGAGCACAGATCAGGATACTGCGCCCTTAATGAGGAAAACATTTTCTCCCCAACGCAAATATGAACTCTTGACAGATCACGGCGGTGCAGGCGGTGGGGGTGGGAGGTGTTTGGGGGAAACCGTAGTAAAGCGGCTGCTTCAAACCTCACCTTCTTTCAGGTCTTGTGATGCCAGCCCCATCTTCAAGAGGGAGCAGCGATGGCCCGCAGTAGCTGTGATGTCATTGCACCAGCCTCTGGGTGATATGCCTGTAGATCCAAGTGACGCTATAGCCCCCCCCCCCCCTTTCCTAGGGGCACACTCTGGGAGGCGCACTGACTCTGCACCGCTTTTGTGCCACCTGCTGGTATTTGTGCTCCTGAGCCCACCTCAGTAAAACAGTGTGGACACAGGGGCAAAGTCTCTTGCAAATGAGGGAACTCCCCCTCGGGATCGCTAGGGTGCAAAAAGTATACAAATTATGTATGTGTGCAATTCATAATAGAGAAGGGACTGCACAAATCCTGCGGTCCCTTCTGCAAGTCCAAAGCGCGCTGCGGTGCAAAAAGCTATGCCCATGCGGTTCTTGTTTAATACAGCACAATAATGCTCTAATAAGACTTGATGCAGAGCATTGAGGACATGACATCAGATGATATCAGGGAGGCGGGGCTTTTCAGAGGGCTCCCATCGTTTGTCTACCAAATGCTCAACAAACAGAGAGCGTGCCCTTTAAATCATAACATCAATTATGGTATAGGAATACCTAATTATGGTATAGCAAAGCATCCCAATAGATGGATAAGGCTCCTGTGATGTCTGATTTGTCACATATTTCAAGGACCCGTAACTCCTCCCTTGGGTAATATAAAATTAATTTTAAAAGTTCCAGGATTGTCACCTGGATGGGAGGGGACCATGATGTAGGTACGATTATCCAGCCTACCAGAATATATTGTCAACGCTCAATTGGACACTACTCATTATCCGTATTGTATTTCAAGATGTTTTTTCTGCAATTCCATCCTCAATTATTAGACTTTAGCCTTAAAAACATTTGTGGCCTGCACCTCTCGGAGATTTCATTTGGTTTTAATCACACCCACATTTGGCTGTTAGAGATTAATACTGGGTATAGACATTTATTGTGGTGTGAGAGTTTGGACCCATCCTCCGTTGGAATTTGAGATTTTAGCCCCGTTCTTTTAAACCTATTTGTGGAAAATTATGGACATGAGAGACTGCGATTACCTACAGGGAATTTCCCATTAGGACCCTTTCTACAGTCGCCACCCTGGTCTCGCTTGCACATCAAGACCTTTCTAAGCCGGGAAGCCCGAACTACCCATAAAAGCCTTTCACAACCCAACAGCTGCTGCAGTCCATATGCATGAAGTATATTCGGCTCTGGTAAACTGAAGAGGGCAGTCTTACGCTCTCGCCTCTGTGAATGTATACGGCCTTGCCGGTGAGACTTATGAGTCCAACTGTGTCTGTGTATAATATATTTCAGTGCCTCCACTCCTGTTGGTGGATCACGACTGCCCAGGCTGTCAAGCAACCTAACTTGAAATTTGTTAATCCATTTTTAGGTGCAACAAATACCGCAAACAGCGTCCAGTTGCTACTTTTTGAGGACAATGGTGCTCACTTCCAAACTTCTCTACAAGTACTTCAATAAATGACATGAGCACCAAAATCTTGGGGTGACCTCTGTTCCCTCTTTATTAACTAATATGTATTGTCAGGTGACGAGCAAAGTTCCAACTATAATGTAATTTTTCTTATTTCTCATTTTTCTTAAGTTGTCATAGATGGCAGTATTATATCATTCTGGTATCTTCCAACTCCTACAATCCGAAGAATCAGATTCGTAGACTGGCGTGTGACTTTACTTCTTAATGTTTGATTCCTTAAATGGCCCAAGGTCTTCCTGGGGATGAAGAAAATAAGCTGTTGCCCTCGAATTTTCCCAGCCTGCTGCTCTTCTTCCCCCACCGTCCCACCGAAGGTCTTATGGATCCATTCCCATTTCTTAAAAACACTTGTCTGCGGAAGAAAAAAAACATAAGGAGCTGCCATCCTTGAGTCTTTTTCTCCATCTTTCGCACCCTTTCTCATGAAGAGTAACTTCGCCAATCGATTTTATGAAATCTCATTAGTTCCCTTCTTTTCTTCTCTACTACCTGACCGGTTTCTGCAGGACCTTCCTCTGGGTGTCTCTTTTTTGCTGGAAGTTTGTGTGGCGCCGCCTCTTATTTTACTTCCTAAACTCAATGGTTGTAACCCTACAAGAGTCCTCCTGTGAACTTTCCCCTAACCACAACAGACCTCCTTCAGGATCCTTCTGATGTTTCTCTCTGGGATGCACGTCTGTCGTGCACTCAAATTCTCCAAGGCAGTGGAGAGCTCTTCAGAGGATCCTCCGCACTCCTAGCATGTGCTGCAGCCAGCCGGAACCACTACTGCATCTCTACAATAGAGAAATTCTTCACGCTTGGGCGTTACCTACACCGGGTGAGCTGTCGGTCATCTATTGGGAGTTGTACCCTGCATCTTTCGGGGTTCGACGAGGCTCACAGACCAGTATTAACAATAAATACACCTCAATTTTAGCACACAAGCATTACTAATACATTGGATTGTATTAGGAATAATTAATTTACCATTTTTTGAGAAAACCTAAACTACAGGCACTGTGCATGCCCTCTTTCTATGATCAGACCATTTTAAATAACCATTCACTGCCACAATCTGACCTTCAGCCAACATCCATCCGTGAAGGGAACCATCCATGCTGACCTTTCACACAAAGTAACCCCTACCCTGCCCATCACAGTCAAGATGTGTACAACCACTGAACAAAAATGACAAGTATCCCACACTGTGTATTATGTATTGCTCGTTCAAAAGGTCACAAAGAAAGTGAAGTAATGCAACCTCGAGCCATAGATAAAATGGGGTAAAGTACGGATGCGAGAGTAAAGGGAATGGTGAGGGGAGCTCAAATGTTAGTAAAAGAGTATTCCTACAGACTAATGACCTACCACTCATTGCAGCACTATGACTTAGTTTGTGACCTTGCTCATTCTCCAGAATTGAACACTGAAAGCAATACCTGTGGCTCATATCTCAAAACAAGCACTGGCAATGCCAAATAGGTCTGTCTTTAAAGGAATGTTGTATGGGAATATGAAGCGTTACAAGTAAATAGCACGGGAATGGATATATGTTTGAGTAGAAGCAAAGAACTGTAGAATAATGCTGGTGAAAGTTAAAAGGTTGGATGAACGTTACACTGCCAAGCCAGACCTAAACATCCATAAAGGTTAATGGCTGCCCTCTTTCCATCTGTGCTGCTGCCAGAGAAAAATACCATCCATTATCTAGTTATCTAAGACACTTTAATAACATTACAGTCTCGCGTCTGTGCCCCCAAATGTTAAAGCTCAGGCAGCTGGTAAATAAACAAAATGATCACAGCGGTGTGGGGAGCAAGCACTTTTTTGTGGAAGCACGCAACTTGTGCCCAATCAAAGCATGTAGAGGCGGAGCCAACCCCCCCTCTCTAGAGAAGCTCACATAATTGTCTGTCGACACTCGCTGTCAAGCCAGACCATATCAAGCATTAGTAAATGCATTAGATATTACGTATGTGATTAATATTAAGCTGTTTTTTCATCCTAAGTTATAGCTTGGTGAGCTGTTGAAAAAGTGCTAGGAAATAGTAAAAAAAAAAAAAAAAAAAGCCGCCGTATGTTTGAATTTGCTGCATTAAAAACAGAGGGCTGAACAAATAGGAAGTGTCGTGCAGCCGAGGTGCACACTGGAGGACTAGAACACTGAACTTTGTCTGCATCATGGATATGGTGTTGAGACCAGGCGAGGTAGTACAAATTACAGTGGAAAGAGTAAATAAGTGGTAGTGGGAGGTAGAATTGAGTAAAACAACGAGTGCAGTGTTTACAAAGGAAGAATCACAAGTCAGGCGCGTAGCTTCCATTGGTGCACCAGGTGCATATTAAACCAGAGATGAAGCTTGCCATAGTCTCTGTGCCTCTGTGACAGTTTACAGAACCCACATGTTCTCAAAAGAAGAAGAAATTATTCATTTCGGTAATTGCGAAAATAAGATCTGCTTTCGCAAATTAGATTATTTTGTACCCACATCCTTCACATTTAGGCAGAGCTCGAGGCACTTGTGCATATGGTGCGTGCCTCATATCCTTGCTGATTGGAATATTGGCTTTGCATCTGTGCGACTTACCTCTGTGTGAGCTGTAGCGCGTGGAGTTGAAACGTGTGTCTTCTGTAGCCCATGCATTTGTTCTTTGCACTACAATATTTGTTGAACACTGAGGCGCTTTTCAACTGGCTGCCTCTCCTTAGCGTCCCCTCCCGGAAGGAAGGGAATTCTTTCCTCAATGCCGCTTCAGTTCATGGCGTCACCGCGTGTGCAGGGATGGCATAACAACTAGAAAGCTGACTTATCGACTCGTATTGACACGCACACTGAGGTGAACGAAGCGTGTCTCTTAACCCTTTGCGGTGACGTGCACTCTTATATCAGAGAAGCGTGTTCTCGCTTTTCATAGTGATTGCTCTTCTCCATATCACCGCCTGTAGAGAGCAGGGACATCTTAAGGATTTTGCGGGCACTGGGCCAAACATTTTGTGGGCCCCGGTTCGGCACAGTTTTGAATTTATAATCCAATACCAGCTCTTTCATGCCCTCTCTGGCCAGGTCACTGACTGTACACAGGCACACTCATCCAAATTCAAATTGTGTTTACATCTAATATTCAGGCATAGTGATGTGTGTTTTCAATATTGTAACACAGCAGCTGCTCACTAATATTACTAAAAATAATTTCTCTGTTACCCTCCCATTTCTCATATGTGAGGTCCTGTTTTGATCTAAAAGAAACTTTTTTTAATGGATGTTGCATGCAACATAAACACAACATTTCTCAGCAAAATGTCCATAATAGACAATCACACATCGCCCACAATGAAAATAAATGAAAGGAAAACGGTATTTAAAACAATCTGTTTAAGAATTACTCAAGGCCATCCGGGTACGACTCTCTGCAAAACAGAGCTGGCTCTATCAGGGGGCCCCGTGAAAGGCTATGGCCCTGGGCCGGAGCCCACTTTGCCCATGCCTTAAAACGTCTCTGGTGGTATAACAACAAAAACGTTTGGCGGATGAAAAGGAGTACTTGGGCCACAGATAAGAGCAAACGCATGCGGAACAACAGGAAATAGTGTGTGACAGCCAATAGAAGCGGAGGAAAAGTACATAGCAAGCACACAAACCAATAAAAAGTAAGAGCAGGATTTAAGCCCCTTTTAGGATTGATATTAAAAACAATAGATTTCACAAGCACCGCGCAAGCGCTGTGCAGACGAAACCTAAAAAGAAGGGAGAGTTATGCCAGCAACAGTGTGCTTCAAAGCAGAACAAAACATTTGTTTATCAGGGATCAGCTTATTGTTTGTATGGTATGTTATCAGCATTTGTACAGTGACGTCTGTCATTAGTACGGCACCAAAGCGTTTTCTAAATCTTGGCACTCTTTTTATACAGGTCTGTGATTTCCAATACATTGCTAATGTGAAAGTGAAATTTGTTTCCGCCTACTAAAGACCGTTGTTTTGTGAATGGAAGGGTCTCGTTTTAGTTGCGCTTGGTTGCCACTTGGCAAATGATTTCTAGAAAGCATCGCTTGCCAAGTGCGCACCTTTGTTGCAATGTTGTTTGTGTGACCGTATTGTAAGTTTAACATAACTTTAGCCAAATGGTTGGAAGTATATTGGTGTTTTGAGAGGAGTGCTGTTGAGTTGGAAGCTCTTTGACAACCATACAGCTTTGATGCCAGGTTGTGCACATGTCCGGTTCCAAAGAGTCTCTTTAGCTTATTCTATTTAGAAAGGTGAAATATAAGTGTGTTAAAAAGGTGCTGTGCAGCGAGTATTGTCTAGGGGAAATGGTGTGCACTAATCTACATAAGGCCCACAATTTCTGAGGTTTTGGTCTGATGTATAAAGCAAATTGCGATCGGCCTAATGCATATTAATTAGTCAGGCTGCTCCGCACAATGCTGCGATTCAGTAATTTGTGAGGCGACATATCATGTAGGTTGCTTTGCAAAATAAGATTGCATTCGAAAAAAGTTGATGCACCGTTTGCAACCACCTTTTGTGAATGAAGTTTTTGTACTTCAAACGCCTGATACTTCAGGCCCTTTGTTCTATGATAAGATCCACAATGTTAAAATGCCTTCCTTATTTCAAGAGATGAATTTATGTTTGTAAGTGCAGTAGCTGCTGGACTTTCGGCCTGGTGATAATTTGAGCGAGAGCACAAAGCTTTAAATAAACTGCACCCCACAATGGAAAAAGAGCATGAGTGAAATAAAATCAGTATACTTTCTTTTTTAAATCTGTGGGCGGTATTAAGCTGTCATTGCGTTGCACCTGGCAAATAGACTATCTGCATTTTTTCGTGCTATAAATGTTTTCAGAAGAACTCGACACATCCCAGTACACAGAAGCAATTATTCTTCTGAATGGATTTTGTAATTTAAATCTAAAACCTCCTCTCCTAGGGACACTTTTCGGATGTTTACTTACTCTTCGATCCCTGACGGGCAGTTTTTGGAAAATAATCGGATTCTACTCTGCTCTTTGAAGCACATTCCTCTTGTTATTTGCTTATAAATGGTACCTTGGGTGGAATATTTAGCCATTTGTTCGAATGAGGCGAGGAAGGCATTTTTTTCCTGCTGCCACTACATTTTCAGCCAAATTGACTATTTTTTTTTTGTCTGCATTCCCGTCAGTCCCCAGGAAGGCAAACTTCATTAGTGATGTGTGTGTGTGTGTACAACTCACAGAAATACTTAAATGGTTTTGATAGCGCACTACATCAGGACCATTTAAACATGTCATAATTTTCATGAGTGCAGTGGGAAAGTACCAAACATGGAAAAATTATAATGTCTCCACGAGGCTACGAAATTTAATCAGCAGTCCAATAAAATATGGAAATGAAGACTAACTTACATTTAAATGTAATTGGAACTGTAGATATGTTTGTTCAATGACTGGCAAAATAATGATGAGGAAGGGGGTAACGTGCTTTAGGCACATGTACAAATCTTAGACAATAAGACCTAATATTTAAAGGTATAAATCTGACTGAACTACTGAGTTTGTCACGAGGTACACATCTTATTAATAACTTCCCTTAAACCATCATTTGGAACATCCCCAAGCGTCATCACATTAACTATTCTGCTCCAAGAATCTCAAAGGCGCTTCTGTGTCAGAATGAAGTCAGACACTCAGAAGAAGTGAAATCAACACACCACCCACAACCAATTACATCAAAGCTCCATCAAAACACTTCACTGCAAGGATCACATTTTAGGTACTCTGCCCTATCCACAGAATATATGGGGGGTAAAGGAACTGGAATACTTGCAGATGGTGGCACTTCACTCCATGACTACCAGAAATCTCTGCCCGCCGGCGGCCATCTTCTTGATCAGCCAACAATCCTTAAAGGGGATTAAACGTAGAGGCAGAGCCGTAGGAATCGAGGGACCTGCTATGTGCAACAGCCTCAACCCCAATCTGGGATCTGACCCAATTGCTAGAGATTAAGCAAACTTTTGAACACTGAAACATTAAGGCTTGCTTGTAACTGAACTGTCATGGATTCTTTGCTTGCAGTGTAGAACATCCGGCATGATCATTAGCCATTCGATCAGACTCTATGGCCCTTTCTACATTCTTTGCGTACTTTCTGGCATCACTCTCAGTGCTCTGAAATAACTAAATAGACCCATGTTACGGTGTACGAAACATAAAAAAAAAAGGGGAATGAGGTCTTGAACATAGCCACACAAATCTCAGTAAAGGACAAACCAACACTTGAGTATAATGAAACAAGCAGCATAATCATATCAAAAACATCTATACACTTAATGCGCCATAAAAAATGTATTCATAACCGGACCTACCCTGCCATTCTCCCATATAATCCATCATTGAACAATATACTAGTCTATCTAACCTTGACGCCCATTGGCTACTATGACCCACTTCTAGACACCAATAAACACACCTATATCAACAGACTAATTTGACTTCTGTCAACAAGCATTCCAGAAAAGTAAAAGAACCCACATTCTAGAAGCACTACGGCACTATACAAATGACAGCAAACGGTATAGCAATGTACGTAACTAAATATGTGTACATTACGCAATGTATTTTTAGTTAACTTGAAATTTAATTCTGGTGCCAATGATCAATCTGTATGAAATAGGCACCAGGTAATTAGGTAATTAAGGGAATATGCTTAATGAATATCTGTCCAATAGTTAACTATCCCTTTGTTGCTCACGGGCAATGTTGACAAAGGAAGCATTTTCAGATTGCAGAGCAAGATATATATATTTGTGGAAAAATGGGAGATCTCAAACTACTACAAGTTATGTCCTCCAAGTAAACCTTCATTCCTCAGGTGCTCGACACGTTAGCCATTTTGTCCATGGTCTGAACATGCATAATCACGTAACTACTGCATATAGTGTGTATAGTTTAAAGTGCAGTTTCTAATGTTTTATTCACTTACTAAAATGCGACGTGTTGACCCCTCTAACTAAATTTCTCAACATTACCAAGTTTGCAATGACAAGATGGCTGGCAGGGCACCTCAGTGAACAATGCACTTGCTGCTGAGAAATGTGGGGATCTGCAGGTCAGAAGTTCAAATCACTGTAAACCAACTCAGACTTCCTTCCTTCCAAGCTTGGTAACTTGAGTACCATTAAACTGGATATTTCAATACCTGTTACTTGTCGTACTTAGTGCAGATGTGTGGTATGAATCACAATTTGCTTGAGATTAACCTCAAGAAGACAAAGGTAATCTCTCTAAACCGGCACACCACCAAGCGGAGCGAGTGGTTATCAAAAGGGTCCCCAATAGAAGAGACATACACATACCTGGGTGTTAAGTTGGAGTCAATGGTGTTTTTTGCCCCTCAAAAGGAAGCCATTAAAGGGAAAGCAACAGCCCTAACATTTGTCTTTCAATCTCTAGCTAAAAGCCTGTGGGACCATACTCTCAAGCCACTTATCACAGTGATGAAATCCAAACTGTCATGGAAGTTATCGTATGAAAGCATGATCATGCTTGGCCACGATGCATACATCCTATAACCCAGACCTATAAACACAGTTTTTGCCTTCCAAGTTTGGCATTGCCTGCTCATTTTAGACTTGAATTTTCCTTGAAAAAGCAATCCTTAATCAAGCACTGGGCTTTCGTAAAATGCTGCCACAAATTGAGAAATTCCCCCAAAACACCCTGGTGCACTACGAATAGTCAGAAAAAATCTGCAGAGAGGAAAAGGTTGCCATAAAAAGTATCTTCAGGATGGAATTGAAAGTCCTGGCCTTGGTGAGCTATGGCAATTTACAAATATATGTGAGGAAGTTTAAAAAAAAACTTTTTATAGATGTGTCCGATTTAAAAAGTCAGCTGGAGGACCAAAGGACCCTGGCTAAGCAAGCACATGGGTGGTTGGTGCTAAATACATAGGCACACAAGGAGCAGCTACACTTCCAGGCGGCTTATTCTGGTATGATTAAGAGCAAGTTTATGGCAATAAGGTTTGGTGTGCCCCTCCCCCCCCCAAGGATTTCATATCTAAAAGACAGGTTGAGGGTCAATTGGAGAAGAAGAGCTTTTGACTATGCCACGTGGCAAGAGAACCACTGTTACACGTCATCTACCTTTGCCCGCACCTACTCGTTCACCGAACGGCCCTGCTAAGCAAGGAATTCATCTCCCTAGGAACAAGCACTTGCAGGTCGGAGGTTATAAAGTGCTTAAACCCGCAAAATCTCATATTAAGCATTTGGTTGGTGTAGTTTTTTGACATTTTCAAGAACCTGATAAGAGCAAAAGTTCCTCTTGAGCAAGGTTGACTAGCCCAAGCCAGGAAATGGTGCAGGTTTGTTGGCTGGGTTGTTATAAGTCGCATCATGTGTAAAACTGGGAGAGGTTTGACACCGTCCATACCAGTTGGTGAGGTCATAAGAGCCCCAGCAGGCTACAAAACAATGAACTAATTGGTTGAAGCATGATGATGTCTGATCTCGGCATATTGATAGCACAACATCTGGGATTTTGGTACTGTGGGCATTAGTATTGCTTCACTGCACTTTGCACTTTTATGCTCATTTTTTAGGTCGAGCCTAGAGTAGCGCGCAAGCGCTGCTCTGGCGAAGACTTTATGTAGGGGCTTCAAAAAGCTGACCAGACGCTCGTGCGTCATGGCCTTTTCCTTGCGGTTACCCGCACGGCCGCCATCTGTTTCCAATTATCGTGCCCAGACGCGGGAGCGATAATTGAAAACACATGGCGGCCGTGCGGGTAACCGCAAGCAAAAGGCCATGGTGCACGAGCGTGTGGTCAGCTCAGCAGGCTGCCACGCTCGCTCGCCCCCGCTCCTCTCTTCCCCGCTCCTCTCTTTTTAGGTCTCGCCTGAGCCAGCGCATGCGCTGCTCTGCGAGCCATTTAGTTAGTGGTTTTTCAAAGTGCTACCAGAGGCTTTTGCTGGCCTCAAGCTTGCGGTTACGCGCGCGTACAGCCGCCATCTGCCTTTCTTTCATGGCTCATTAAGCCTTACAGCATGCTCCTCCACCCCCCGCGCGCCTCGCTCTGCCTCTGTCTTGCTCGCCCCTCCCCCTCCCCCACCACAGAGCGCGTCTCGCGGCCGCGCGTCTTTTCTCTTTCCCTTTCGTGTGTCTCTTCAAAGCTCGTTTCCCCACGTGTATTCTCTCCTTCTTTCCCCGCCCCTATTTCTCTCAGCTCTCCCCATGTGTCTCTCCAGTGTCCCCTTATCGATCACTTTGCCTTCTCTCCCACGCGTGGCCTGTCTGTGTCCTTCTAAATGTCTGCATCCCCAGCTTCCTAGGGTTTCTTCCTCTCACCTCACCTCCATCCGTATATTTGTGTCTTCCGTGCCCACCTCCAGCCTCTCCAGTTTTACCGTTTCCCCATAGTTTTCACTCTGTTTTCTTAAGTCTTCTGCGTATCCATCTTCTTCCCCTCCCATGTCTGTCTCTCCAGTTTCATTCTGCCCCCAGATCCAGTCTCCCCCACCCCTATCCACGTGTCTCCTGCTCCTCCGCATGCCTCGTCTATCCAGTGTTCTCTTCTCACCCAATCCATCCTGTCTGTTTCTCCCTCCTCGCCATCCCATGTGTACATCTCTCATTTCCTCTCGCTCTTCAACGTCACCCCGTCTTGTTTTCCAATGCTACTAGTAGCGCACATCTCAGTCACAACTTGATATTTACAGTTGCGGGAGAGAGTGCATCATTTACAGCTTTCATTCAGCCACCTCTTGCTTAAGGGAGCGCTCCTTCTCACCTTGCAGTGCACCCAGCAGCCATTTATTAAGCCATCGAAGTCTATCGTTATGCTGGAGAAAATGTTTTGTTTGTAGCATGTGTGGTATTGCTGAGTAAAAGAGGGTTGCATCACTTGGGATGTGGAAGCACGGACCACAAATCCGTGAGCCTTTCGGCTGACGGAAGTACAGAACTGAAGCCACAAGGTGTGGCAGCCTCACAGTCTGCACGATGTAGTCACACACACACAAGGTGGAGCTTTAAAACTCGTTGCTGGGATGCAATGGGGGACAGACGATTTTTAATTTGCAAGCCTGGGAGCCTTATCTCACAGACAACAGATGGCACCAGAGGATGCTCTGTGGCTTGCACGCGCAGATCTGGCGACTACAGAGCTAGAAAACCAGTTCAAGTCTTGACGTCGGCACAACATCCTGTGATCTTGGGCAAATCATTTAATCTCCCTGTTTATACAAAAAGAATGTGTCCTTTGCCTAAAGTAACTGGCACTCACGTAAAGCATTCTTTCGGCGTTGGAGCAACATCCTGTGATCTTGGGCAACTCAGCAAGTTACTTAATCTCCCTTCTCCTACAAAAAAGAACATGGTCTTGTGCAGAGTAACTGGCACTCATATAAAGTGCTTTAAT
This sequence comes from Calotriton arnoldi, assembly GCA_963921515.1. Classification (NCBI taxonomy): domain Eukaryota; kingdom Metazoa; phylum Chordata; class Amphibia; order Caudata; family Salamandridae; genus Calotriton; species Calotriton arnoldi. The sequence goes on from CAWUFW010016563.1 coordinate 56,987, forward strand.
AATACATTGGGGTGGGGTTCACGCTATATAAAACTGCATTAAAAAAAAAGAGAGGGAGAACGGAGTGAGTGAACTGAAACCACGAGCACTGTATGGAGTGTTACGAGGCAAAGAAAACAAGCATTGGCATAGCCAATAGGTCTCGCCTTTGGGACCTTATAAGTGTTTAGCCATGCAACAGTTGATGTTGTTGCACCAAGGATATTGTGCTGCATAACTAAATACTTATAAGGTCCCAAAAGCGAGACCTATTGGCTATGCCAATGCTTGTTTACTTTTGGGACCCATGTCTCTGTCTACTATGCTTGCAGCCTTTTATCATTCAAAGTTTTTAACCGTACTGTGCTCGATTAAGAAAATTTAAAAGGGCAATGGGGTCCTACTCAGATTGGAGACAGGGTAGTACTTTGCATTTTAGCCTATGCCCCTATAGGGAATTTCTTAAACTTCGTTTACCGCTTTTGATAAATGTATGTATGTCTTCATGTTTGTTTGTTTTATTAACTAATAAACTATTTTTGACTGACTGCCTATATAAAAAGCTAGATATTGTTATTTGCATAATTAGGTGTTGAAAGATGTCTACACCTTTTAAATGCTGGAAGTGTTGACTCTTTCATTCAGTGAAGTGTACTTCTTGTGTAAACAAAGCTGCACTAGATGAACAGACTATGCATGACCCTTTAATGGCCAAGGTGTTTGCACACCCCTGTGACTAGAGTTTAAGGTTTTTCAAACAGATGTGTGCCTCAGACTACTTGTAAATCCATAGAAACTACACTTTTTCATCACATTCTGGGCTATTTATTTCCCCAGCCTCTGCATAAATATCTTGTTGAACCCTGAAAATATAATTGAAAAGGTAGATATATTTTAAATACATTTTAGATGTTTTTAACATATTTGATTAACATTTCGCAAATGGATGAACATAAATACGGGAATGCTAATCAAAGAAATGCTGCATTTAGTGTCCGGTCTGGAAACACCAAATGTATGTGGGTTTTCTTAGTGGGTGTATTCTGCATAATCAATTGTGTAATATTAGTGCAACTCACTGAATTTTAGAGGATCACTGTTTGTGGTGTACTGTTCAGTTGATGAAAGATATGAAACCCAGGAATACATATATGTATTCTAATTCTGTACAACCTACAATATCGACAGATGTAAGCCAAGCTTACCATGTCTTGATTAGATTGTGCGGAAAATGTATTCGACATTTTCAGCAGTTTTTCCTTACATCCTTACATTGAAACGTATTCCTGCCAATGCTTGACCCACATCTGTGCTTACCTGGGCGTCCTGAGTTTAGAGTGTCGGACATTGGGTTTAGGGCACCTCTGAAATGATAAACTGCCCCATAAACTAACGTGTCTGCCTAGACGTGAACACTGTGAAATGTCTAAAGCATCTAAAAGCGAAATGCTGGTTTAGGGTACCTGTGTTTTGGCCACAGGTATCCGTTCTGGGTACTACAGACGCATATCACAACTATATATTTTCTACATCCGCATTCCCTAAAGTTTCTATTGCTTTGTGCCAGACCTCCCTTGTCCTGAATAGCTGGCTGGGTGAACATGTCAAACATAAATTTTCTCAGAATGTCAGAATTTTTTGCCAAAACATGGCAATTCCCTTTAGTCTCCATCACACTCTAACATCTCTCTGTCAAGGCGAGACCCATACCTGTGTTCTGCAGGGTCTGTGGAGCATGTGGGTGTTCCCCTGGCTTCCCTAATTGTGGGAATAGCAGATGTGTACATTTTCAATGGGTTTGGGGAGGAATTTGCACAGTAGAAACCAGAGAATGTTTTTGATTGTGGTAGCTTCCATAGCAAATGCCTGCAGTATTTGGGCCTGTGATCGGCTGGCATCCATGGAAACCTACCATCTTCATACATTTCTGAAAACTAGAGACCATGGGGAATCCAGAGTGATATGGTTTGCACGAATCTCAGCATGTTTTACTAGCCAGTACACACTGCAAACGTAAGTACATGAGAAAAATACAATTTCTTCACTTTTTTGTGACAGAAATCTCCAGAAATACTGGCAAATGACAAAAGTCGTTCCAGCAGTTTCAACATTTCTTTTTATGTAAACCTATCCTACACGTGTGGGTGGGCTTATTGCACTGGACAGAAATAGGCCAAGACCTTGACCATGTGGAGACCACATTGACACTAAATTGACTTCATATAGTCACAGCTTTGGTCCTTTTGTGTCCAAAACAATAGGCTTACCAACAGTTGTGACGTTCTTTTTATCAGTAGAAGTGTGACGATGCTGATTGTTAGGACTTTGCTGTTTCTACAAATACCTGAATGGTCCATAACAAAAAATATGAGGACGTTTTCTTTTTTTTGTTAACTGAAGTTTGATATTTGTAAGATCTTATGGATAAGAAAAATTAGAGGCATCCATGCTAAACATGCCTCCCTGGACATCCCTGGGTGTCTAGTTTTCAGAAATGTTTGGGGCCAAATGATTCCTTGGGTGCTGGCTGAACCTGGCCCCAAATAGCTACAGCTACCCACATCCCAAAAATTAACCTAATTCCGAGCTTCTGTCTTATATTTTTAATGGTCGCATTCTTGGGCATTTCCTCTACAGGACACTAGGTCCACCCACACTTGTGGGATGCCATTTTAATTAAAAGTAGCATGGAAAAGTAGGATGGTATGATATTCACTATTATCTATTACCTTTTAATTTATTTTTGCCTTACTATTTTCAATGTCCACAAACAATACGGTTTGAAACAACCTCCTCAGTAGTACCTGGCATTGTGGGTAGCACAGAATTCGGAGTGGTACAAATAACCCAATCTCAGAATACAGATCCTTCCGTTATATTTCAGTGAACCCTAAACTACTATTCATTAGCTTTTCCGTATCAAGTGATGCACAGTCAATACACAGTGCAAAATCACTGTGAACTGCAGCTCGATTGTTATATTTTGGTGTTATGGATTTTTTAACAAACTAAAAAATATATTTTTGATGATGAGAAGAGTGTTTATATGGTATATTATTTGTGCGATACAAGTGAATACCGAGTAACTCATTTTTCCTTTTTTCCTAACTTGTATTCACAATTTTTTCATTTCAACAATTCGTTTCTGTAGGGCATCTTTGAGCAATCTACACAATTGACCCATTGTTGAATTAAGAATGTGGGTTACTTTTCAGGAATTGATTTGCTTTTGGGGACCTTCCCTTTGATTTCACACCTCTCGCCCCACAGATCACAAGCCGTTCTAAGCACAAAAATGGGGAATGTTGTCCATTTTCTTAGTCTAGAAAAACCCAAATAGACTCTGGATCCTTGATAAGGACCAGACACTTGGCTCCTTTTTCTCACAGTGCTCCTAAGAAGAGAGAGGAAGACTGTGAGCTCTGTGTTTGTGCCCAGGTAAGCAGCCTCTATCCCAGCAACGATCAAGTCGCAGTTTGCCTTTACTGGAGCCAAGAGGAAATCCAAATGGTACAGTCTCCTCTGGGGCAGAGATGCACTGCACCATCTCGCACATGCTTTTCATAGAAAGAGACGCATTGTGAGAAAAAGGAGCTTGCCACAACAACCGAATAAATGAGCAAGGAGGCGAGACCGAAAGGGGAGAGACTACAGTGGCGTAGCCACCGGGGCGGAGGGGAGGTGCGCCCCAGGCGGCACGGGTTTTGGGACTGTGACCCCCCCCATACCTGCGGCCGTCGCTCATGGGGGCGGCAAGCGCAGGAAACACCAGCACCCCCCTCTTGCATTCTGAGGCTGCGGCCTAACGCAGGGACCGCCACTGAGCGACTAGGAACAACCCTAGCCCCTGCTATTCCGCTCCTCACCTCCTGGTTCATTTCTTCTATTGGCAGAGCGGAAGGAATGATGGGAGGAGCTAGGTAGCTCTTCCCACCTTGCATCCCATTTCCTTTCCACCTAGTGAAAAAGAGGATGGTCCAGAGGACCTAAAGTCAGTGATAGCTGTCCTAGGCCCATCTCATGGCGCAGCATTGAGGCCCTATTGTTGTATTCCTCTTAGGGTGTCCATAAACGGGCTTTCCAGTATCATGTCCTTATATAGGCACAATTCGCCCTGCCCTTATATAGGCATAAAATCCCAGCCCTTATTTAGGCATTAACCGTGCACTCCAAATACAGGCATGGTCTCTGACATCCGTCCACCCTAACGTCACAACGAGTTCTTGAAGAACAGACCCTTAGGCTGCGGGAGTTTCCCTAGCCCAGGACTATTGATTTCTTCAAGGACTCCTATATTATGCATGAACCATTATTCCTTAGGGGTTTATTCATGACGTCTTTCGCTGTCCGACTCACGTCAATACTAAACATTCCTAGGTACTCTCAGGTATAAATATACCTTCCCTAGCCCCTGTAAATCAGACGAGACCTCGACTTCAGAGGAGCCCGTTTCCCGGCCTGACGCACTGAGAAGACGCTGTCATCCCTGCACACAGAGAGTCCAGCTTCCAGTGATCTAACTTCCCTTGCGGGGTGTTGGAGTTCGAGTCTGGCAAAGAGATTCCAACCTCTCTCATTCTTCAGGTATGGAGCAGACTAGAACCTAGAGGGACTCTTGGCATACTAGGCATACTGGGCTTAACATACTCTTAGTATACCATAGTAAGGAATACTTCACCTACTTCATACCTCGTCCTACACCTAGGTTAGGTTAGGTACATTGGGGTAGAACTAGATTAGAAACGCATCGTATGAGTACTCGCATTTTTAGTCTGTGTTATTTATGTAACAGCATATGTACTAAAAGATAATGCTCTCGCAGTATTATTTATTTTTACTGCTCACACTGTACATTATTTATCTCGCATACTGTCTTGTGATCGTAACAGCACATTTTACTTACACCAGAAACAAGACTGTTCAATAAATCCTTTATTGAAACGCCCGTCTATTTCTTTCTGTGTAACTTGGAGAAAACTAAGCATGCACGACTGAGCTGAGTGAAATAGTTATCTATGGTTTCCACGACTCTGGGACACGTTCTGATTCTAAAGGGAAACACAGTGGTCATGTTTTGCGGCTGCCATAAACTACTCCCTTCTTGTTGTCAAGGAGTTTCTAGTGGCCTCTGAGCTAGCTGGCACAAGTAATTAAGTTTAATATACTCGATAGGGACATACTGACCTTAGTCCTATGTCAAACCTATGGGATATATTATTCCAATGCGCAGAGCCTATTAGGGAAATAGGAGCTAGACTACACTATCCAGGCGAAAGACCGGGAGGCGTAAGGGAATATTAACCCGGTCTTTTTGATGTATGTGTGATGTCACATGTGACATCACCTGCATATCAATGAGTTGACCTGGATGTGAGCACCGGGCAGCTTCATTTGTATGTTGCTGTTGTCCAAAATGGATCGAGAACTGGTAAATTACCACCACCACCACTACTAAAAGATTATTTTCCACAGCAGCGCCCCCAAGAATATAGAGATGCACAAAAACGAGGAAAAAACAAACCCCTCCATTGACAGAGTAAAAAACTAAAGGCTGGCAGCCAGCACCGCTCTTCTTGGCTTTGCCAAGGCTTGTTTCATACAGGGACAAACATGCAATAGTCTATGCAAGGACAGAGAAGACAAGTGCATCCTTCACTTTCAAAAGTAACTTTGCACAGTGTCATCCGTGATCGCTTCCTGGAGCCAGGTGCCTGTGGGAGAAGATGCAGCTGTTGGCGCTGTCCTGCCTGCGTTGCCAAGCCACGCCCACTGCCCCCTCTTCAGCTGGCTCCGTCCCTGCCTGTTCAGATTCAGCTACTGACATCGCCTACCCACGGTTGCCGCCAAGTTAGAACCGGTGGCAGAAGGCGTCTATAAAATCTGCTTTTAATTAGGGAACCATCCAAATTCATATTTCTTGTGTTTATTTGGGCGTTCCGACAAATTGCCCCCGAAAAGGCCACGCGTCGGGTTGAAATATCTGAAATCACCGGTTAGCAGGAATGCCAGGTTCCCCAATAAAGGGGCCTGGATTCCGTTAAATCACCTCATCGTCGCTGGTCCTGCGCCTAATCAGACACAGGCAGGAGCCATCTCCGTCCGCTCCAGATGGCCTGGCGCGGTACCCAGAGAGACAGATAGCGGACATCTCTCCTCGGTTTGGTGACAAAGACGTCCACAGCTTAAAAAAAATGTAAAAGTCGCAGACGCGTTGTGATAAAGGGCTGCCTTTAGCGGATTAGGAAATAATAAATTTCCTGGGTTTGGGGGCACGATGAGCCTTGGGGAGAGCCAACTCATCATTGCTGCGTGGAAAAAGGTTGCTCGTTTGAGGTTCATGTTGAAAAATGCAGCAAATCCATTGGAAAAGAAAATCCATTTGGGGTGAATAAACAATAGCTGCATCTGTCAAAATCAAAACGTATTTAATTTTTACATGGTATCAAAATCTTTACTTTAACGTTTTATATTTAGAATTAAATTGAAAGGTTTTTCTTGTATTTGTGTTTTCTCTTTCTTAAAGGACTCACAAAACGTTCCATTATGATGAACTGTTGCCGAGCCGGTCATAGCACAGCTATGAAAAAAATGTGGTATTTAGCAAGACCTGTACCAGCCGCGGCTACCTGGCACAGAAACATACTCACTGTCTCCGATGGCCTGTAAAATTTATTTTATGAAGCTTTTGTAAAACAGATGTTTCTAAGGTGCCACTTTGGTCTTGTTTCCCTCACTGGCATCTCTGACTTTGGCACCGCCCCCTCCTATCAGGGCAGAGTATCAAAGTACAGTGTCCAATCCATTCACACCTTTTTGAGTGACAAACCTGGCGTGGGTTTATAATCTTGAAAATCAGCATCCAGCAGAGACGTTCTGGGACTAGCAACAAGCCTGTAGGTTTCAATAAATTTGGCTAAGCCTAAAGTTAACTACGTGTAACCTGAAAGCTGTAGGTTCAAGCTCCAGTGGGTAAGTTTGGTTGTCAGCCTCGGAGGCTAACAAAACAAGCATTTGCAATGCAATAGGTCTCGTAATTGCGAGAGTTTAAGCTATTGGCATTGTAAATGACAATGCCTTTTATTCATCTGTTTTGATAATTAACACATAAATGAAAGGCATTGTCATTTATAATGGCAATAGCTCAAACTCTTGTAAATGAGAGACCTATTTCATTTCAAAGAAGCGGCGCCATTGTTCCGGGCTGGTTGGAAAGTTAAAGGGTGCATGGCGCGCTGAATGTTGCAGGAAAGCATGTCGTGCCTGCAGTAGGAGAAACTCATTAAAGAAAATAGTGCTTACAGACTAAAGAAGACGTACCGTGTAACAACAGAAGTAAAAGGGCCAGTCCTCATGGGCGGTTACAAATGAAGACAAGGCGGTACTAAGGTGCGACTAACAAGCCTATTAACAAATCAGAAGCTAGCCTTTACAAAGGAAAATGACACAAGCCAATGAAAAATATGGGCGGAGAGTGGGCGGAGTTTCAAGTCCATACTCGAATACAGCATGCCTCGCAAAGCAGCGCATGCTCTGCCCAGGCTCAACCAACGAGTAGCTATCTCTTGGGTGATCTAAAAGTCACAAAGAGCAAATTCTGGGTAAGCTAGCTTGACTTTCCATCGTTTTGAGGTTGCTTAATTGAGTACCATTAAATTGGATAATAGTAATACCTTTTATTTGCAGTGCTAAGATGCTGCAGATGTACATTTTGAAGTGCAATATATGAACAAGATATTAATAGTAAAACCTGCTATCCATGCACTCACTCACAAAGAGTGTGTCTAGGAAGTATTTTAGGTATTATTTTTTGATTAAACAAATTGTGTTCAATTAAAATGGTATATCCTTGAATGGGATGCACCTTCAGCTTTTAAATATATTAGCTTAGAAGACTAGTGAACTCTTCTTGACTAAATTCTCATAACTTAACCTATCCCAGCAGCATCTTCTTGTTGATTTACTCATCTGTGTTATATGCTAGAGTACAAGTGGGAACACGAATATCCCTATAAAAGGGGAGGAATTATTGTCAGGGTTTTAAGTGCTGAGCACCGGCAGTTTTTTAAAGGGGGCCTCGAAACGGGTCTCTATCGGGCTCTGTTCTGGTCCCTGGCCCGGACTGCAGTGACAGCAGGCACATCGATGTGCGAGTGCTCCCACTGCTCACTTATTAATAGTGGAGAAGTTAGGGCATGACGTTATGCCAGGTGAGCGTTGTAGGGGAAGGGAAATCCTTTTTAGTCATTTTCTCTCTGGATTTCCCTTCTCTTTTTAAAACTCAGGAGCAGCAACATTGTCGTGGTGTCACCAGGGCTTTAAGTGGAAGCTTTTTCAATATTATATACAAGCCATAGTTACTGCTTATTTATCTTATGCAACTAACAGCCATTGACAAAGCCAATAGTCCGGACTTGTTGTAGGTGTAATGTTACTTGTTGTATCATATATCTGGATGCAATGACAGAAACAGCAAAATAAAAGTCGTGCGGCACACTATGCTAAGCACAGATTTTTAGCTTAAGTGTTTTTAAGCCACGCCCTTAATTACCTTGGCCACGCCACTTTGAGAGACCCACCAGTTTTTTCATCCCACTTAAAGCCCTGATTATTGTCATATTAAATATGCATTCTAAGGTGACAACACACCTGTAATAAGAAATTAGCAACACTAATAACTTGTAATTACGTCTTCTAAGCGTCTAGTGATGTCCGGCCAGGGTCGGTATGTGCAGCAGCCGAGGCCTCTCACAGGAGATGCTGCACCCTCTGCCCCAGCCACCTGCTATGACCTCTGACCCGAGGCGTGTGGGGGCGGGGAGGGGGCATGCATGACACCCCTGTGGCTTCTCAATGGGCCTTCAATTCTTGAAGGGGCCAAGACCAAGATGGCCGAGTGGACATAATCCACGAGGGCTCCGTAGCGAGAAAAACGAAAACCACGGGGGAAACGACCCACAAGCATTCTAATGACATGGGAATGCGGTAAATGGCCATAAGAACACAGGCAGTACCGGCAGTAGTGCAAGTTCCTTGCAGAAAACATCGGATGACACCGGATAGTCGGGCCGAGCGGTGAACAACGAGGATCGGGAGGCCGGGGCCGGAGTTGCGCACGGGGAAGCATTCCCGAGGCTGTGGCGACTTGTAATACTGTGAACAGGGGCGGGGGGCCTCGAGAAGACTAGCGGAAGCCCGACCTCCTCTCCGGCATCACAGACGTGGCCTCCGGTGAGGCGAGGGAAAGGCCGGTAAGCTGCGCAGCGGTATTGCAGGGAATGGAGACGCCCTGCTCCCGCTAAGCCGGCAGCGGAAAGTGAATTGCTGGGCTCAAAGAACACACACTGGAGGGTGACAACGACGGCAAGGGACGCAGTGCAAGGGAGGTGAAAGCTGCGGGAACTGCGGAGAGGCCCCCCCGGGAGGCACAGTGGAGGCAATAATCATCCGTGCCTGACTTCAAGATGGCGGCGGTTTAGGACGACCAGTGCGGCCTACGGCAGAGGAGATTCATATTTACAGATTTAGATTATTTTTTTTTTAACACATATTGTGGATTTCTAATAGCAGTGCCTACAATTCAGTTACCGTGCAGTGATGAATGGAGACATTTTCTGTTCACTTTGTGAAATCCGTAGAAGAGAAGGGATGGCCGGCATTGGCTTCAAAATGGCGGGCGCACCGATCGCGGCACCTCCAGCCTAGGAGTACTTGTATTGCCTTTACCGAGCGGCTGCTGCTTATGAGGGAAGACGTTCACACCCCTCTGCTCAAGGTACACCTTGTTATTTGGTCCGCTGCTTGTCACTTACATACACCGTGTTCGGCACTGCGATACTGCCTGTCCCTGCCTGACTCCAAAATGGCGGCGGTAATTTTCTCCGATCGTGTCACGTCTGATCTTTTCTCGCGCAATATGTGCTATGTGTAAGGCGGTGCACCAACTTACCAGCGCTCTGCGTTGGAGGCCCCTGCTCTGTTCTAATTGTAACTTCGACTACTACAATATACAACTGCCCAGTGACTCATCTATGATCTGTGCTGGCAAACGCAACCAATTACAACCGAGTGCAGACTGATCACAAGATGGCGACTAGCACATGTGGTGTTCAGTTCTTACCTGTGCGGTAGTCCCTCGCAGCTCTTGCTCCATCATGCTAGCGGGATCCCAGACAGCCAAATCAGCGATTCACCTGACGCCTGTGTCTTTAATGGCCTCCTGTGTAATTAATGCCTTACAGTGGGGAAGATCTGCAGACTTTGAAACTGTCCCTTCCACCCCTCCTCTTACCACTCCTGACCTGGGGGCGAGCTGGAGGATGAGGCGGACGGCGCTTCCCAGTAACTCCGTGACCGGTGCTCTCGATGGAACTTTGACGATGCCCCCTGGGCGGATACCATAACTGTCTCTACTTACCGCGGTACCCGAGCAACCTTGGCCGATGCCCGGTGGAGCTGTCCTATGCAGCTATAGAGGTGTTTGGCTCTGGTTCACCCCTCGGCCGTCACCTACCCAGCCGGACATCGGACATTGTTTTCCTCGTCTTCCGCCATAACTGTCTGTACTTCCGCGGTGCCCGAGCAACCTTGGCCGATACCCGGTGGAGCTGTCCTATGCAGCTATTGAGGAGTTTGGCTCTGGTTCACCCCTCGGCCGTCACCTACCCAGCCGGACATCGGACATTGTTTTTCTCGTCTTCCCGTTGTGTCTTCCACCTGCATTCCTGACCCCTGTTTACCATTCCCCCTCTACCTTTCACTCCCCTGAAGACGTGTATACGCGCTAATAACTCATATTATTGTGTAATCATGTTTTTTGGGGGTTTTTTTTCTCTCCTATGTCAATACTTGGCTATGTAATTATGTAACCTGTAACTCGCAGATCCTTATGTAAAGCGCTCTAATACCTCCGGGTCTAGCCAGCGCTATATAAAACTTTGCAAATAAAACTTTGCAAATAAATAAATGGTGAGCCTGCACAACTTGCCCAACTTCCTGCTATCTAGAAGGTAAATACTAGCAGGAGGATGATTTATAATATTATTTGGCCATTGGCTGTCAAAGGGAATAAATCCAGAGGTCTGCAAAATTGATTAAACAAATAAAATGGTAGGAAAAAGAGAAACCGGCGTACAAAAAGCAGTTCTAACTAAACACTCACATTGTTTGTATGTGAATAAATCAAAAATGTAGGGTACATTCAGAATTCAAAACCCAGGAGATGCTGCACACACTGCCCCAGCCACCTGCTATGACCTCTGACCCGAGGCGTGTGGGGGCGGGGAGGGGGCATGCATGGCACCCCTGTGGCTTCTCAATGGTGAGCCTGCATACCTTGCCCAACTTCCTCCAACTATCTAGAAGGTAAATGCTAGCATGAGGATGATTTATAATATTATTTGGCCATTGGTTGTCAAAGGGAATAAATCCAGAGGTCTGCAAAATTGATTAAACAAATAAAATGGTAGGAAAAAGAGAAACCGGCGTACACAAAGCAGTTCTAACTAAACACTTACATTGTTTGTATGTGAATAAATCAAAAATGTAGGGTACATTCAGAATTCAAAACCCAGCACACATTAATCATGTACATTAAATCAGAAATCGGCTAAAAAACCCAAGTTAATCTATGTTCAAATAATGTAATAAAGTACCCCCTTGCTCGCCTTTACTTTATAGATTATTGAAACCCTGGCTCCTATGGGGTTGTTGGGTTGCGCATGCTATTTGTGGCATTTTCTGCAGCGGCTCCTCACTGGAGTGGCTGAACACACTGCCACTCCACATGCCATTACTTCCAACAGGAGAAGCCACTCACTTTTTACAAGGAATAACATACTCTCAAATAACTACATTATAAGTAACCTCCAAGTGTCATGCCCCAGGTCTCAACCAGTTCCCCACATTAGGCATCTACATATTATGTACTGCCCCATAATGCCTCTGGAAGCTCCAGGCCCACTGGAATTATTCAGCAGTTTGGGATCTAAGGATGCAGCAGGGTGAAATAAACTATGTGGCTAGAAAAGAGAAATGATGCAGCATAATGCGGCACATTCCATGACAGCATTCAGCAATTGAAAGTGACGAGTTAGCCTGTGGAAAGGGACTGTCATTGTGCGGCACCACATGTGGTGCATTTGTTTTAGTAACTTTTAATACTTCTGGATTACAACAGTTTTTTTGTTGAAATCTCCAAATGATGCAGCAGATGGTGGATTATGTGGCAAGCGTGTTAAACCCACAATTATGCAGAAGATGCCACAGGGAATCACATATTTCCAGTTGCCCTGATAAAGCCACATAAATAAATCAGGGAGATGTGATAGATTGTGTAGGTGCCTAGGTTGAGGTTTGACCAGCACAAGCTAATTGTTTTAAAACTGCACAACTCATTGAAGAGGACTCGAAGGAGCTCCGTGTCCTGATCCGGAGCCTGTTTGTGTAGAAGGAGAAAACAGACTATGGACAGTGCGTGGAAGGGCTCCACCAATGGAGGAGGGTATTCAGCAACAATTCTATAATAGGAGATGGAAGGATATGGATGTATAGTTTTATTTGCAGAATGCGTGAAGATATAGTACAAATATTTCAATATCTCTTGTTTGGAAATCCAGAAAATGGGAGACTATATCTGGAGGGAATGTTCGACTCTAGAACTAGGGGGGGGTCATGCTATGACATTTTACAGGGAGGTTCAGGAGTAAAGAAACGTTGTACACATCAAAGGGGGCGAGCACATGGATCTGATGAGTAGTAGAGGCAAAATTAAGTAAATTAATTTAATTTGGTAACCATGAATGATTCAGTTTTGTTTTAATAATATAATGAAGTTGTTGCATGCAGAGGGCAACCTCGATCATGTCTTCTTGTTGATAATATATTTAGTGACAAGGAGCTAATGCTCCATCAAGGCAGACCTAAAGAGTCCATCAGGCACAGCGGTTTTATAGTACTGTGAAAGTAATGGAGGTGCTATCCAGTAAGTAGGTCCAGGCAAGACAATGTCCCAACCAGATGGACCTCAAAATCCATTTACCGATGAGTGGTCCATATTGTGTGCACCCTGGATCTCTTCTTGGATGCGATTTTTGAAATGGACTGCTTTTGGGTAGGCTGGTATATTTCCCTGAAAGTTAAAGGCAGACGCACCAGGGACATCACGCGCTCTCATAAGCAGGTAGTCTGGCGACACATTATCACAGTAGGCGCTATGATGTTGCAGAATGAATGTTCAGTGAGATGAAGGGCATTCCAGTGCACAATGTCCTCCCCTACAAAGACTTTGCAAATGAGGGCTCGAGCAGTGCCAAGAATGTTTAACTGGATTACCCATAATGTGGTAATTGGAGTGCTTCCATTTCTGCTCTCCCGACCTTCATCTAGCACAATTGCCTTTGAAAGGCTGGTGTCCAGCTGGTGCGGAAACACTCTGCATACGATGTTTAATCTCTTATGGAGCTATCATTTTCTCATTTCTGTCCAGCAACGTCCGCACCAGTCGATTTAGCTTTGTGGATACGGGCAAAACAGCAGATGGTTCCATTACTCGTAGGAAGATTTACCTGCCTTCCCCCATGTGTTTCAGAGAAACCGATTAAAGATGGCCTGGGGGACCTGCTACCAAAATGGCGTCGGTTTTCAACCAAAAGTCGTTTGAGGAGAGACTGAACAAGCATTGGCAAAGCCAATAAGTCTCGCCTTTGGGACCTATTGTCTTTGCCAATGGTTCTAGCTGTTATTGACTTTGGCAATGGTTCTAGCTGTGCAGCATGACTTTCAAAAAAGAATAAAAGCCATACATGGCCGGCAACGTCATTTTGTAGGCACCCACACACCAAGCATGAGTGCTCCTACAAAATGATGCAAGCACTTTTTTTCTGTTTGCCAATCCAAGATGGATTGGTACACCCAAAAAAGTAGTGCAGGAGGGTTGAAGCAATACAATGATGTATCACGCTCAGTGCTTTACCCTCCCTGAGTGAGGTAAGTAACACATGGGACCACCATGTCTGGTTGTGCGAAACAACATGGGCATGGGTGGGGGACGCAACATGGAGGGCTTGGGGAAGAAACACAGAGGGGGAGCAAACAGAGAGAGAGAGGAATGTGACAGGATCAAGCGAACAAGAGAGAGCACAACACGAAGGTGGGGGGAGAAGCACACAGGTGAAAAAGCAAAGTGGGGTGGGATAAGCAGACGAGGGCTGTGGGAAGCACACAGGCAGCTGGAAGCACACGGGCAGCGAGTGCAGCATAGGGAGAGACATACACTAGGGAGACAGCAGGAAAAATGCACTGTCTGATCTTTACTGCGGGTAATTTTTCCCATGATGACAGCCACGGAGATGGTTGTGGTGCAACCGCTATTCTACTGCTCAGGCTTAGGCATGTGCGGCTCCCACCTCCTGTCTTTCACCCTGCCCCCTGTGGGGCATGCTGGCCTGGCCTGGCCTAGACCAGCCGTGTCACCCACCAGGCTATCTGCTGAACCAATCCAAGTCCATCCGCTCACAGTCCTTGACGCCCTGTACTCTCGCTCTCAACTTCTCTGTTGCCGTGGCGGGGTATTGCGGGTGTTCTTCGTGTTGTCCACAAAATCTCCCCACCCACTGTGCCTGTCTTATTAGGGGGCCCTGCAGTCATGTTCTGGGGTGAGGCACCCTCCTTAACCTCATCCTTTCCAGTCCAGGGCTCATCACTGGCTGGGAGATTCAGCTGCACGCTGCCAAGCCTCGCCCCAATGAATAATTAACTGTTGTTGTGGTTATCTTTAAATTAGCCAGACAGCACCACCTTGTGGCAGACTGTCACAAGCACCGGTGTAGACAATTAAGTGCCAGTGCTGAGCACCGGAAATGACTGTCTCAAGTTAAGCACTGATCTCACTCTTTAATTAAATTTTTATTACCGAATTGTTTTTTTTGTCACGGTTTTCCTGTATCTTACTCCTTCTTTCTCTCTTTATTTTTACTTTCTTTCTCTTGCTCTCAGTCAAAATTGATCATGAAAAATAAGTACTGGCCCCCAAAAATGTCAGTGCTGGTGTCCACCACATGCAACTACCAGCATAGATTAGGCTCTGGCTCTTAATCTAGAGATACTGTCCTTTCTGATCCAGGTCGTTGTTTAATTCTTTTAATTATTTTTGCCCCACTACTCACATGTTTTCGTGATAAAGACTATATAGAAATCCAGCTTTCACACAG
The DNA here is from genome assembly GCA_963921515.1 of Calotriton arnoldi. NCBI lineage: Eukaryota > Metazoa > Chordata > Amphibia > Caudata > Salamandridae > Calotriton > Calotriton arnoldi. Next base: position 72,172 of record CAWUFW010016563.1, read on the forward strand.
CTAAAATTACGCTTTTTTTTATTTATGATCCAAATGGTGCCCCGCCATCTTGGATCAGTAGATACTTTTTAAAAATTAGCGCATGCATTTTGATGCACAAAAGTGCATATGTCATCTTGCATTAGCTTGAGAGACAAGCCACTGATTTGAATCCTTTCTTGAAAATAGACCTCTGACAGTCCAGATGGCAACTTTTCACTCCGATTTTAAAGATGTCTGTGGTGTTCCTCAGGGGTCTGCTCTCAGCCCCACTCTTTTTAATATATATGTTTCCAAGGCAGATTTGTCTCTTTTGGGTTTCAATTCTATGGTTATGTGGATGATACCCAAATAATCATCTGCATGAAGGGCAACATTTCCCAACTCCAGGAGAAGTTCAGAGGCTTTTGATCAAGGTAGTTAGCTGAATGAATACCAGTTCCGTCTGACTTAATTCAGATAAAACTGAGGTCTTGATATTTGGTAATCCCTTGATCTGGTCCTCTGTGTGGTGGCCCCAACTGTTAGGAGAATTTCCAGAACCAGCATCCACTGCCGGTAATCTGGGTGTGCTATTTGATAGCAAATTCTCATTTGAGTATCCGATTAATAAGTTAATGTCTACGTGCTTCCTACTAATGAAACAAATTAAGAAGATCCTCCCTTTTATTCCTCAACATTCTCGACAGTTGTTGCTGCAAGCCCTGATTTTAAGCAAACTGCACTATTGCAATGCTCTCTATGTTGGACTTCCAGGTGACCTTTATAAAGAGGTTATAAATTATACATAATGCGGCTGTTCGGTTGATTTTTCGGAGGAGTACGTTTGATAGTGTCTCGTCTTTACAGTAACACTGGCTCCCGGTTCATAAGGTCCTTTACCCAGTAGCATGGGTAATTACACGCTCTACAAAACTAAGAAATAAATAAAATATGCGTGATGACTGAGCCACCACTGGCAGCTCAGTCATTCGAGCTGCCAGTGGTGGCTCAGTCATCACATTTGGGTTTTTTTTGTTATTTTTTTTTTGCTGATGCTGCCTAACATCAGCAAAAACCATTGGCAAAGCCAGAAGGTGAGACCGATCGGCTTTGCCAAGGCTTTTTTAATTTGATAAGGCTAGTACCGCGTTTTTATTAAAATGACCATGAGCCTTCTAGTCTGGAAGCTCTCTCAAATGCTTTGACGTCTATAGAAATGTGACGAGGTTGATTTTCATATCTGATTATAGTCGGTTGTTGTACTTTGAGATACAAATTCTGTCGCTGCTTTCTGTCATCGAATTTCCATATTACTTTGTTTGTTTAACTATGCTCCTGATATTATCTGGGTTTGACGTTAGTTTGAGGGCTCTATTTCAAAATTGTAAATTTTGGATTTGTTTTATATTTACTTTTTAAAGATTTACCTCTAAAAAGTTGTGATGGCCATCACTTTAACTTTTTGGATTATGTTATTTACACTCTGACTAGCTCTATTTCTTACCACAGTAACCATTTACGTAAACCGAATCTCTCAAAAACTCTAATCCTGACTAATCTAAACCCTAATCCTTACCTTTACTTTAACCCAAATCTTACCTCTTTTAAACCTTTTTACCCTGTAAAAATCAATGGTAATTGCTAAATAAATTCCCATTAGCATTAATGGTATATACAAATGAAATTATTGAGGTGATTTCATTTTGTCCATGTGCTATGGAATTCTCTGTCCTCTGTCGGGATTACGACTGGGCGATTATTTTATTTGGCGGAAACGGAATGATTTTTTTTTTCCTTTTTTTCCCCCCCCCCCCCCGAGGACTGGCCAATATATCTTTTTTAAAATTTTGCGGTATGCAGAAGCGAAATTTGCTTCCTTCTGCCATGGACTATCAAATGGCCCATGAACCGAGAACTGGCTGCCTCGAACACTTTGTGCGGCTCTCCCTAGCAAAATGAAATCCAGTGAGAACCACACGAATCTCATGAGTTGCCCAGTTAGTGGGAAGTTCATGCAGTTCTTGCTAGATCTAGGTTTGCCAGAAACAGACACACAAAGTGCCCACATCGCAAAATAATCAAGTTGCTTTAAGGTACAACTGCAGAGATTTTTGAGCAGTTTTTGTAGCTCTATATCGATCAGCATGCAATTTTTTTTCTTTTTACAAAAATGTTGATTTTGTCTATTTCGTGTTTCTCGCATTAGTTTTGCCGACTCCTATTCATAACATTTTTTTCATGATTTTCTTTGCTAAAACACATTCCCAACTTGGGCACTAAAGACAAGCCTTGCTAAAGATTAAGATCTGATAAAGTCAAAGTTCGATTCTTTTTAATTAAATGTTTTAAAAGTGAATGTTTTTCAAACTAAATGCTTTTCAAATGAACTGTATGCAACTATTTACCTATTAACACCTCAGGGTACTGTAGTTTTGCTGCCGTCTACAGCATATTTCACAATTTCTGATTTTTCTTGTCAAATAAGGATCTTTCTGAGAATGCTAATCCAAGAAATAATTCTGTATGTTTAGTTAATTTGTGAGACCTAATGGATACTGGTGGAAAATGATGGTATAATTAGTTACCTTCCAAGATCACACAGGTTCTTTCTTCAGATTGTTTACTTTACATTCCTCCTTGAGCTTGGAGTAGGAAAGCTGATAAATTCCCCTTCGAATGAAAACACTATGGCACTGTAGAGGAGCCTGCTCAACTCCATAATCACTCGGTCTGTGTTCTGCTGAGCCAGAACCGCAAAAGAATATTTGTGTGTTCAGAGGCTGCAGTTGCTTGTCACTCTGTGTTAAAACCCTAAAATTAAATGGGGCTTTTGCTCAGGAACCACTGCAAATGTATACAAAAAATATTATATGCATGTATATCCAGGGCTTTAAGTGGGAAAAAAAACTGGGGGTGCTCTAAAAGGGGCGTGGCAAATCTCTTCAAGGGGTGTGGCCTATCCAAGTAGGGGCGTGGTCTAAATCAAGATAACTAGCATGGTGTGCTTAAGAAAATCATGAAGTCGCATCCAGCAAAGGATAATAAAATAGGCAAAAAGGTATATTTATTAAGTATAAGCCATAAAAATACCAAACACTTTAAAAAACATGTAAAAATTATTTACATTACTTAGAAATCTATTGCAGGATTCCCCAAAACCCTTGAAGATATTCACTGTGTCTATTTTGCTGGGGTTTCTCGGCGGAGTCAGAGGTGTGGCAGAAAGAGCAAAATATCCCAATTTTTAGTATTTGTTTCCCATTTCACTAACCAGTTACAGCTTATTACGTTATTTAATTTAACCTATGGATACACATGTTTATTTAAGGTTTAATATGAGTTATTGACATTAAAATACATTCACAAAGTGGGATACGTTTCCAATCACAGAATGTCCCAAATAAGCTTAAAAGTGGAATCGCAAGCCATTTGTCTCCCAGCCATGGAGTTTCTGTCATCAGCACTTCCCCACCCTTTTTCCACAAGAGCAGTTCAAACATGAATGGCAAAATATCCTAGTTTGCAAATGTTTTCCACATAATTATGGCTCTGCCATATTTGCCACATAATCTATGGTGTGCTGCTTCATAGGCCTGCTTGCAAGACTGGAGGTGAACTTCAGAATAAATTGTGGCGGACAGGCCTTCAAGGTTAACCCACACATGCCACTGCTAGGGTCCACCTGCTGGTGCTAAGACACCAGGGCTTCTAAGGTCTTGAGGGGCCATCTAAGGTCTAGCATGGGAATGTGCTCCCTCAGCGGGAGTGGTCTGGTGGACTGGTCATAAAGGCTGAACCTGGTTCCCCAGTTCCGAATTCAGCAGCTCTGACCATAGTGCCACATCCTCTCCCCCCACTGAACACCATACTGCCCCACTGAGAGAAACTTGCACTGCACTGACCCGCTATAAACACCTGGATGTGACTCAATTCAAATTACGCACTAGACAAGAGCAATATGCTGCCTAAAAAAAAATTAACAACATCCTAGAAAAAGCAAACACTCATAGGGAATGCAAGATTAAGTAAAGCACATGAAATGTAAGCAGGAACAACATGGTTACCTTTTTCTTTTTACACTCATTATTCAGAAATTAGTGAGTGCTTTTGCCTGAAAAGTTAAGGCCATGACTACAGGGCCCAGAAGGGACCCGTTTCAATGCCCATTGCTTATATCCTTACAAAACGTAAGCAGTATGGTTTAAAAAGACCACATTCATGAACACACAGCCGCTGTACACATTTTGTTTTCCAATTCATCCATTAAGGGGGTATTTCAGTACCTCCAGGAATAGTGCACTTTCCCACCCAGGGAAAACAATGTTGTTCAAAGAGAGACGAGAAAACAAAAGTAGCGCTTCACTGGCAAACACTGTAAAGTGGCGCTAATGTGTTTAGGTGTGAATAAATCAATCTGGCTACCTTGCAACCACTCTGTCTTGCTTTAGCTAGTTACTTTTCATATTTTGAATGTTTTAGTTCTCTCCACCCCGAGGCTGCACTTAGAAATTGAAAAAAGTCAGAAAAAGAGGACGTTTCCAGCAAAAGTGTTTTTCTTTTTTGGATCCATTTCACAGGGGAGCAAATAAACGAAAGCAGGAAAGAGAAGGTAATACCTGTTTCTAAAAGTCTCGGTTTTCATCATCCCACGCTGGCACCACGGCGACGTTGCTCCTGCGCTGGAAAAAGAGAAGGTCCCATGCTGGCACCACCACGACGTTGCTCCTGTGCTGAAAAAAGAGAAGGGAAATCCTGAGAGAAAATGGCTCTCTTAAAGGGTTTCCCTTCCTCCAACAACGCTCACCTGGCATGACGACATGCCGTCGTGCCGTGGACGTCATGCCGTGACCTCCACTACTCAGTGAGGAAACTGAGCTCTCACTGCAGTCCAGAAAAATTTTTAAAAAAAGAAAGGACTACCTTTGCCAGCCGCGAAAATAGAGCCCGATAGAGACCCGTTTCGAGGGCCCCCCAAAAAACTGCCGGTGCTCAGACCCGGACAGACCCGGCCCACTTAAAGCCCTGTGTATATCCCCGTTTTATGATTCCTTTATTTTCATGTATTTTTGTACTTTTTAGATCAGATCTTAGGCAGCTTTAGCTGTCTCATCAGCCTTATGTTTTACAAAACATTTAAAGATAGGTATATAAACACAATGGCATTTCGGTTACCCTTCTTCACCCTTTGGTATGCTCAAGTGTCACATTTTGCTTCTGTCCACCATATCTTATTTGCATAGGACAGTGGGTCAACAAACTTTAGCTGCTGGGTTTCTTCACTATGTGCAACACAATTTTGCTTTAAGTAGTCTACTTCAGTGCAAGGGCTGGCAGGTCAATCTACCCTTTCATTTCTGCTTTCATTTCATGTACTTAAAAAAATCAAAAAATCCAATGAGTCATTTTTTTTAATCCATTTTTTGGCAAACATATATGCAGACCACCCTTATTTAGACTGTGGTAATTTTATTTTTTTATTATTATAAACTTTAATGATATTGCATATGATTGAAAGACGAATAAATGCAAAACTCTGCAGGCTTGCCAAGGTCAGACATGTTCTCTTTGCCAATGCATGTCAGTTTTTGTAGGCACCAGAAGGCCATTTCGTCATTTTTTATTTTTTTATGTATTTTTGTATTTTATGTTAACTTCTTTCATAGAGTTTTTGTTTTATTTTCCCTCTTCTATATTGGGACCTGTTACGTCTAACACAAAAGTGCGTTGCCCTCCTCCAAGCTCACCAATGACAAATCGGACACGCAGAGGTAAAAAGTAGAATCCTGACCCCTCATCCGTGATCAGCTCTACCAGTCACGAACAGAACCTCCCCACTTCCACGATCCATTATCCCACAGAATATTCTGTGCATGACATCAGACCTGGAGTGTCATGAAGATCCCACCAGACCCTATAATGATCAACAGCAAGACACAGTTTTGGGTCAGACTGTGTTGGATGAGAAAGGCAGCATGCACATCAGTAACACAGCCTAGAAGTAGCTCACCTGACAGCAGGCAGAATATTTAGATGGTGTATTTTGCAAGGTAATGTACACTGTGGAATGTATATTGAAACCCGTCTTCGTCTAAATGTAGCTCCGATAAAGTGCCTTATTCTTAGTCTGAGAATCTTAGGGTGTCTGATCTCGATGTCCCAGAATCGGTGAAACAATTACAGGATCGGATGGGGGGGTGGGGCTTCTTTTTAGGAAACCGGAAGCCAAGTCTCTACCTCATATTGAATCACCTAGTTTCCAGCCCAAGCTTTTAGAAAAAGTGAAGTCCTTTGTGATTGTTGTGGTTGGCCTGTGTGGCTGGTGCTTTGTCCGAGAAAGACACCGTAGACTCCTAGGGTGCCACCTGGAATTAGAAACAGCACCTTGAGCGTCAACCGAGACTCTATTGCAGGGTAACGAGGTATCAAAATGCCACGACCTTGCGAACCAGCAATCTTTGCACCAGTCTTGCAGGTGTGAACATTAGTTCTATTATGATTTTGAATTGATCCCATTTTCTGAGGCTCGAATAAATCTTAAAAATAGCTTGGAGAAGGACTGTGAGACAAATATCTCTATAAAACTGCCAAGTGCTGTCACTATCAACTAAGACATCATATTTGGTTCATTTTAGCCCCTGGTTTGAATTTGAATCTCAAGTTAATAACTGGGCAGATGGCTTCTATTTAATTTTGCTGCATGCGTTTCTCCCCATCACCCCCACCCCCACATGGCTATTGGAATCTTTTTGGAGGATTCATGCCTCTTCTGGGGGTCAATGGTTACACGTTGTTGTGTAAAGGTTTGCCTTACAAGTTGTATGTGACAAGTTTGAGAAAGACGACTCCTGATCGCTATTGGCTCCCAGCCATAAGCTACAGTGCACATAAGCTCCAGCTCGAAAGCTCAAAGTCATTCTAACGATGAAGGAACATAAGCGAAAAGGAGAACCTTGTGTAGCTCTGGGTAGTCTGCGATTTCACGTAGAAAACTGACCTGTTTTTCTAAAGTCAGCTTCTTGAACGTTTATTGCTCTTTGTGTTTCTAGAGTTGGTTTTCCGCCTTCTGTTGGATGGAATAGGCCCCTGCCTCTCTCTGCTCTTTAGTGTTATTCAATATTTACCTCTGGTTGGGCTGAGAAATGCCTGCCCAATGAATGGAGAGGAGCATATTGCTTAAAAAAACACTTCTGTGTTACTTGTCCCATCTAGGTGCTAGAATGTCTGCTCTGTCCTACCTGCTACTTTGGGTTGTGACCTGTGACCTGTTTGCAATCAATTTCCAAGTATGGGCTGCACATTGCTACAGTTGCATCGATTGCAGCGCGCCGGCCAGGATGGTGTTTGACTCGCCTCCGGTACTCTGATTCAATTTTGGACACGGAAAAGCAACTCTTACTGTGTACATGCACTCATCATGCCCACGTGTTCCACGTCTAGGTTCTCTTCACAGATTAACACAAGTGTATTAGTGGAACGCCGAGGACTGCGCGTCGGCCCCTAGGAGTGCCAACCCTTTGTTCTGCAAACGTAATTCGATTTTCCCAGATTCTACCCCCAACGCTACCCCCGGCTGGAAGTAGCCCCGACTTCATCCTGCACCAGATAATCAGGCACGAATAACCCATACCCGCGAACAACCCTTGAATGTTTCCAGCTTAAACGTCACCACCTGGTGGAAGTAGCTCTACCCTGACGCCACCCTGGACGTTACCTTAGTCAAAACAGCCTCCCCACGTAAGAGGCCCGCCTGCATTCCTATAGTGGCTACCTCTCTTCCTGGATAGTGACACCCTATTGAGATTTCAGACTGCTCACTACATGTCCTGAAGATGATCTTAAGTACTTAAAAGATCGAAACGCCGTCGACCCTTACAACAGGAACCCCTCCCATTGTATATACTCATGTGGAGTTCCAATTTTGTTGTCAATGTGATGTTATGCTTTTAGTTCACTCTCACTTTGTCACATTACGCACCTTCACTTTATGTGAGCACCTGACTATTACTTTAAGTATAAAATTCATACTTGTGTAAAATAAACCGTCTAATTTTACACTAAATATGTTTCCCTACCTTCTTGCTCCCATGACGATTAATTGTCCAGTATAAATTGAATCCCCACTGTCCCCTTCGGGATTTTACTCTCTTGTTCTGGACCCATTGAGGCCAACCCTGAACCATTGTTCTCTCTAAACAAACGCACATTGCTTCCTAGACATGCCATTAACATACTTAGGGCAGCCACTGACTGGACTACACTCGAACATTTCTGGTTTCATATGATACATATTAAGGCCAGGGCCGGACTGGGAACAGCAACCAGCCCTGGCAGATTGCTGCTCGACCGGCCCCTGGGAGCAGGGTGGTGAAAACAAGAAGCACCGCTCCCGCTTTTGTTACAGGGGTACGATATTGCAGCATTGCTGGAAAACCGGCCCCAGCGGGCACAAAACCGGCCCCCACCCCTCTGGCCCACCGGGGAAATGCCGTGTGCCCACTACGGGCAGTCCGGCCCTGATTAAGGCCAAGATATAAAATCCTAGCAGCCTCAAAACACTCTTGTCGAAATATGTGAAGATTATCTACTAAACAGGTCCTGGGAATAGCCGTATCGTTCAGCCTGGTGAATTAAGACATTTACAATTGAAAAGAGACTGAGAAGTTTCTTTCAGCCTATCAAATCAAGGTATATACTGCTCGAGAGAAACCATGTAGAGCCTTTCAGCCTATCAAATTAAGGCATTTACTCCCGAAGAGAACACGAGAAGGGCACTCATAAAATGCATTTCTGATGAAGAGAACCTGAGAAGAGCATGTCGGCCAATCGAATTAAGGCATTTAGTTTTGATGTGTTCTGGTTATGTGAGGATTTTTTTTGTTTGTTTTAGCAGCAGTACCAACAAATGAGTTTTCTGAAAACTGCTTATAATGAAACTTAACTGTTCCCATTGTTTTACTTTTTTTTGCTTTGAACGATTTATATGTGCAATTTTAGACCATAAGATGCACCAATTGTGTATGCCCCGGATTGTTTTCCCCATTTATTTATTGGCGGTGTAAAAATAATATAGCATATATATATATTTATTTATTTATTTTAGAGGTTTTATATATCGCTGGATGGACCCGGAGGTATCGGAGCGCTTTACATGATAGAGCTAGTTACAATAAGAAACAAATTACAGCATCATGGAATAAAAAAACATCAGAGCGCTTTACATGGCAGAGCTAGTAACGGTAAAACAAAATTACAACATCATGGAATAACAGCAGGTAAAACAGAGAAAGAACGGCTTAAGATTATACATATCATGTAAACAGATAGTCAGAGTAAAGAGTTAAATACCTATAAGATATGGCAGATCGAATTTAAGGCGCAGGTAAAGACCCCAATATTTATTGAGGAGGTGCATTTTGAGGTCTTTTTTTAAAGCTGGTGTAGGAGGGGTTGCATTGTAGGTCTTTGGGGAGGGCATTCCAGATGTTGGGGGCATTTCCGGAGAAGGAGTGGGATTGTGTGGACTTCTTTTTTAGCAGGGGAGGGACAAGGAGGAGAGCGTTAGTGCTTCTCAGAGGTCGTGTGCTGCCCGCTTTGCAGAGTTTATTGGCGAGGTATGGTGGTGCATTTTGGTGGAGGACTTTGTGTGTGATGCATGCGTTTTTGTAGGCGGATCTGCCGTCGATGGGGAGCCATTTAAGAGTTTTGAGGGCTGGGGAAATGTGGTCGAACCGTTTACAGTCGGTGATGAGCCTGGTTGCAAGGTTGAGTACAGATTTGAGTGGAGCTAGGTGGACCTTGGGGATTCCGGTGAGGATGGCATTGCCGTAATCAATTCGCAAAAGGACCAGGGATTGAACTACTAATTTAAAATCTTCAGTTGGGAGAAAGGGTTTGATTTTCTTGAGATGACGGAGAGTGAAGAGGGCTCCTTTAGCCAAATTTTTGATGTGGACATTGAGGTTAAGACTGTTATCGATGGAGATACCAAGAGATTTTACTGAGTTGGACAAGGAGAGAGAGCAGTTGAGGGCATTGAGGTCAGAGATCCAGGTTTGAATGGGGAGAGGGTTGTTTTTAGGGAAGAGAATGATTTCAGTTTTTTGGGGGTTGAGTTTGAGATGATTAAGGTGGAACCAGGATTGGATTTTAGTGAGGGTGTTATTAAGGTGAATGATGTCAGCGTGGGTTTTGATCTTATAGTAGAGTTGGGTGTCATCGGCATAAAGGTGGTAGTTGATACCAGCTTGTTTAAGAATGAGGGTGAGGGGTTCCATAAAGAGGTTAAAGAGAGAGGGTGAGAGAATAGATCCCTGGGGGACTTCTAGGGAGACCGTAGTGGGGTTAGATAGACAGTCTTGAATTTTAATTTGCTGGGTTCGATGTTGAAGATAGGAGACGAACCATTTGTGGGTAGTACCAATGAGGCCGAAACTATCTTTGAGCACATTAAGTAGGGCAAAGTGGTTAACAGTGTCAAAAGCTGCGGAGAGATCAAGGAGGATAAGTAGACATGTCTCACCATTATCAAGGGAGTGGTGGATGTCGTCAACAATGTTTAGTATGGCAGTTTCAGTGCTGCAGCCTTTTCTGAAGCCTGATTGTAAGGGGTCCAGAAGGTTGAATTTTTCGATGCGTTTGTCTAATTGGAGCAAGACACATTTTTCGAGGGCGTTGGAAAGAAGGGGGAGGTTAGTGATGGGGCGGAGATTGTTTAAGTCATTAGGATCAGCATTAGTGTTTTTAATAATGGGGGAGATTTGACCAAGTTGAAGGGAGCTAGGGACACTTCCAGTAGCAAGGGAGGTGTTGATGATTGTGGTCCAGGATGGGACAATGATGTGCTTTAGGTCTTGGACAAGGTTAGAAGGGGAGGGGGTCTTTGGTATGGGAGGATGGTTTTAGTTTAGCAATGATGCTGTGGACTTCACGCTCAGTTACAGGGAGGAAATTTTGCCAGGAGGCATTTTTTTGGGGTCGTGAGTTTTGGTGGTTGGGTACGAGAGGAGTAGTGGTGGGAAGGTGTGGGGGGTAGTTTAGGGTGGTAATAGGAGAGGGAATGTGTGAGGAGGGGTTAGGGTGAGGTGAGGGAGCGGGTGAGTATGTGGGGGGACCAGGGGGTGTCAGGAGTGTGGCGTGTGATTTAGAGGTGATGTCAGGAGTAAGTAGGGGGTTGGTTGGGATCTGCGTTGAGAGGAAGGATTGATCTATTTTGGCAATTTTTTTCAGAGAAGAAGAGGGCAATTTCTTCACATCTAGAGGTTGAGGCCGTCGGGTTAGGCGGAGCTGAGGAGGTTTGGTGACGGATAATGTTGAACAGTTCTCTAGGTCTGTTTTTGGCCCGATCGAGTTGTGTACGGAAGAAGGATGCCTTCTTGTTAAAAATGTGTTTTTTGTATGTAGATCTAGCTGATCTGAGGAGTGTCAGGTTTGAGTGGGAGGGATGCTGTCTCCAGGTTCTTTCCATCAGTTTTAATGAGCGTCTTTCGTTGTTAAGTTCTAGATTAAACCATGATTTGGAAGGGATGTTTCTTAGAGTTTTAAGTTTAGGAGGAGCCAATTGGTCTAGGACATCTGTGACAGCTTTATTAAAGTGATCAGTAAGCTCATTTGCGTTTTATGAGAAAGGAGTGAGGAGCAGTTGAGCTTGGAGTTTGGACTCAAGCTCGTCAGGAGGGATACATTTTAGATTTCTGGTCCATTTCATGGGTTTAATTTGTTTAGTGGGGAGGGGAGGGGGCGTGATAGCAATGGTGAACAATATGAGGTGGTGGTCGGACCAGTCAATGGGGATGATGTTGGTCAGGAAGACCAAGTCATTGTTGGTAATGATGGCGTCCAGGATGGCTCCTTTGGTGTGGGTGGGGGACTGACATATTTGTTTGAGGTCATTGATCTCGAGAAGGTTGGTGAAGAGGGTGGTAGTGGGATCATTGGTGTCATTCAAGTGGAGGTTGAGGTCTCCAAGGAAGAGATTTTTTGAGTTGGATATTGAGGATTGTGTCATCAAGTCAGAAAGTTCATCAATAGAGGGTTGTGGATCACCAGGGGGGTGGTAGATGGTATGTAAACGAATAGGGTGGGTATCTTGAACTTTAAGTTCAACTTCAAGGTATTCAAAGGTGGAGTGGCCAGAGTTGTTAACAAGGGAGAGCTGAAGTTCGTTTTTGAAGATTATGGCCAGGCCCCCCCCCCCCCTATTCTGTCAGGTCTGTCTTTTCTGAGGATAGAGTATCCGGGGGGGGGGTGGGAGAATAGATCAAGCATGCTCGTTGAGTGGTCATTGAGCCAGGTTTCCGTGAGGAACGCGATGTCAATTGATTCGCTAAGGATAGATTCGGAGATTTCAGTGGCGTGTCGAACGGCAGATTGACAGTTAACAAGCATGCAGGCGAGTGGTTTGGGGTTGTTTTGGGGGAGGGCAGGAGTGGATGGTGGTGAGTTGTGGAGGGGGTCTGGGGGAGGCGGGAGAGGAGGGAATTCTGTTGGTACCTAGAATGACAGGGATGTTGGAGTTAGGGGGAGGTGGGTTGTTGACTAAAGTACTAGGATGGTAAGAATTGCATAGATCGGAGAGGTGGTTCGAGGTGCGGTGAGGTCTAGACATCCGGTTGTAGAGGGGGGAAGTATTCCAATGATGGCGATTGAAGTTGGCCGGGATTTTGCAGTTGGGGTGGGGGGAATTTGCACGCTGAGGGATTTAACATCTTCTCTAAGTCGAGAGAGTTCATTCGTCAGTAAAGAGAGATTGCGTTCAATGTTGTGTAGGGTCAGGGTTATAGGGGAGAGGGGGATCTCAGAAGGGGAGAATGAGGGTGAGAGGAAATAGATAGTGTTTGTTACAGACAGGGGGCAATTGTGTGAAGGATATGTGAGGTCAATGGTGGTGGAATGAGTAGAGTTAAGGCTATTAGGTGTGGGTGGTAGCGTGATGGAGGACAAGAGATTTGAGAACTCTGGGGATGTGGATAGAGATAATATGAGGGCACAAAGAGTATGAAGTAGGACTGCATCGGGGATTAACGGTGGCGAGAAATTCGGTGGGAGTGATGGAGGATTAGGAGAGGGTGAAGGTGGGGCCGGAGGTGGTACGATGGGAGAGCCAGGGTGGAGGGGTAGGGATTCAGGTTGGGGGGTCAAGGAGGGAGGATAGGGGTTAGTTATTTTAGAAGGGGTTGAGGGGGACAGGTCATTGGAGGATGTGAGTAGTTGGAGGAGGGGGTGTGCAGTGGGGATGTCAGGAAGAGGGAGGATCGTTGGAGGGGGAGAATATATGGGTGACAGTGATTGGGAGATGGCATTGGCTATAGAGATGAAGGGGAGGAGGAGTGGGAAGTAGGTGTTTGGACTATGGTTTTGGTAGGAGGGAAGACAGGGGAGGGGGAGAGTGGGGTAGGGGGAAAGGGAGAGAGTGGGGGGTGTTGATCGGTTGGGTATACGGAGGATTAGGGATCATTTTGTCTAGGTGGAGAGACAAGGTGCTGAAATGGTGCTCAAAGATGGCGAGGTGTGATTCGGTGGCTTGTATGAGGATGTTACCCGTTTTGAAGATGGAGATGTCGATTTCACCTGGAAAAATTGGGGAGGGAGTAGTGGATAATTTAAATCCATAGGGAATTTTGATTGAGTGAGTGACTGGGAGCTGACGTAGGAAAATGCTTTTCCATTTGGAGGGGCGTTTGGAATAGAAGATGTAGTTGGTTTTAATGGCGGATGAGAGGCTGAGGTAGTTATCGACGATAAGTGTTTCAGGGTAACGAATGAGTAGTTTATGTTTGAAGTTTTTCTTAGCATTTTTAGACAGATTGGGGGGGTAAAGGATGGTCCAGGAGTTAGGGCCATGTTTGGAGAGCGTATAGTCATGGGGGATGTGTGCGTGATTGAAGGGGGCATGTTGGGACGGGGCTGAGAAGTGGAGAGTTAGAAGAAGGTCGTGAGGGCAATTAGGGGTATGGTAAAGGGGATGTATCAGGGGGGGGCGAGAGTGGGAGGGATACTGAAACGGTGATCCACAGCCCGTGCGCTACTACCAAGTGTTCCTACTCAGCTGCAATTTTGAGAACCAACAAGATAATAAGAAAGTAAAAGTAGAAATATGAATATATTGAATGGAAAGCAAAAAAACAAGAGAATGGCAAAGATGAGTGCTTAATTTGTAAAATAAATAAGTGCTGATGCCCAAAATTCTTCTTAGGAGCCGGACACCCACTTCCACCACTGGCACAGCCTTAATGGATGCTTCCCCAAGCCAGTTGTAATGCATGGTCTGAGTTGCTGGAGGGGTACATGTAGGGTGTATTTGGAAACCAGGATTGAAGGAGTCCATTTTGCTGCACAATTTCCACTTATGATTACCGAAAGGGTTAACCTTACCTGAGCTATATGAATGTCATAGTGTCTCCAGGATCAGACTGACCTATAGGGCAGTCAACCAGCGGCCAAAGGGCTGGTTTGACAGGTCAGTGTGTTGATCATTATTTTGGCTTTTGGTTTTTCATATTTTATGATGTGGTGGGCCATTTTTTTCTGTTGATTTCCTTGATATTTCCACAAATATTGCCTGCAGCAAGCTCAAATATATGTAGTCTTTCATACCCTGCAAAACACATGTACAGTGTGCTTTTAGAAGTTCCAAATTGCCCCATGTTGCAAACATGGGCCTCTTTTTTAGCTATCTAATTCACTAGTGGTGACTACTTCTGTATTGAAGTAGCGGCCGGCATGACTCGCGGGGGGGGTTTAATTTAAAAAAGAAAATAAACTTACCTTCCTGGGTCCTGCGTCGTCTCTGCTCCTGACCTGCTCTCCTGCCTCTGGCAGGAACAGGAAGCAGGCAGCCTCCTTTCCTCCCTAAGCCAATCACAATGCTGCAATGGCAGCATTGTGATTGGTCGGGACGGCGTCCAGCCAGGCGCCTATGGGGAGGCCATTTTCTCCATGTAGGCTGCATTGCAGCCTACATGCAGAAAAGGGCAGACTGTGCATGACTGGTTTGGGTGGCCCCAGAGGGCCGACCAAACAGTCAGCGCCCTCAGGAGTGGGCAAACCACTCCTCCCCTGCCCTAGAGCAGACCCCCCACCCGCTCCCAACCAAACCTTCTGCTTTCTCGCAGTGCGAGAAGCAGAAACATAAAATGGTAGTTATTACCATTTTATGTTTCTGCTTGTCGCACTGCGAGAAAGCAGTGGGGCGACGCTCCTCCGCCCTAGTGGAGGAGCCGCCCCAGGTGTATTGGATCCCGGGCCTGTTTTCTCTCCCAGTCGAACCCTGCATGTCTCCAGGTTATTTCCGACATGTGTTGTATCAAATTTCCAATCCTAGCACATCAAAAAGTCCAAACTGAAATGATGTCCATAAACACAATTGTTCTCGTAGTACACTTTTAATCCGAAGTAATCAGTCCAGGGCAATCAGTATCCAGTTCTTTTACAACAAATGTAGATTCCTTACAACAGTTCAATATTGATTCATTTTATGTAATCAGCATATATATCTTCAATTTTGATACAGCCAACACGTGTTTCGTTGGTATTATATAATACCACGACTTCTTCAGGGCTGTCAAAAAAAAAAGGACCACAATATGAGGTTCATACGGTATAGCCGTCAAATTGTAAAAGTTCCACAAAGGATGTAAGTCCACTACTGTCAAGAAAGGTCTCCGTCTGAAATTCGTGCGATATGGCCGTCAAAATGGAAAAGTTCCAGAAAGGATGTGAGTCCACTACACTGCAACTTGTAACAATAAACGGCGAGTACGCCGCGGTATATCGGTTATTTCCAACATGTGTCCATAACGATCACCAGCAATGCATTTTTTTTCTTCCGTAGTTTTATATAGCGTGAACTTGACCTGAAGGTATCGGAGCGCTTTACATGAGCACCAGTTTTGTTACAGATGTACACGTTCATTTTTTTTTGTTGGTTTTTTTTGTGTTCGGCACGGGGAGATTAAGTGATTTGCCCAGAATCACAGGATGTTGAGCGTCGTTGTCGAGACTCGAACCCGGTTCCCCAGATTTTGGGTCGACCGCCCTAGCCGTTAGGCTCCATCCTCTCCCCAGGACTGCATTGAAAGCAGCTGGCAGGCACCAGTTGCAAAACAGTATCCAATAAGGAGAATCTAGGAATTTCAATGGAAAGACAGCTGCCTTATTGCATCCCAGATGTTTTTCAAAGAACAAACGCATCTTTTAAAAATTCTCATGTGTGATTTATTCGTCCTGAGATCAGCCTCACCAATGTATTTGGAGCTCACCCAGCAGTCATACCTACTGCTTGCACCCCAGAGATGGGCTTCAAGGAATAGAGGCCCCCCTACTGTCTGGACAGTGCCAGGGCCACTTGAATTATGTGATTATGCGGATGTGCCGGTTTTTGCATTATTATGGTTTTGCCGCATTTGCCACTTAAGTCATAATATTCCGCATAATCTGCAGATTTTAACAAAAAAAAAATTTCTAACTCAAACAAATGAAAAGTGGACAGAGGGCACCCGCACACTTTCTGCTAAGTTTGGCTGGTCATCTTCAAGTTGCTTATTGCTGTATTTGGGTGTTAATTTGTTACTAATAAAGTGAACTCTTTTCTCAGATACTGAGAAAATAATGAAGTAATACCATCACAAAATGTACCACATAATTTGTCTTTCCTAGTCGCATAATTTGTTCAACCCGGACGCATAATTTGGTCCTACTCTGATGCATAATGACAGTGGCCCAAGACTGTGCTTAATTTGTAAATGATAAGTGCAGGGGCCTAAAGTTTTCCTCAGAAGCCTGCAGTGTGTGCTTCTGAAGGTCAGGATTGCCAAATAACAAAGCTTCCCAGTCCCCAGTCCACCTTATTTTCTTTTTGCCCACCACCCTACCCTCCCTGCTCTTTTATTTCAACCTTGTAGATTCTTTTTCATCCATCATTTCTCCCAGTGTTATTGGTTTTCTGTCTTTCTCTTCCTCCTTCTTTCCCCCTTACACGCCTTTTAGTCTCTTGTTCTGAATTGAAGTCTTATGATGAAAAATAAGTCCTGGTCCATAAAATGAGTGCCAGTGGGCCCATCCTGCAAACACCAGCTCAAATTAAGCACTGCCCACCGGCCTTTTGAATGTCACACAGTTCTTTATAGCGCTCATGGTAATGATTGGTAATATGCTGAGCTATAATCATGGCCACTGTAATTCTGCATCATAGAAAGACCAAACAATGGGCATGGTTAACTAAATTATGCACAAGAAAAGGCAAATTGTGCGGCATCATGCAGCACATTTTGTGGCTGTATTACTTTACTATTTTCTTATGTTTACACTTGTTAAAACTGTATAGACAAAGGTTTCACCATATTAGTATCAGTGTAGCATCTAAATACAGCCATCAGCAAACTAAAGGAGGTCAGCCACTGTGCAGCAACACACTTCACAGCTATTTTAATAACATTTGATCTAGACAATTGTAAAATCTGCAAATTATGCACAAGATGAAGAGTTACGCCGAAAGTATCAGGAGCAGCCGGTATGCTGGAGGAGCGGGGGGCAGGCGGTGGGAGGTGATGGAAGGGGCACTAGGGGTCACGGGGGTGGGGAATAAGAAAAATTTAAAAGACGTACCTTCAGCCAGCCGCGTTGCACTCCTCCATCTCTTCAGGAAGGCACAGGCTCCCAGAATGCCCTGTGGCCAATCCTGAAACTGCTCTCATGCATGGCCTGAGAGCCCTCGATTGGCACTCCAGGACCGACTGCGAGTGTGTGCCTGCTCTGTCCAACCCAGCTGAGTTACTGGGTTGGAGAGAGCTTTCATTTCGCATGATGGTTTGGCCGTACTGAAACGGCCAGCCAGACCATCATGCACAGTGATGGGTGTGCACTACCACTCCCCGCCCCCAAGACTCGGCAGGAAAGGAAAAATAAAACAAGTGTTTTATTTTTCCTTGCCTACTGTTTTTGGGAGGGCGACACTCCTCCGCTATAGCGGAGGAGCCGCCGCTGGAAAGTATGGCAAATGCATAATTATGTGGAAAATGTAACAGCCACAGAATTGCATAATTCCACTGGCCCTAGTTATGATGGTTCTATAGTATTGAAGGCGTGGAGGGCGTTTAGCCAGCTAATACCGGGTTTGTGAGAAAGGACCCAGACCTTCCATGACCTTCAGTGCCTGTTCCTCAACGACAGAGAAGAGTGACAGCCTTCTAATGGCTGCTGACTCGCCCACCTTCCGCATTCACAAAGTTGTGCATCTTTATGCATAGGAAGTGTGACGTCAGTACCCAAAGAGGGATTAGTATATTGCTGAGGGGGTGTCTCTAGTGCAAAAAACGGAGACTCTGCCCGTTAGGCTAAAAGTTACTCGCCCTAAGACGCATTACGCAGAAAAGTGGTTGGCAATGGTTCTTGGAAAATAAATCAACAGTGCGCCATGAGCTTTGCCAAACAGGTTTTGGCACCATAAAGTACTGAACAAACAAGTGTAAAAAGTACCATTCTTAGCTAGGCCCCTGTATAGGAGCATTGTGAACTAGGTGATCACATATGTCTGCCCTATGCCTGTTAAGATGACAATCCGGAGCTGCTTTACTTAATTAAAACTGATATTTTATGCGACTGAATAAAATTAAATGAACTACCAATGATGACCTGCGATTTTTTTGGGGGATTTTTCTTTTTACTGCCTGCTTATTTTGGATTATTTTTACCTGCCTAGCCAGCGACATGTGCCTTACCACCTGTTATCTTCTGCCCGGAAGTGCTGTCAGCAAGGTGGGCGCATGCGTACTGCGCGGTCCACAGACCGAGGGACCACTTATTCGGGCCCAGCCAATGCACTGCCGCTTTGGGACTCTGGAGCGCTCTATGTGCCCCGCAGTGCGAGTGCGGCAGTTGCTGCATTATCTTTACACTCACCTTGTAAAGCGACCCTTGACCTTGCCAGGTAGGTCGCTCCCCCGCCACACAGCTCTGCCTGTGTTGTCCTGCCCGCTGCTGCTGCTGGTAAGCTCGCCCCTCTGCTTGTTGCCTCGGTGCCCGTTTTGCCTTCTGTTTCCCCTCGTGCCCCCATTTTTCTGTGCCCAATTTTGCCTTCTGTTTCCCCTCGTGCCCCCATTTTTCTGTGCCCAATATTGCCTTCTGTTTCCCCTCGTGCCCCCATTTTTTGTGTCCATTTTGCCTTTTGTTCCCCTTGTGCCCCCATTTTTTGTCCATTTTGCCTTCTGTTCCCCCTCGTTGCCCCCATTTTTTGAGTCCATTTTGCCTTCTGTTTCCCCTTGTTGCCCCCATTTTCCGTGCCCAATTTTGCCTTCTGTACCCCTCATTGCCTCTCTCCACTCCCGCCGCTGCGTCCCCGCCCCCCTGACTGCCCATTCGCTGCCCCTGACTCCCGCCTCCCAGCTGCTCCTCCCTCCCACCTCCCCATATATGGCGGCCGCTGCGCGGTGAGGAGAGCGACCCTTGACCTTGCCAGGTAGGTCGCTCCCCCGCCACAAAGCTCCGCCTGTGTTGTCCTGCCCGCTGCTGCTGCTGGTAAGCTCGCCCCTCTGCTTGTTGCCTCGGTGCCCGTTTTGCCTTCTGTTTCCCCTCGTGCCCCCATTTTTCTGTGCCCAATTTTGCCTTCTGTTTCCCCTCGTGCCCCCATTTTTCTGTGCCCTATTTTGCCTTCTGTTTCTCCTCGTGCCCCCATTTTTCTGTGCCCAATTTTGCCTTCTGTTTCCCCTCGTGCCCCCATTTTTCTGTGCCCAATTTTGCCTTCTGTTTCCCCTCGTGCCCCCATTTTTCTGTGCCCAATTTTGCCTTCTGTTTCCCCTCGTGCCCCCATTTTTCTGTGCCCAATTTTGCCTTCTGTTTCCCCTCCCCCACCCTTTTTTTGTCCATTTTGCCTTCTGTTCCCCCTTGTGCCCCCATTTTTTGTGTCCATTTTGCCTTCTGTTCCCCCTCGTTGCCCCCATTTTTCGTGCCCAATTTTGCCTTCTGTTTCCCCTCGTGCCCCCATTTTTCTGTGCCCAATTTTGCCTTCTGTTTCCCCTCGTGCCCCCATTTTTCTGTGCCCAATTTTGCCTTCTGTTTCCCCTCGTGCCCCCATTTTTCTGTGCCCAATTTTGCCTTCTGTTTCCCCTCGTGCCCCCATTTTTTGTCCATTTTGCCTTCTGTTCCCCCTCGTGCCCCCATTTTTTGTGTCCATTTTGCCTTCTGTTCCCCCTCGTTGCCCCCATTTTTCGTGCCCAATTTTGCCTTCTGTACCCCTCGTTGCCTCTCTCCACTCCCGCCGCTGTGTCCCCTGCGGCCCCGCCCCCCTGACTGCCCATTCGCTGCCCCTGCCTCCCGCCTCCCAGCTGCTCCTCCTTCCCACCTCCCCATATATGGCGGCCGCTGTGCGGCCGCGCCGCTGGCGCGCCTAAGGCAAGCCCGTCTGTGCCTGTCCGCGCCTGGACCGCGCCCAGTGCCAGAACCCCTGGGTTGCGCGCCCCCCGCTCCAGCCTCGAAGACCGATGCCGTTACGATGCCACCACACTCCACGCTCTCAACCCCGGACGGACACACAACTGCTTCAAGGCTGCCCCGAAACACACTCATGGTCTCTTCACCTGCCGGAACTGCAGCTACACCAGCCTCAGAGCCACCGAAGCGCCCGCCAAGAAGGACCTCAACCACCTCCGATGCATCCTACTGAACACCCGCTCCGCACGCAAACACGCCGTCGAGCTCTGGGACCTGCTCGACACATCATCACCAGACGTCGCCTTCCTGACAGAGACCTGGATGAACTACTCCTCCGCACCCGACATCGCCATAGCCATCCCAGACGGCTATAAGATCACCCGCAGAGACCGCGTCAACGGAGTAGGAGGAGGAATCACCATCGTCCACAAGAACTCCATCAGGGTCTCGACCAGCACCGACGACTTTCTCTGCACCGCCGAACACATGCACTTCCAGATCCACACGGACCCCAACACCACCCTTAGAGGCACCCTTGTCTACAGACCCCCTGGGCCCCGACCCCAGTTCAGTGACTCCATCGCCGACTTCATCAGCACGCACGCCCTGACCTCTACCGACTACATCCTCCTCGGAGACCTGAACTTTCACCTGGAGAACAACAACGACAGCAACTCCACCACCCTGATCGACAACCTCGCCAACCTCGGACTGAGACAGCTCGTCACAACACCGACTCATTCCGCCGGCCACACGCTTGACCCCGTCTTCTCCTCAAGCTCCCACGTCTCCTTCAGCCACACCACGGAACTCCTCTGGACCGACCACCGCTGCATCCACTTCACCTTCCAGAAACACACCACACACCACCGCACCCAACAGATCCCACGCCGCTGCTGGAGCAAAGTCACCGAAGACCAACTACGGGCAAACCTCGCTCTCAGCCCTCCCTCCGACCCATCCAACACCGACGACGCTGCCTGCAACCTCAGACGATGGATAGACGACTGTGCCAACACCCTCGCCCCGCTGAAAAACTCACCTACAGCGACACCACCAAAAGAGCCAGCTGGTTCACCCCGGAACTCCTAGCTTCCAAGCGTACCTGCCGGAAACTAGAGAAGAAATGGCACAGTGATAAGACACAGGACAGCCACGCAGCCCACAAAGACGCCATCCGTAACCACCACCACCTCATCAGGTCCGCCAAGAGAATCTCCTTCAAAGACCGCCTCGACAACAACGCACACAACAGCAAGGAGCTCTTCAACATCGTGAAGGAACTCTCCAACCCCAGCTCCAACACCAACGACATCCCGCCGTCGCAAGCCCTGTGCGATTCCCTCGCCACCTTCTTCCACCGCAAGATCACCGACATCCACGACAGCTTCAACACCCAGACAGCCCCAACTAAGATCGATACACCAGACCCGCCGCACACCATCGACCATGACCCCTTGCCAGCCTGGGCCAGCGTGAACATCGATGACACCATCAAGACCATGAGCACAATACACTCCGGCTCCCCGTCAGACCCTTTCCCGCACCACATCTTCAACAAAGCCAGCAGCTCCATCGCACCCCACCTGTGCAACGTTATCAATCTCTCCTTCGAGACCGCGACCTTCCCAGAGAGCTGGAAACATGCAGAGATCAACGCCCTATTCAAAAAACCCAAGGCGGACCCAAGAGACCTCAAGAACTTCCGGCCCATCTCCCTGCTTCCGTTCCCAGCCAAGGTCATCGAGAAGATCGTCAACAAACAGCTAACCCGACACCTCGAAGAAAACAGCATCCTGGACCCATCCCAATCAGCGTTCCGCAGCAACCACAGCACTGAGACTGCCCTCATCGCCGCCACCGATGACATCAGGACCCTGCTGGACAACGGTGAGACCGCAGCTCTCATCCTGCTGGACCTCTCCGCCGCCTTCGACACTGTCTGCCACCGCACTCTACGCGCACGCCTCCACGACGCAGGGATCCGAGACAAGGCCCTGGAATGGACCACCTCCTTCCTCGACGGCAGAACCCAGAGAGTCCGCCTCCCACCTTTCCGATCCGAAGCCTCCGAGATCATCTGCGGCGTACCCCAGGGATCTTCCCTCAGCCCAACACTGTTCAACATCTACATGGCCCCGCTCGCACGCATCGCCAGACAGCACGACCTCAACATAATCTCCTACGCCAACGACACTCAACTGATCCTCTCCCTCACCAAGGACCCCCTCGCCGCCAAATCCAACCTCCATGAAGGAATGAAGGCCGTCGCCGATTGGATGAAGATCAGCCGACTAAAGCTGAACACGGACAAGACAGAGGTCCTCATCCTCGGCTCCAACCCCTCAGCCTGGGACGACTCCTGGTGGCCAACGACACTGGGAGCAGCCCCGACACCCACCGACCACGCACGCAACCTGGGAGTCATCCTCGACTCAACGCTCTCCATGGCCAAGCAAGTCAACGCAGTCTCCTCCTCCTGCTTAAACACCCTCTGCATGCTTCGCAAGATCTACAGGTGGATCCCGACAGATACAAGAAGAACAGTCACCCAGGCCCTCGTCAGTAGCAGACTTGATTATGGGAACGCCCTCTACGCGGAAGCCCCGGCCAAGCTCATCAAGCGACTGCAACGCATACAAAACGCCTCCGCACGCCTGATCCTCGACGTACCACGCCACAGCCACATCACCCCCCACCTGAGGAACCTGCACTGGCTCCCCGTCGACAGGAGAATCTCCTTCAAACTCCTCATCCACGCACACAAGGCACTCCACAAGACTGGCCCAGCCTACCTCAACAGACGACTCTTCTTCTACGTCCCCAACCGCCAGCTCCGCTCCGCCGACCTCTTCCTCGCCACCGTCCCTCGCATTCGAAGAACAACCACCGGCGGCAGATCCTTCTCACACCTCGCCGCCAAGACCTGGAACACCCTTCCACTAAGCCTACGACAGACCCAAGACCTGCTGACCTTCAGGAGGCTACTCAAGACCTGGCTGTTCGACCAGTAGCAGCACCCCCCCCCTTTTTTTCTCCCCAGCACCTTGAGACCCTCGCGGGTAAGTAGTGCGCTCTACAAATTCTGTGATTGATTGATTGACCTGGACTAGCTTTTGACCCGGGGTTGGCAAGAGAGCATACATGACTAGAGTTATGCCCGACGCTGGGGGCACAGCTGTGGCACAGGGCTCGATACCATTCTGTATCAAGGAGGCAGTGGGACAGACGGACCCAGTCGGGGCAGAGACAGTGAAGCAGGACCGCAGCACAGAGCATAACAGCAACTGACAGACACAGAGCATAAGGGACAGAGACGTGCACGCGCTTGGGTGTACGGCCTGCTCCAGCTTAGCCTTCTCAGATGATAGTATCATCCAATGGGAGGTGGGTGTGGGAACCAGTGGTGGTGTCAGTCCTTAATTTGTAAAAAGAAAATAAGTGCCAGGGCTCCTGTCAGGAGGCCACTGCAGCCACACACTGCCCCTGCCAGCGCTGCCAACGATAGTAACAACACAACTACTAACCATAACACACAAGTGTGACAATTCTGGTTATTCCAGGCACCCAAAGAAGGACTTTGGTTGCAGGTAAGAGCCATTTTTAATGTATATTACATTAGTAATTAACTGTTGTTGTGGTCATCTCCAAATTAGCCAGACAGCACCACCTTGTGGCACTGTCTCAAGCGCCGGTGTTGACAATTAAGTGCTGTGCCGAGCACCGAAATCACCGGCTCAAATTAAGCACTAAGTGGTGTCCAATGCTAGAAAGTGCTAGTGATATTTCTGCGACGCCTCATGCCAAATTGTGACAAGTAATGTTGCAAAATGATGCTCTAGCGATATGACCCCCGCTTGGCGGGTTTAACGATTGCAGTTTATTCAAATTTTAGAAAGATCCCAAACTTGACTGCCTTCCTTCTGTCAGCACTTGTGAAGATCCAGTGCCCAAAAGTAAGCGCCAGTGGGTGCCACAAGCAGCGACAGGCTCATATTAAGCACTAGCAAAGCCAATGCGTCTGGCTTGCATTTTGAGTTCTAAATTAAACATAGAGAAACCTGCGAAAGGAAAGGAAATAGTTTTATGTGTGCAACTCGTCTGAGTCGAAAAAATTTAATTTGTGATGATTTAGTTTACTTTGGAGATTTAAACTAGTTCCTCGTGCATTGCAACGAGTCAGAATGATACACCAACAAGGAATAGCATGAGGTAAGAGACAAATACTCCTCAAACAGGGCTGGGCCAGACAGGCCTTTTATTCCACTGAGCATTTCTCGTTGGGCTGGAGCCCTCGGAGGCGGACTTCGAAAGCCCAGGACCGCCCCAGTGCCTCGGTCACTTGCCTCTGCTCCCTGAGGTTAACTGCAGCAAGCACAGGAGGGTTCAAGAGAGAGAAAGAAGTAGAGGGAGGGCAGTGGAAGGAAAAGAGAAAGGATCAGAGTCGAGGAGAGACTGAGAAAGCGAGAATGCACGGATTGAAAGGCAGAGACTGTGCGAAATAATGAAGGGAGTGGGGCTGGGTTGAACATTTTGGCCAGGACTGCTTTTGGCTCTCCACTCTGGCTCTGTCCTGAAGACAGAGCCAGAAATCGCTCTGGGTTTAGCTGTCAAGCTACATCTAAAAAGAGAAAAACAAACTAAATAGACCATGAGATTAAATTCGGCATACCAACATATGATGCATACCTTAGGATATCAAATGCTGTGTATTAAAAACAAAATGCATGACTTTAACAAAACAGCCTTAGGGCGCTATTAAAAGACAAAGGTGGGCTGAGCGGCAAGACTGTCCGTTTCTATGAATGCCTAACGCGCTTAATCGTGAACCAAGGTGGGGAAACTGCTGGAAATATCACTGTTCACAACTGAGGTCAGCAGACCCAGCAGAAAGCTCTGTAGCTTCCTGCTGTCCACTCGCCCCATCACACGCCAAACAGAGCGACTCTTGAAATACTTTGTGTTGTGAAGCAAAGGTAAAACAGATGCCTCTCACTTGGCTTCCAGCGGTGAATTCTTTCCTCTTCTGGGCAGTGTGTAGGGAGGGGTAGAGTGGGCTTGGTAACTTTAGTCGATGAAAGGTCACTCTCTTGATCTCTCATTCGCTCTCTGCCTTCCTCTGACGCGCTCTCATTCTCCCCCGCCCTCTCTTTCATTTTGTCTCTTTCCTGTGGCTATCTCTCATCCTCCTCTCTCTTTTAGTCCCTAGACATCTATGGATGTCTCTCACTTTGCCTCTTTCTCTCTCTCCCCATCCCTCTCTGTATCTCTCTATATTCTCCTCCCTCTGTCTCCTCTTGCTGCCTTTTTTGTCCCTCACGTGCGCCCTTAGACAATATAAAACAGCGCAACTACGTACAGTCTCATTGGACAGCGATAATGACGTGTCTGTGGCGTCACTCAGTCTTAAGGGAATCCCCTTTTAAAGCCCCCTCAATGCTACAGTGGCCAGCGAATGCGTGAACATTTTAAAAGAGGGGTGAGGTTGTCTGGGAAACTAAATACAAGTATCCTTACAACTCTTGAAAAAGGTATAACTTTTACTCTCTTGAGCTAAAAAAAAAAACCTTCTTTCCTGCAAAATGAAGTGTCACCCCTTTACCGCTTAGTTCAGTGGCATAATCTCACCACAAATATGAGAGGCCTGGAAAGCGACTTAACACCGCTTTGGCTTGCCTGGGGAAATAGATGTGACCGAATAAAATGTTATTTGAAAGAAGCATACTAATAAATGTACATTCACACATTTTATAATTGAAGCACAGTGTTAACATTTCACAAATTCCTTGTTAATATATATAGTACAGTTTAACTAAATGGAGAAAACACTGCTTCAAGCCGAAAATATTCATGTTAAAATCACTTTACAGAGGAAAACAATTGGGCCCATAATGCTAATGGGCCTTGTATGGAATGACGGGAGATGAAGCTCAAACTCCTGTCAACAGAGAGGGGGGTGTCTAGGGGCACCAGATAATTAACTTTACTGTTGGGCGGCCTAACTGCAACGGGTCTCAAAAATGGCCCGCTACGTCTAAATCCTATGAAACTAAAATGGTGTTGACAGGGCCACAAGAAAGTGAGCTAGAGAGAGACTACCATTGGAACCGTGGGGGGCAGTATGGATAGGCCACCTTGAGTGCTCAAAGTGGTAATTTACTGCTAGAAAAAGGGGCCTAGAAAGAGCTGGCATTAAGGTAATTTTGCACCGGCTGTAGCCATGGTCAGATTAGCTGGGTCCAATGGACCAGAATGGATGTACAGGATGAAACCCTGGAGGGAGGCCCGGGAGGCACACATGAGAACCTGTATGTGAATGGAGAAGGGAGAGATCTTGTAAACTGAAACAAAGGGAAGGCACTAATGACAACTTTATGTAGGGCTCTGCTAATGCAGACTAAAAGTGTCTTAAAGAGAGATGGTCTAATGACACTGGAAGGTAGCAGGAAGATGCATACTGGGCGTTTACACTGGATAGGACCCAAAAGCAATGGCGGCCGGCATGGATGGGGGGGCAGAGAGGCGGGGGTGAGGGGGTAAATAAAAATAAAATTAAACTTACCTCCTCGCCGCGTCCTCTGCGTCGCAGTTCTCCTCCTCGTCCCGGTTCTCCTCCTCAACCCTCCAGCCGGAACACGGAACAGGAATCTCCCAGGAAGCACCCAGGCTCCCCTGAGCCAATCACAACACTGAGCGCACTGGTTCAGTGCTCAAATGGGGACTGGGAGCCTGGGCATGTTCTCCACCCAGACTGTAATGCAGCCTGGGTGGAGAACATGCTAAGGGCACATGAAAGTTTGGCCAGCCCAGACGGACGGCCAAACATTCATGCTCACTTATGCAGGGAAAACCACTCCTCCCCTCCCTTGCTCTGTCAGCCAAGTAGCCCCGCCCCACCTCACAATGCTGCTGCGCCCGCAACAGGAAAAAATATAATGATAAAAACATTGAGTTATTATCATTTTATTTTTCCTTATACTGCAGAAAAGCAGTGGGGCAATGCTCCTCTGCTGTAGCAGAGGAGCCGCCACTGCCCCAAAATATCCAGAAATGCTAAGTTTACGTTGCTAGAATTCAATATACTTCAGTAAACTTACTTTACTCCAAGCAGACTCCATAGGATCTCTGGCTTTACTACTGCAGAATGCAGTAGGTGTAGAACAGTGGAACCAGATTTATGCCATATGTATGGAATTTCGCATAGATTGCTGAAATTGGGTGGCAGTGACTAATACATGAGAAGAAACTACGGGGAAAGAAAACTGCTTAAAGTTGAAACCTGCTTATTGGGCTCAGGGGTGTAGCTGCCATTGGTGTAGCAGGTGTAGTGTCTCCAGGGCCCACATCCCTGAGGGGCCCATTGAACCCAGATTATGACTGTATTTTACTTCCCCAACAGCAGCCAAAGGAGCCTATTTCCTTGCTTGCACCATGGCCCATGGCATTCTTGCTACATTACTAAGTGGGCTTGATGCCCTGCTCTCAAACCAAAAATTTGCAGTAAATTCTTAGATTTTACAATGTTGCTGGTCAAAAGAGCTATAGCTGTGCACTAGAAGGGAGTGAAAGAGCCTAGATTTAATGAGTCGAGAGCGGATGTGATAAGATGGGCCAGGTTCGAGGGAGCGTCCCTACATCTGGAGAAAAGAAAGGGTGTCACTAGTGAGGAGAAAGACAATGAATGGGACGTTGTGCTCCTTGAGGTCCTAAAAAAGGAGAAGAGTTGCACAATGATACAACACAACTCCGAGATAGAAAGAACCTGGGCACAAGGACAAAAGGTCTTTAATGGACCTTTCCAGTGGATTTCCCCCCAGAAACTAGACCTCCTCTGGACGTTTGCCTGGGGACGTTGAGGTGGGCAAATTATGCGATGTAATGCAGCACTTTTTTTTTTATAGTATTACCTCTTTAGTTTTTCATTTGTACACCTGTTAACACTATCTGGGCACAGATTTAACCTCATTATTACCAGTCTGACACTCCAATACAGCAATAATCAAAAGAACGATGACCAGTATCCTTTGCCATCGGCCTTCCACTGCAGATCAACATGTGTTGCTGTGTTTTAGTAACTTTTGATCTGTTTCAGCTAGAAATATTTTTTAATTGAAATCTGCAGATTATGCAGCAGATGATGGATTATATGACAACTGCGACAAATTCATAAGTATGCAGAAAACTCTACAGCTGCAATATCGCACAATTCCAGTGGCCCAGACCATAGATGACATTAGGGCTGGTTACTTTATATTGATTAACCTAATCTCACCGCACTCGTATTGTAGCAAAACTTGGTACACCACCCCATAGCTTGAAGAACCAGAGACTGTACACCAATATAAAGACAATCACTAAATATAATGACACAAGATTGAAATCAATGTTAATCAATATTGGGGAAAGACCGGAAAATGATACTAAATTTTGCTTTTTATTTCTATATTTGCTTTTTTTCCCAAAAACTAATAGAAATTGGTGGAAAAGTAGACATGTTGAATATGTTTACTTCATAGAATCAATTGGACAAGCACACGAACTAAGGAAGAAAAGTCCAGGGTTTGATATATATTGTCCTGACAAAATGGATACATGGGCCGTCGCCAGGTTTATACTTGTACTGCAGATGCTACTATAGAGTGATGCAAAGTAATGAAGAGCAAAAAAATATGGAGGCCTTTGACGGTCAGCAAGCTTGAAATCGCCCCTGATCCCTAGTTTCTATATTTCAAATTCAACATAAAAATAGCATAAGCAATCCTCTGCACTTAAAAAATATGTTCTTTAGAAATCAAGCATATAGTCATTCAATTTCTTTGTTTTTATCTGTCCAGGGGGCACTTCTCTGTCTTTAGTGTTTTTCTAATTGTCCATTTCAGTGCTTTTCATTTTTTTCTGCCTCAATGAGAGAGGCGGATGTGTTGGCACGAACACGTTTCGAACCTTTGACCACCTACTCGGCTGTAGGTGCGTAAACCACAAGCGTTTTATCCCTTTGGGCTGTAAAAATATACCCATTAATGAATAAGCTTTTGCATTCCTCCTGCAATAAAACTGCGATATTAGTTTTCTTGGTAATTTTACTAAAGATAACCAGTTTCTCGGTCATAAGGAAGAGATTTTCTCATAATGCACTTCTGCTATTGCTTTTTATGGTGCCACCTTTTGTTGATGCACTGAAAGACTGGCTCTGCTTCGTGTTTTGTCATTTTGTTCAGGTTTTTTTGTCTGTTCTTCCTTTTTTCTTCTTTCTGGTGGCCATTGTCCGTGATCCCAGCCAGTGCAACGAGGGACCGCATTTTGAGTCTGTCGTCACTGTTTGAGCACAGGCACCATAGACAGACCAACAATGCTGGTTGGGGTCCACTGACGAGGAGACACTAACCCAATTAACCACGGTCTGCAAAGAGCACCCAACAATGAAAATGGAAATTGTCGGTTGGCGTTTTTGAAAAAAAAGCGCCAGCGCTGTTGCCCTTCTTTGCAAATTAATTGAATAAAAAAAATCACTCGCTAAACGCCTTGATACGGGAGAACAGGAGTCCATTTGACGCCTAGCTGTACCTCTTCTGTTTGTAAATTAATTCTGGTATTGGACGTGACTGTTTTGTCAGCATGTAGCAACACTACCTTTGAGCTTCACTGCTGCTAAGCTCTCTCCATTTGGGATGACCTCACTCCTCCAGGACCTCGCTCCTGGGTTTAATCAGCCAGATGGAGGTGGGAGAGGACTGTGCAAAAACAACTTTTTCTACACATGTAGGGTTTAGCAAAGTGGGCGTTTCTGCTTATCCCTACTTGCCAGTCCTGGGAACTTCGTGACTTGATTATATAGACTGTGGTGGCACTCAGCCAAAGCAGCATTAAAACTTATCCTAGTTGTGTTTCTTCTGTAAAACCCCAGAGCATTTTGGTATATGTAGTTACCACCATCTAACGAGGTTTATCACATCTGAGGAGCTTGAATGACAAGTTGGAAAGCAAGATTACCTCATTGAACAAGCATTTGCAATCCAATGGGTCTCGCATTTACAAAACTCTCGTAAATATGATACCTATTGCATTGCAAATGCTTGTTTGGAAAAGCGCCCTATGCCACGCTTTCACTTCGTCGGCCACGCCCCTTTCTTTAGACGAGCTGCAGCTAAGGAAAGGGGCTCGGACGCCATCAAAGTGAAAGCGCAGTATGGGGTGCTTTTACAAATAAAAACATTTGTTTGTCAAGTATACAAATGTTTTTTTTTTGTGTAAAAGCACTCCATGCCGTGGTTTCACTTTAATGGCGGTCACGCCCCTTTCATTAGACGAGCCACATATAAGGAAGGAGGCGCGACTGCCATCAAAGTGAAAGCGCAGTATGGGGTGCTTTTACAAATAAAAGCATTTGTTTGTCAAGTTGACAAATGGTTTTTTTTTGTGTAAAAGCACTCCATGCCGTGGTTTCACTTTAATGGTGGCCGTGCCCCTATCCTTAGACGAGCCGCATCTAAGGAAAGGGGCACGGCGCCATTAAAGTGAAAGCGCCCCATTTGTTTGTCGAGTTGACAAACAAATGTTTTTTTTTTTGTAAAAGCGCTCCATGCCATGGTTTCTCTTTAATGGGGGCCACGGCCCTTTCCTTAGACACGGCTCATCCAAGGAAAGGGGCGCGGCCGCCAATTAAGAGAAAGTGCGGCATGGGGCAGTTTTAAAAAATAAATAATGGTAAAAAACAAACAAACATGCAGCCGCGTTCGGCACCGCACATAAACCAAAGGCGCGGTCACCACGTGCTATGAGTAAAAAATAAAGCGCTGTGAGAACGTGTCCTGCCATTTAACAAAATAGTGCTCGGAGGCTGTAATTAAAGCCTACCGATTAACAACACATCTAAGAGCGGGTGTCACCATGGGAGGTTATGAAATCGGACAAGCCAGTACTAAGGAGGGACTACTAAGCCTATTGACAAATGAAAAGCCAAAGGACAATGACACAAGCCAATGAAAAATATGGGCAGAGAGTGGGCGGAGCTTCAAGTCCATACCTGAATACAGCGTGCCTCGCAGAGCAGCACATGCGCTGCCAAGGCTCGACCTAAAAATGGCCAATATTTACTTCAAAAATAAATCCTGGAAAAAAATGAAAAATTAAAGGGCTGCTCCGAGAGCACTTTGGGAGCCTTCCTGAGGGCACACACCTGTGAGGGCTACCACAATCTGTGCTGACTACTACTTGCCTTGCTCAGGTGTTTAAATCTATACTGTTGATTAAAACTTTATATACATGTTATGCAATTCAACAATTTAATCCTTGCAATGCAAATCTGAGACTGAGCTAACATTATGCCAAGATTCTAAGGATCTTCTATCTGAAACAAATAAGCTATGGATTTATGACAAAGTGCTATATCTGCCTGTGGCTTGGAACTTCCTCCCTGCTTAGACGTGCTAGGGTTGCACCCATAGTAATCAGTCTGTTCTGTTCAAAGGGCTGGTACTGTATAATTTAGATGTCCAGCAGTTATTTTCAAAAGTACCAGCGCTATGCATGTATAGTCTCGCATTAATGTTCAGAGGTATTAGTACTGTGCGTGTTGTTCGGGAGTGCCATTTGTGTGAAAGTATAGTCTGGAAGTAACATTCACGGGTGTTAATACTATAAATATTACTACTTTCATTTAGTGAGTAAGAATGAGGAGACCATGGTGAATGATGCTTATATAACCAGACCTCCCACTGTGAGATAATTCACATGTGAGGGAAGGCAGGTCTAAATGGGGTAGGGTCTGTGGAGGGTCTGTGGTGGGTGGCCTTGGAGAGGCACAGGCCTTGTGACAAGCTTTGACCTCCACTTTCCCCTAAAAAAGACACAAACCAAAGCTTCCAGAGGCTGCCACTAAGGTCTTGTGAAGTTTGTGATCCTCTTCAGTGGCATTCTCTGTGTCCAGTCTCCAAACACGAGGTGGAAACCACTTTGAGCCAGGGTTTCCCGCTTACTGTCTCCCAACATATGATATCAGGTCCTCACTGGGGGACACAGTGGCACCGTGCTTGTTTGCAGTTATGTATTTCAGGTATATGGCACGCAATTGCATTTGACATCTCCAGGCGCCGTAGTAAAGATGGCTGTTAACTTGTAAATAGCAAACATTCGGTGAAAGAAACAGGAAGCTGGGAGAAGACGGATTCCCAAGTAAGAGGGGGACAAGTTGAAAGGCACACCAATTGCTGGACAGCACATTTATCTAATGGTTACACCTGTGGCACTGGTGGGATGAGACGGGGAGTTAAAAATTGCTATTTGAAGGTGGGGGTTCAAAATGTTGTTAAAACGTGATGCAACTAATGAAACCCAAAGTCAATTTAATGCAAAAAATGTCAGTGTACACATCCTGTTCAACAGTGTTGGTACTATTCTGGACAGAACCATCACTTTTGAGCAGGGGTGTTTCATTACCTAAGTAATTACTTTATTTGTCGATTAATAAAAATCATTACAATCAGGAAAAAAAACACAATAGGTTAAAAACATTATTTTTTGCCGATAAAATATACAGCTTTTTACTGAAAAGTTAGCAGCAATAATAGAAAGCAGCAATGAATAAAGTGCATTTGTGCTAATGGCTGAAAGACAATTCCACATTCTATTATTAAAAATGTTAAACCATTTGTCATAAATCTCAAATTTGTTTATCCTATCAGTGTAACAATTTAGAACCTTTTGAAAGTTCATTCTGAGAGTCTGAATCAGAAGCCCTGTTGTTTAACCACTAAACTGTGCTATTGTTCACAGAGTGCCTTTGCGTTGCAAGTATAGTCTGGCAGTAATGTTCAGGAGGGTTTGCTGCAATCCAGTTTCTTTTTATCGCAGCAGATAAATAACAATACCCTGTACGTTATTTATCTGGTGCGGTAAATAGCTCCTATTAGGAGTTTCTGGGGAATAACATGCAGATGTTGGTGCTTACTGCACCAAAATCTGCATGGTACAGTATATGCTGTACACTTTTCCTGTTACATTCTGAGATCAAAGGAAGACTCCTCGCCCCAACCCAGCCCTCAGCTGTGTATGGCTGGTGTACTAAGCGGCACAAAGGACGGAAAGTTGTAAAGGTGACAATGCATATGGCCTGGTATTGCCGAGTCCCCCTCCCTTGACATGATCAGTTGACCCCGACCCCTCCCCCGCTCCCCCCAGAGGCATCAATAATAATATCCAAACACAATTCTTTGGATTAGGGGTCGTTTAACCCCGGCCGTATTTATTACAAATTAATAAAACATTATTAAATTCATAATCAATTTTTTTTTTTAAACCTATATGCAGAAAACCCAAACATATCCAAATCACATTTAGGAATACATATATTTAGAACATTTTATGGCTACCCTTAACATGAGTCTAATACATAGCCATACCTAACCTAAAACTGGACTATGTACAATTTTTGTTTTCTGCATATCCTGGATGAGCCTACATGCAAGGTCATGACTGTTCCCAACTACATGCCAGGTCCCCCTTTACCGGAGTGACCTTGCGCAGGAGGCCCATGTGCCCACCAGATTCCTTTCCGCGGGTGCCCCCTACGCCCTTCCATCCTACCTCCCAGGGGCTGATGTTATGCCACGTTGGCGCTCAATGCGCCTGCGCAGGGGTTGGCCCAAGCGGCCTACCGGAAGCGGGACTTCCTACCCCCGTACCCTCCAGCCTACCGGCCGTAAGTGCACCCTGGAGTATGATGAGGGACCACTGTGTCCCCCCCCCAGGCTTCCCCGTTAAACAATGGGATGCCTACTAAGAGAAGTAAATTTTTCTAGAAATCATGACCTTACCGCAGACCAAGGATACTCAGAGACATAAATACGACAATAAAATAGACATTTAACCTGTAAAGTAAAGCATAATGAATGACATTCTTTGGAAAATGACAACTATTTTACAGCTTTATACCTAAAAAGCAAAAAACCTTTAGACAAGCCTGACATAACAACTTCCTAAAATATTGCTGCCTCAGGGGATGGTGGGTGGGGAAAGAAAAAACAACACTGAGGCTCCCTGAGGTCCTCCGCGTGCAGCCGGGCGATGTAGTTCCTTGCAGGCAGAGCGGCGAAGAAGAGACTTTGCCGCCGCTCTGCCGCTCTTTTAAAGGGGGCGTCCTGCCCCAGACTGGAATAAACAGGTCCCGGCGAGATCCGGGACCCGTTTTCCCTGCGTTTGCCCCGGAAGCATTTGAACTGCTTCTGGGGCACCTTTGCCTCAGCCAATGGGCGAGCGTGGGGGAGGGCGGGCCCCCAGCGTGTCACTAGCGCTGACCCCGCCTCCCCCCCCACCTCGCCGGGGAAGCATACCGGGGACCGGCACAACCGCCATATTGGTGGCGTGACCGAGTTCCCGGTGTCGCCTTTGGATATGGCCTGGTATTGCCGAGTCCCCTCCCTTGACATGATCAGTTGACCCCTACCCCACACCCTTTCCCCCCCGATGCATCAATAATAATATCCAAACACAATTCTTTGGATTAGGGGTCGTTTAACCCCGGCCGTATTTATTACAAATTAATAAAACCTTATTAAATTCATAATCAATTTTTTTTTTAAACATATACGCAGAAAACCCAAACATATCCAAATCACATTTAGGAATACAGATATTTAGAACATTTTATGGCTAACCTTAACATGAGTCTAATACATAGCCATACCCAACCTAAAACTGGATTATGTACAATTTTTGTTTTCTGCGTATCCTGGATGAGCCTACGTGCAAGGTCATGACCGTTCCCAACTACATGCCAGGTCCCCCTTTACCGGAGTGACCTTGCGCAGGAGGCCCGTGTGCCCACCAGATTCCTTTCCGCGGGTGCCCCCTACGCCCTTCCATCCTACCTCCCAGGGGCTGATGTTATGCCACGTTGGCGCTCAATGCGCCTGCGCAGGGGTTGGCCCAAGCGGGACTTCCTACCCCCGTACCCTCCAGCCTACCAGCCGTAAGTGCCCCATGGAGGGTGATGAGGGATCACTGCCACCCCCCCCCCGGCTTCCCCGTTAAACAATGGGATGCCTACTAAGAGAAGTACATTTTTCTAGCAATCATAACCTTACCGCCACGGGCCAGCATAGTTGACCGACTATCTGGCGGCCCCCCCCACATCCGCTACAGACCCAAAGGTCATGCCCTGTATGTTGCTCCTACCAGCCAGGCTAGCATATTCTCCAGGAATACTTCATCGTCTAATTTGGAGAGGTGAACCCTTTCCTGTAGAAAGAAACGTTCCCCCCGGATGCAACCGTGTGGGATTGTCCGTAGTTTAGGAGTCCTGAAAAGTCTATCAATCCTGTTATTGATCCTCTTTATGGAGTGATTCAAAGCCCAGACAGACTACCCCCCCCCCCTGCCATTGGAACCTCGGGATCATGTGAGACCATACCAGGATTGCATGGGGGCATTGCTTGGCCAACCATCCCACTTCAGTGATTATAGCCTCCACCATTCCCTTCCTACCCATGTGGACCAAATCATTGCCTCCGAGATGTATTATTATCGCAGCGGGTGCTGCTGGGGACCTAAGCAGCAAAGGACCAACAAGTTTCTGGAACCGATCCAATCTCAAACCCCCTTGACCATGCATTGATACGTCCCAACCCGCCTGGCGGGCCCTGTCTGCGAAATTGCCTGTGACAAAATGATGTCTCAACCTGTTTACATATGAATGGCCTGTGATCCAGACTTCTCTGCGGCCCGGCCTCCCAGCAGGTACCTGGGGTGGGCGAGGCATAGTTGACCAGCGAGTGACGACTAGTTCCCCTCCTGCGGGACAGGACGTGGAAACTGCAGAGAAATGGAAACAAGACCAACGTTGGCAATGACGCCTAAAGCAGATGCAACCATACATAGCGCTTGTAGCAGTCTGAAGACCAACGCCCTATTCTTTGAACATCCTGTCCAGTCAGCCTCCGTGGCCGCCCCGATCCTGAAGGAATGGGTACCAAATTTGGATGCATCAAAACCTGCCGCCGCCAAAGCAAGAACCCTCCCAAACCGGAACCTTGTAAGGGGAGAACCATCCTGGTGGATCAATAAAGGCCCCCCCTGTGTCCCACGGCCTGCAGGCCATGTATGTCCCTAGGTTGCCCACTGGACAACATGAGCTCCCTAGCGCTCTTTGCAGGATAACATGATCCCCTCTCCCGCTCTGATCCATCTTTGATCTGGGGATTGATAAAGATACCACTCCAGCCTGAATTTGAACATGGGCAAATTGCATCCCCCCTGCCAGTCTTTCTTGTTACGCGCCACCAACTCTCCCACCCTGAAGGCGCCATAGAAGGCGAGGGAAAAGGCACGCCTGAATAACTGGACCTCACTGCTGGAGCTACATACTTTTCCCAACGCCGCTATGATGGCTGCCAGCCCCTCAATGCTAATCGGATGTCTGATGTCCGGCTGGGCACCTTGCAATCGCTACCACCCTTTCAGAGCCCTCTGAACCAGAAATGTGCCTGTGGGGTCCCTATGCCCCATCATTTTTGCAAAAAATGCCACTGCAGTCATGTGGCGCTTTGCGCATGCCACCGAACACCCCCCGTCCCTTAAGACGTTTAAGAATAAGATGGTGCTGGGTTGTGCCATGTCCTTTCCCAGTCCTGCCCTAGGGATGCGCAGTATGCGGTAAATGCCCCCTCATAGGCCTGCCTATTCCTGGGTGCTAAGCTAGCTGCCACGAGGTCTGGTAAG
Organism: Calotriton arnoldi; assembly: GCA_963921515.1. NCBI lineage: Eukaryota > Metazoa > Chordata > Amphibia > Caudata > Salamandridae > Calotriton > Calotriton arnoldi. The sequence goes on from CAWUFW010016563.1 coordinate 109,267, forward strand.
TTGGGGCACCAAGCTGCCACAGATGCTCCGGAAAAGGCGTGGGACAGTTCGCTGCTTCCGGATGATGAGACCTGAAAACCTGCAGCTTGAAATGAGACAATGCATCAGCCACGTGGTTGAGTATGCCCGGGACATGCATAGCTCTAAACAATACATTTAATCTCATACATTGCAGCACAGTTTCCTTAAGCAAGCGAAGCATCATCTTACACTTGGCAGACTGCTGGTTGATGCATTCCACCACCGCCATATTGTCTGCCCAGAAAACCACAGACTGATTGCCAAACTGGTGTGGCCATACTGTCACAGCCACCAAATGGGGAATAATTCCAGAAATGAAATGTTATTTGTGACACCAGTGTCGATCCACCAAGCGGGCCAACGTTCTGCTGCCCATTGGGAACCCAGAATGGCACCAAACCCCTCACTCCCTGCAGCATCTGTCATGAGACCAAGATCCGGGCTGGACCTGGCTGGGCCACACTACTGCGCCATTGAAATCATGCAGGAATGCCATCCAAATCCGCATATCCTGCTTAACTTCGCTGGACAACCGAGTGTGATGATGCTGGTCTTTTAGCCCTGACATTGCCTGAAAATCTAAAAAAAAAAATCTGCGCAATGGAACGCGAAAAGGGGCGGGCCATAGGGATAATTCTCAAAGCAAAATTCAGCATGCCCACCGCCTTTTGTAATTGATGCAGTGTAACCTTTTCTTTGCGCAAGCAGTCCGCTAAAGCCAGCGAGAAACCTTTGATTTTGCTCAATGGTAAGCATGACACACCCTCAATGGAATCCAGTTCAATGCACAGGAACACAATCTGTGTGGCCGGCCCAACTGTCTTTCCCTGCACCAGGGGGACCCCCAGTTCCCCCATAAGTGCGCAAAATGTTTCCAAAGCCTTGCTGCACTCCTGTGACTGTGGTGCACCTAACAGCAAGAAGTCATCCAAATAGTGCAATACCCAGTGGTGCCCAGAGACTTGCCTGAAAACCCACTCTAAAAAGGAGCTGAACTTCTCAAAATATGAGCAAGAGACAGAGCACCCCATTGGCATGCACTTGTCCATGTAGAACTTCCCCTCCAGCTGAAACCCCAGAAGATGGAAATCCTGTGGATGGACAAGTAGCAAGCGAAATGCAGACTCAATGTCAGATTTTGCTTATAAAGTGCCTGGGACAAGCGACTGCAGCATAGCAATTGCCTGGTCCAATGATGCGTATCTCACGGAGCACAAGGCTCTATCAATGGCATCATTCAGGGATTGGCCCTTGGGCACAGACAGGTTATGGATCAAGCAGAAACCCCCTGGGTCCTTTTTGGGTACTACCCCCAGCGGTGAGCAGACAAAATCATCTACAGGTATTGAGTCAAAAGGACCTGCCAGCCTCCCCAAACGTAATTCCTTCAGTACTTTAACTCTTGCCACAGATATGTTATCCCTGACTGACTGCTGATTGCGGCAGTAAGAGACCCCTGAGTAGCCAGGAGCCGGAATCCTGAAACCGTCCCTAAAACCTTCCAACAAAATCTGGGCTGTGCTTGGGCAGTAGTACCTTTTTAGCCAGGGTGTCAAAGTCATTGTGTCAATAGGTGAGTGTGCCTTACCGAATAAATAGACCTCATTCTTGTTTCTTAACTCTCTTGTCCTTTGATTTCTTAAAGTATTTTGACTCTGGGTGGGAGGATAGGCCACAGAAAGAGCAGGCATGCCTGAATTTGCAGGAACCACTGGGCCTGGTGCATGTCTTTCTGTTGAAATCCCAACACGCTCCCTTCTTGCTCCCCCCCCCCCTGCTTTGGGGTGCACCTGACCAAAAGGACTGCCCTTTTGACGCATCCTTGCTTTGGTAATTCATGTGTCTTAGCCACAAAATCATATCCACTTGGTCCCATGTGAGTGCTGGGTCAGATGCCTTTGCCCTTCTGAAAGCTTTGTCATATTCCTTCCAGCTCATTTTCCCCATACTCATCATGTGCGCATGCAATCCTGTTCTGGTAGCACACCAATTCTGTACCCTGCCCTGGAAATTTCTCTATTATTACCGCATGGAAGTTTGCAAACACCTTTATCCAATTAATCAATGTTTCCTCAACCTTTTTCCTAGTAGGCCAATTGGCCCAGTCCCTTGGGTGAGCCCATTCCCTTAGTTTCTTGGCCTCCTCCCTCTCATCTTTGTCTACTAACACGGAAAAAAATTTCATGTATTCCCCCTTCCAAATTTGCTCTTTTACATCCTGTGCGATGTGCCTTGCCAAACGCTCCCTGTTGGAGCGCACCTCCCCCGACCACAAACTTGGCAGCAGTTGTACTGTACCTGCCGATGTGCCCGCTTGTATCTTGGCGTCTTCGGGTCCCACAGCCGTGACCGTCTTCGGGGGTTCTGAGTCACCCATGGTGCTCCCTGTGCTGTTGGGGACCTCAACTGGTGGCGGCACCACCTGTGTTGCTTTCTCAACCCGTGCTACCAAGTTCCTGGCTTTCTTTATCGCTTCCCCCTCGGCAGACAGGACCCCACTGCCCGTAGACGGAATCACTGCCCCTGCCTTAGCTAGCCATGGGAGCAATGCTGCCAAATTCGCCACTATGTCAGGCTGACCTGGCGCTAAATTGGGAGTGCTGCCTGATAGCACTACCGGCTGCGCTGGGATGTCATTAGAATTGGAACCCCCTAGCGCGCTAGGCTGCCCTGTGCCTTCCATGCCTTGTGGTGGATCCGCTCCCCCTGGCGTCACCCCACCCGCTGGGACCACAGGCACTGGGACTACAGGCACCGGGAGGGCTGGGATTACAGGTAATGGAACCACTGGACCTGGGATGGCTGGCCCAACAGGTTCTGGGGAGCGTGGTAGGGCTGGTACTATCGGCCCTGGCAATACTGGTACTGCGGGGATTGCCGGGTTTGGCCCCTCAACTGGTACCGCCTCCCTTGGGACAGTTCCTCCATCCCCACGTTTATGCTTGGACCTCCGGGGTACCGGAGGAAAAGCTGCCCTGGGTGCCACCCCAGAGCACCTGGGCCTGTCCTCGGCGTCCTCCGCCCCCGTCTACCATCCTGCGCAGCTCTGCCACTGTCTGATTTAAATCTTGCATAGAGCGCATCATGTTTGCCATCCACTTCTCCATCCTAGATGGAACCTGCCCCCTTTTGGCATTTGGTGCCATTGCTAACTAGGGGTTTCCTGTTCACTATAGCGGGACTTAAAAAACGGCACCGTAGAACTGGGGGCCTAGGCAAATTGGCAAGCTCTGTAGACCCACCCCACTTGCCCAACCACTAATACCTTGCTTGCAAGAAACACCCCCCTTAGCGCTTAGCAATTCAGTCACTCCTATCTGCCCCACCACTAATACCTTGTTTGCTCAAAAACGCACCCTTAGTGATTAGTATAGCGAGCCAGCTCACTCCCGGGGGCTGCTTAACTTCAGATGTGGCTTTCAAAATACGGCAGAAATCAACACCTGCCCAGTCAGCCCTAATGTGCAGCTCAAGAAACTGTCCCCAATACCACCTTACCTCCCTAAAACTGGACCTTAGGCCACAGCTACAGCCAGAGCCACTCCCACACGTTCAAGAGAGTGGGGCAGGTGAGGATTTCCTCTAGCCCGCGTGGCTCCCGGCTGTGCTTACAATGCTGGCCCCGATGAGGATGGGAGACGGACGCTGCTGATTGCTCCACCGGACCGGTCCGGCAAAAAGACCTGGATTCCCGAGCCTGTCAGGGAGAGAAAAAGAAGCAGTGAATTCCTTAAGCCTCCTCCGCGTGGACGGAGACGTGTGGGAGAGCGAAAAATCCCCGAAGGCTTCTTGTGTCCTTCGCTGCTCCCGCCGAGATAACGATCGATCGCTGCAAAACCTGTAAAGGAAGAAAGAAAAAACAACAGAGGCTCCCTGACGTCCTCCGTGTGCAGCTGGGCAATGTAGTTCCTTGCAGACAGAGCGGCGAAGAAGAGACTTTGCCGCCGCTTTGCCGCTCTTTTAAAGGGGAAGACCTGCCCCAGACTGGAATAAACAGTTCCCGGCGAGATCCGGGACCCGTTTTCCCTGCGTTTGCCCCGGAAGCATTTGAACTGCTTCCGGGGCACCTTTGCCTCAGCCAATGGGCAAGCGTGGGGGAGGGTGGGCCGCTAGCGCATCACTAGCGCTGACCCCGCCTCCCCCCACCTCACCGGGGAAGCATACCGGGGACCGGCACAACCGCCATATTGGCGGCATGACCGAGTTCCCGGTGTCGCCTTTGGAGTAGTTCCTGTAACTGCACCACTACATCCAAATGCATTTTGGGGATTTTTACAGTTCACTGTGTGGTGGGATATCCAATCTCAGAATGTCTGCCACTTCTCATTGATCCTACTTGTGAATCAATGGCGGGATGTTGGTGGGTTTGTGTGTGTGCCCCATTGTGCAAAGTAAATCACAGAATTTATGTGGCTAATTTAGGGAGTGTCCTTTTAAATTTCTCTACATGCTGTACATGTACAGATGGAAAATACTTTTTTGTTCAACTTGTTACCAATATAGATTGCTGTATACCTTGACCACTTGCACTCAATAGGGGACCTTTGATCCAGCGGAGTCATCTGAGCAGTCAAAGTGCTACTCACAGGCCATTCACTGACTTGTGGTCCTGTAACTTGTTTTACATTTTGAAAAGCCTGCTTTCAATGCTCAGAATTACTGTTACTACCACATTAGAAGATTACTTAATTTATAGGTTAAAAAAAGTTAATAACCCAAAAATTTTCTTAGGAGCCCTCTGCCAGCAATGACAAATTCAAGGGTTGCAGAATAGCAGGGCTACCTACGCTTGATTCCACGTCACCCTTCTTTCTTCCACCACCCTACACTTCAGATCTCCTTATCTCACACTTGAAGCTTCCTATTTATCTCTTCTTTCTCCTTCTGTTGCACTTTTCCTATCTTCCTTTTCTTCCTCCTCTCCCCTTCTTCCTCTTCGTTAAAACCTGATGAGGAAAAATATGTTCCAGTCCCAGAAACGAGTCCCGGTGCCCATTTCCGGCAACTACGGGCACAAATTAAGAACTGCAGAAGTGTATGCGTGCTTCTAAAAAGTTTACCACTGTAACACCAATGCTTTTCATAAGTATCATACCTGATGTAACAACAGGCCCGTGAAAGTGTCTGCTGAAGGTGGGATTTTTAGCCTTGCACAACTGGGCTCTAATTTGTAACCTGGCTTTCACCGTGTGGGATGTGCATTGTAGTGGTTTTGACACCCTGATACAGTATGGCATCTACATACATGCCAACATTTTAGAATCGGAAAGTGTGCGATTAAAACAGAAACAAGTGGGAGAATGTATTTCCCCCATTGACTCCTACTGGAACAGAGGCAACTTCAGGCGGGAGGTAGCCAAAATAAAGCCATTTTTGGCTTTAGAAATTCAGGAGTCTCTCCCGCCTGAATCCGGTCTATTGGCTCGCTTGTGTACATCTTTATCGTTAGTTTGTATAATTGAATAGTGCAAAATTCGTCCACCCAGTGAGATATACAGTAAAATAATCCAGTGAGAGTCACTGTAAGGAAATGCACGCAAGATGGGCGGGTGTGAGCGGCGCTCCCTCGGTGCACAATGCCTATACTTTTCCTTTATGTTCAAGTCTGCTAGGCCCCGTGTGCCGCCCCCGAGATGTGCATTGTACTTGTCCGCTGGGAGTCTAAGGCCTTTCTACTGTTTCTCTGCAGGTTACCCCAGGATTAACACCGAGCACGGCCCCGTCGGCGACAACCCCGATGATGCAGCCGCAGTAAGTTCAATTCCTTCTTAGTTTTAGATTTTCGTAATGCGCTATTTGACCGAAATCTGGTACTAAGCGGCTAAGCCTCCTTTTTTCTGCCACTTCAGCTAACAATGGCTCTCCCCTCTCCCGCCATTGTCCTCGCTCGCGGCCATTAGCAGCTCTGAAATTTGAAAACGCTTCTCAAGCGTCGTGTGCAGTCCAGTACTTACCTCAGTGTGCGGCCGGAGTCTAACTTTATCTGCCCTGTGATTGGCCGCTTGTGACGTTGGCGCCTCAGTACGCTTAGGGACGTATTCGGAATAATGAGTGCGAAAGTAGCTTTCGTAGACACAAAAGGGAGCATGGATAGCTTTAATCACATGTTTTTGTGTATGCATTAAACACCTCAGGGCGAGTTACTTTGGTGTGATTGCCCTGCTGCCGAGAATGTTCAGCCAGAGGCACAAAATGGTCGGCTGCTTGGAAGAGAGCGCCCTGCACGAATGCTAAAGTGTCACTGATAAAAGACCTGTGCGCGTGAGCTATCGCTGACACTTTACTGCTGATGGTTTCAGCAGCACCAGATACGAAGATAGTGTCTGCACAATCAGATGAGCAGTCCGCTCGTCGGAATCTTGCACTTTTACGGAAGAGTTGAGCTGGTGGTACTTCCAGTTCAATGTTCTCTCGATACATCTACCCGAGTAAACACCTGATATTGTAACTCAGTGAGCTGAGCTCCTACCTTGAAACCCACAAGCCACACGTTCAAAACACACCACAGCTGGTGCAGCTTTATATCATTAAGGAATTCATTAAAAAAGTTAAGTTAATTTTGTTGTCGGTAACACCGGTTAAGTATATAAACAATTTAGATTGTGTCACATAATTAGGTTCTAGGATGTTGTTTCCAGTTCCATTTGTAGGTATAGATATTCTTGTTTTTTCTGGTATTGTGTATTTATTTGTTTTTCTTCGTATAAATTAGATTGCAACAAATATTATTGATCCCATGAAGAGCCGATCAAAAGAAGTTCTGCTGTCTGGTTTTAAAACATCATATACTTAAAAGAAATAGCGACTACGTTCTGGCATTTGATTAGACCAGATTTATCGCAAAATCTGACTATTTAATTATCCAGGTTGGTGAATAGTGGTGACATGGTAACAAGCAGCTAATTTTTAAACTGCTGTAGGAATTGGAAAGCCTGCAGTCAAGCATTCAACAAGGTCAAAATATTGACTATATACTTTAGTGGAAGTTCACTGGATTTGAAAACTTTTGAGATTAAATGTATAGACTTATATGTGATTAAATGTGATTGTCCTAAATAGTATGGTGGCAGCTCAGTTAGACAGTTGAAAGAAAGAGTTAGGGAACACTTACAACCAATTAAACATTTAGACATGCAGCGTGCTTCTGTCTTTCGTGAATGTCATCGAGGTAGTTTGAACGGCTTTAGATGTTTTGCTATAGATAAACTGAGGGAAGATGGGAGAGGTGGGGACGTGGAAAAGAAACCTTGCCACCTTGAGGCAAATTGGATATTTTGCCTAAGCAGTCTTAAACCTATAGGGATGAATGTTAAAAAAGAGCGTAAATCTTTTCTAAAATTCAGGATTAAAATGTTACTGTATTTAGCAGTTGTAGGTACTTGAAAGGAATGTTGTGATAAGTACATGTGTTTGAACAGAAATCCACCAAGTTGGTGACTTTTAATTTTGTGGGTCCGTATTTGAATATGGGAATGTTTACTGTAAGTAAGATTAGAATTGTGGTCATCAACAAACACAACTATAATCTGTAAGAGCAGGAACAATTAAATGTTTATATACAAAGATGATTCATAAAAACATTTGATTCTTGTCTACTACCAAATAATGTAACAGCAGGTCACTCAAGATCGGAGATAAAGAAATATACTGGTTCAATTCTTTATAAAGAGAGAGAGAGATATTTACGTCGGGACCAGATCATCACTACGGTCCACCCTCTGTCTACAATAATCAAAGATGCATGGATGGCAAGCACTTTTTTCATGCAAGCACAGACCTTCTGCCCAATCAAAACATGCCCGTCAACAAATCGGCCAAGCTAAATCTCCTCCCTGAAAGCTCATTTTTAGGTTGATCACATAAGGTCAGGTGACAACTGCTTTGTCAAGCCAGACCTAAAATGGATCATTCTTGAGTAAAATTGAGTAATTGAGCAATATAAATATTCTGAGTTTTAAATGATAGCAGTTAGGCATTAATACTCTGAAAAGAGTGAGATGTGTAACCATATATTCAGTACTTAATTTGAGCCAGTGGTTTCCGGTGCTCAGCACCAGCACTTAATTCTCAACAGGGCACTTATCACTGTCCACCACGTGGTGGCACTGTTTGCCTAATTTTGAGATAGGCACAAAACACAGTGTTTAAGAAATCAATGTAGCCTTATAGCCCAATACCGGGGCTATACCGTTTTTTAAAGGCCCTGAACCCAAGTTCTATGCTGAGCTACAGGCGAGTGCCTATAACGAGGGTGAAGGCCTTTAACAACCAGTAGACCCCAAGGCAGAAGGGTTTTAAGGCTATTAGAACATTCTACCCACTGAGGGTAGAATGTTCTGAATTAAATTGGGTGAAACAGAAAGACAAACATTGAAACGTTGGTGCTCTGGGCTTATACCAGCCATTTATTTATTTATTGGAGAGTTTTATATAGCGCTGACTAGATCTGGGGGTATCAAAGCACTTTACAAGACACAGCATTAAAAGAAGGGTTCATCGTTGACATAGCATCACAAGAGGGGAAAAAAGAACAGTGCAACATAATATAAGCCCAACGCTACTCCATTGTCTGCAATGGAGTTCTCAACATTCCAATGTTCTAATATACTTTAAAATGTGGTCTATACCCTTCTTATTGTATTGAGAGGCCTAGAATAACCTGAAGTGTCACACTTGTATGAGTGTGATGGTTACTTGTTGTGTTGGTACTGCTGGTAACACTGGCAGGGGCAATGGGTGGTGCAAGCAGGGCCGGACTGGCCGTAGCGGGCACCGGGCATTTCCCCGGTGGGCCGCCAGGGCGGGGGCCGGTTTAGGGCCCCTGGGGGGCCGTTTTTGTTACAGGGCCATTTTTGCAGCATAGCTTCAATATCGGCCCCTGTAACAAAATCGGCCAAAACCGGCCCTGGCAAACAGCTCGGCCGCACCCCTAACCCACCGGGGGGCCCGCAGAGCACTTTGCCAGGGCCGATTTTGGTTCCCAGTCCGGCCCTGGGTGCAAGCTCCAGTGGCCTCCTGAGAAGGGCCCTGGCACTTTTAACTTTTTACAAATTAAGCACTGCATATATGCATGTTTGTCTTAACAGGCCCTTTAAGGCATGCTAATGACCCTGCGTAATACATATACACGCTCTTTCGATTAGCAGACACATTGAAATACATCGAGCTGGAGCTAAAAAGGTTGCTTTCTTGATCTGCCCAATCTTCTTCTCATTGGCTCATAGGGGAAGAGTGCCAAGCAACAGGCTAGGATAAGCAATCCAACAAGGTCCTGGCTACATGAAATTTGCATAATTTTCTTTGCAGAAATTACTCAAAATGCCATAAAAATGACACGTTAATATGGAAAATACTGGTGCAGCATTTTCTGCAGGTTTCTGGCATGAATTGCACCCTCTTGTCAATTTTGAACATGAGGATGCATTTCACCGTAAGAAAATTGAGCAAACTCACATGTGAAGCGAACAACAGCCACTCGCGTTCTTTTTGTTCATTGTTTTCTTGTTTCTGTGAAGGATATTTACCCAAATGAAATCTAAGTCACATGATGTGGCATGATGGCGTTTTGCGTAAAACGCATAATATAAAATGATGAAAATTACAAACGATTAAGCCGCCATATTTCACTTTGGCCTCGTAACACATTTTGTTGATGTCTTTGTATGTCTTAAATACTAGATGGAGAGAAGGCAATGGTAAACTGGGGGAACGTATTCCTAAACTGACAGTTCCTCACATTTGAAAAAGCACAAGATGACTTGGGAGCATGGCACAAGCCTAGGGTACACTCTGGATATAAGGCGTCTATCCATTATTTTTATAGGGTTGACGCAGTCTACACTGCCAAGAAGCTGGGCCCCACTGAAATATACTGAACTGGTCCTGGTGTAATTTTCAGACGCTAGGACACATTCAGCAGTGCCTGCACGTTGTCTGCTTTCATTTCGAGCAGCAACGTGCTGGCGGCAAGAGGGCTTTGTTGTTTTAAATTCCAGCAGAGTCCAAAACAAAGGTAGGTTAAGGGGCCACCCTGCATCAATGTATTCATGTATCCTGGCTGGAAGATATCTGGAGCCTCACACCTAAATGCAAATGCAATGGAGGGGAAACAAAGGCACAAAGTTTGTTATCACTTCACAAGTGGCATGCTTTTGACATTTTTCAGACCCTGTATATAAGAGATACACATGCACTGTCAGAATGCCAGATGTGTTGGTCTGTCCCAGTATTTACACAAATAACCACTCAAATACCACTATTTTGTTTTACTTATTTTATAGCGCTACTCATTGTGATGCCAGGTGTCAGAGCTTTACATCACACATACACATGACAATAAATCATGAGTGTAAATCAATGTACAGGATGTGTTACATAAAGACAGTGAGGGTTACAAGTTGTAGGAGTTGCATGCCCTTCATAGCTCACTGTCATATATTATGATTACAATTTAGGAACTGCAAGTAGCAAAAGGATCTCGGTGTTAAAAGCAGTAACCCAGTTACACATCTACATAAAATATAAATCTGTCATCTGCATGTTACATAGTGTGCTTAGCAGTAGACAAATTAACCCTCTATGCTACCTTGATTCAAAACCGGGTCTAGACAAAACACAGATCTCTCAAACAAATGCGTTAGAGTCCAGATTGATTTTGCCATTATAATTATTATTATTTCCTGAGATTTACTGGGCACACAAAGATCTCTGCAGCAGGTGCCTTAACCCTGCAAGGTATTTTAAAATGAAGACTTTGCAACCAATTGAGCAAAACAGATTTACTGCCACATTTCTCCTTGTTGCCAATTTCATTGTAGCAGAGGTTTTTAAAAAATAAATGTAAGCTGATGTCCGGATTTTACGTCCGGGTTGCATCACTTTTTTGGCACAAGCCCGACACAAAATCAAATCTGCTAAATCTCATAATGCGCTTAAATGTACTCATGCCAGACCTGCTAAATATGTGTGAGGTCTTAAGATCTGATGTCACTACCTGTGATGGCACTTCCTGTGAGGTCATGGGTTGTGATGCCACTTCCTTTGAGGTCACTTCTTGTGATGTCATGTGTTGTGATGTCACACACCATGATGTCACTTGCATACTACTTAACTTAATTAGTCCCCCACTTCTGTTTTTTTCGGACTTGTGCCCTGCTTGGGAGTAGACACTGGCCAGTTTCGAAACCATGCATGATTAATGCAGGTAACTAGAGAGATCAGCAGCACATTCCCTAAAGAACATCCAGGAACTGAAATAACGATGAAGATCCTTAACTTGGCAGGGGATAGGACACTAATCACTATATAATGTGTAGCTGTGTTACAAGATATGGGTGGGGATATGAGAGCGGCACCAGAGAAATGGTTACAAGACTGCCCAGAACCCTTTACTGATTCATATAGGAATAAAGCCTGCACACTAGTTAAATGAATTTCACCAAGTGTGTGCTTCAAACTATCAAAATTTCACTATTTGCACAAAACCTATTTTAGACCTATTAAAAAAAAAAAAAAAACTCACCAGAATTTATCCGGGCAGTGTGTCAGCATGCAATAGATGCGATGCTACTGAGACAGACTTCCTTCCTATGGGCTGGGAGTGTCACTGGGTAGCAGAATTGTGAGAGACCGTGATGGAGAGCTTGGGGACAACGATTTGCTCTGCCCACAAAATCCATTAAGCAATGTTTGTTAGGGATATTTCCCAAAAAGAGCAACTATAGGATGAAAATGAGTCTCCTTCCTGGGTACAATGCTGCCTAAAAGGCACATAGTAATACCCCGAGTAAGCCGCATGGCCCCAAAATAAGAGGCGTGGAAAAATGCTTAATTGAATGGGCTTTAGAAGATAAACAACATATGAAAGACACAAGGAGAGGTGACACATTAACTGAAGTCTTAGTAGATTGGGCAGAGATGCTCACAAAACTGAAAGACCTCCAGAACAATAAACCACCTTGATTCACACCATAGGCAAAACAAAGGGTGTAAACAAAAAAACAAAAGTCAATCGGTAAGATGTACACTTGTATATATGTTTGATATAACTATGTCATGTAAACAGATAAAACTTGGTATGTTCAAAACCTCTAATTGCAACAATAGATCTAATTTACTGTTTGCCATTATCGAAAATCAGGTTTATTAAAAAAATAAAAATTAAGCTGGTGAAAACAAAATTTCACCGGCCTGATTCTAGCCTGAATTATTGTTTCTTCCGTTGTCCTACAAGCCCATACAAGTTGGAGACTTTGAAAGTAACCTGCCCAGTCGCAGAACGTCATTAGTATATGGGAATGTAGAAGCTATCCATCTCATTATTGCATGATTTTGGTCACTTTCAAGCCATTCCCTGAGTTTCGTTTTAAAAAAAGTATTTATTGAATTTTATTCAAGATTAAAACCGTAACATCAACAGTTCTGCCATAAATCAATTACATGTACAGTGCGATTATCCGACTCCAAACCCTTCCCTCCCGTACAAATCAGAAGGAAAAAAAAAAACAGGTCTACCCACCCCCATAAAACAGAGAGATTACAGAAAGTACAATATGAGGTAAATGGCACCATGGAGCAAGTTAGGGTCGTCCTGAGGAGGAAGGCTGTAGATTGAGCCCAGATTTTAAGAGGGTGAAAGCTGGGTGGCACCTCCATCTCTCCCAGCGGGTTCTCCATGCTCAACACCAGTAATTTCGTCAGAAGAGTCTTTCAGAGAGGCATGCAGAAGCAAATATGTATGAAGCGACTCCCTAATGTCATGAGGTAGGGTTGTGGGAGGGAGTAGGTCCGCATATAAAAACATTTGCTCATTATAGTAGATCAATGGCGGCTCCTCCGCTAAGACGGAGAAGCATCGTCTCCCTGCTCTCAGAGGAGGAGAAAATAAAAATAAAATTATAATTACGAAGTTATTATGAATTTATTTTTCACTACAAGGCTAGATTAGGGTAGGTCGGGGCTGGAGTCACGGGCGAGGAGTGGTGGCACACTCCAAGTGCTCATGACTGTTTGACCGGCCATCTTGGGCCGGCCAAACAGTCATGCACACTTTGCATGTTCCCCACCAGGCTGCATTACACAGCCTGGTGGGGAGCATGCCCAGGCTCCCTGTGCCCGTCTGAGCGCCGAACCACGGCGCTCAGACCAATCTCAATCCTGCATTGCAGCGTTGTGATTGGCTTATGGGAGGGAACCTTTGTGCTTCTTGCTTCTGCCGAAGCGAAGGTGGAGGTGGCATGAGACGGGACCGGAAGCTGAGAAGAGACAGTGGCTGGCAAAGGTTGTGTTTTAAAAAATTTCTTTTGTCTCTCCCCCCGCATCCCCTGTTCCCTGCCAGCTGCCACTGCAGTAGATGATATCATTAAGCGACTCCTTGAATTTTTGCATCCTCCCCCGCCCCCAACGACAGGCGACTCTGCGTTTAGCCAATAAAAGCGAAAGTGCTACATATTTCCTGAAGCCAGCGTTGAGCTCACCAACATGTCCCAGAAGTACCAAAAGTGGGGTCAGTGTTAGGGCTTGCCCTATCAAGAGAAAGACTGTAGCCTCCACCTCATTCCAGAAGGTCTTCACTGGCCCAAAGGACCACGCAAAGTGAAGAAATTCAGCCCCGCCATCCTACATCTGGTACACTCATCGTCTGGTCGAAGACCAAATCTATGCAGACGGGCCGGAGTATAATATATCCTTTGAAGGAGTTTATAACGGATAATGCGGACGGAGCCTACTGCTGGCAGCGCCATGCCCCATTTGCACACAGCATTTATTTCCACTGCTCATCCATGAGGACAGCCCCAATATCTGCCTCCCTTTGCGCTCCTGCCCGTCCCTGTGAACAAGGATATTTCTCTTATGGGGTACGAAATAGTAGGGATACTAGGTGCCGTGGAGAATCAACATGAAGCATGATGTGTAAGGTGTTACAGGATGGAGGCTCAGCCAGGAAATCTGGTGTGGCTGCCTTAACGCTATGCCTCAAGCAGATGTACGTATAGATTTCTAGTGGAGAAGCCGGAAGTTTGCTTGTGAAGCCTGATTGAGAGAGGAACACGCTGTCCTGATATACGTATCGCCACTATTTGAAGCCACGGTGTCTAAGCTTTAGTCTGCATCAAGACTCATGAGTGACCAGTAACAATGGGTGATGGGAGAGAGGAATCAAAGGAGAATAGAGGAGCGTCTTACCCATTTTGCGGCCTAACCTATGCCAATCCTTTGTACAGGCATCCATGGAGTCGGCAATAGAAGGAGCACCTGAAGAGGTGCCCAGAAAAGAGGATGACGGGATCGAATCCAGATGGGGAGGAAATGGAGTAGGTCTGTACCAATGGATGGCATGGTTGGCCTGAGCACTTAAATAGTACGGCTCCATATCAAGGACTTCGAAGCCCCCTTTCGAGAAAGGCACGGTCAGAATTTCCCTCTAAGCGTTGCTGTTTCCCTGCCCATGCCAAACGAATCAATTGAGTTGAGTTTTCAGCGTTTGGAAGAAGAAGCGAGTCAATGGCAATGGTATATTTAAAAAAGGTTAAAAAAATTGGGTAGTATCACCATTTTAATTAGGGCAATACGGCCCGCCAGCGACAACGGGAGAGAAATTCAGTGAGTTATGCCATCAGTGAGGTGAAGACAGCGCCGTGCCGTAGTTGGAGCGAAGCACTTCCCCTCTATCCCAGGAAATCCCAACCCCCAGAAATTTGAGATCCGCCTGGTACCACTGCAATGGAAAGTACGGAGTAAAGGGTTTAGTAGGCGGCGTCCGAGGGAAAATCTGCAATTTCTCCCAGTTTATCTGAATGCCCGGGAGCCCACCGAACTGTACAATTTCTCAAAGCATTTAGGCTAAGATGGGGATCACGTTGAAACAGGGTTATGTCATCAGCATATAAAGAGATCAAAAGATGCCGACTAGAGTGCCATAGCACGTGCTCACGATGGTGTTATCTCAGGTTTGAGGCAAGGGGCTCCACCTCCAGAGCAAAAAGTAAGGGAGACCGAGGACAACCTTTACGTGTGCCTCGCATGACTTCAAAAGAAGAAGATATCGCCACATTTACATAAACTTTACCAACAGGATTGGAGTACAGAGGCTCAATCCAGGGCAAGAAAGATCGCGGTAGACCCATCGGCCGCAGGACGGTCATTAGAAAGTCCCACTCAATGGAGTCAAAGGTTTTGGTGGCATCTAAAAAGACTGCCACTGCGACCATATCCGGTCTATATCCTGCACCACCGCGAACAGGGTTCGCAGATTATAGAAGGAGGAACAACCAGGAATAAAGCCCAATTGATCTGGGTGAACCAAAAACCTCATGAGGAGGGATAAGCGATTGCCAAGCACTTTGGCTCCGATTTTACAAGCGCAGTTAATAAGGGAAAGAGGCCTATAGGACTTGCACCGGTCAGGAGGTGTGCCAGGTTTAAGTAGTGTGGTGATCAGGGCTTTGCACATAGTGGGAGGGAGCTGTCCCCCCTGTTTCGCCTCTTGAAAGATAGAAACCAGCACTGGTCCCACTTCATCTACAGTAAGAACCAGAGCTAGGAAATTCCTTTGTGTGGTGCTTAGCCAGCCCAAAGACACATCTTCTAGGTAGGAGTCTGCATCAAAGGGGTCCACCCACTTAGAAGTGTAAAAGGAGCTATAGAAAGATGAAAATGTTTGAAGAATATACTGCGTGTCCATGTGTAGCTGAGTCTGTGCATCTCGAACGCCCAGAATATTATTGCCGCCCAATTGTCACCTGGCTATAGTAGTCAGAGTGTGTCCTGGGCGCTACCCCTCCTCGTATGCTCTAGCTGTGGCATACTTACCTCAGAAAAGGCATTCCTGTTAGCCACTTCGTGAAATTCCGATAGTACAATCCTGATCTGCTGGGCCACATGGGGGGGGGGGAAAGAGTCAGTCGTGCCCCACATCTGGGCCTCCAACTGTTTAAGTTCGCCCTCCAGTCAGGCAAGGTGAGTTCGCAGAGAGCCCAAGACTCCCCCACTTTTAGCTAGGCACAACCCTCTGACCGTGACCTTGAATGTCTCCCGTATTGTGTCGATCAATGATACCATGTCAGTATTTCTGGTGAATACATCAGAGATTTCTTCTTCACGCTCCTCTTGGAACTGTTGATCCAGGAGAGAGCGTGGGGACAGGCGCCAGTTCGTGCTGAGGGGAGTCTGGGTCGGTAAGGACAGGGTAAGTAGGACTGGGGAGTGGTCTGAGTATGTATATGCGTTGTGTACAACCTTCTGTACATCCACAGGACTCCACCCCTCTGGAAATCATCCAGTAATCCAGCCTAGACCAGCTTCCATACACCCCGGAATAGGAAGTGGCTTCCCGTACCATCTGTTTGTGGTTGTTTGTGTTTGTATGTTGTGCTGCTTACTCCAAAATTTACATAGTTCCTTTTTTGCCCTCATATACAGCAGCAATCAAAGAAGACAGAATAAGAACATTAAACATTCTGGAACGTCTTTGAACATGCATATAAGCTTAGTAACCACAGCCATCTACCTTCTTTTTGCTGCGAAATAACTCTAAATTCATATCAACCTTGTTTAAATTAACTCAAAAATGTTGTTTGTCTAGGTTCGTCTTCCATGGTATCATCAACTATTCTCTTTCCATTCTCTTACTCCTCTTCTTAACTTTGTCCTGAAAAACAAAATCCAACCACTTCAGTAGGGTGGGAAAACCATGGGAGGATAATATTAGCCTCCGTGTCTTTAATAAAATCTTGATTTTCTGCCCATTAAAACTGTGGAAATCTACATTTTGTGACAAGGCACGGAGGCCAGTATTATGCATGTTTAAAGCCCAGCCATCATAATCTCTACGCATTCTCCAAAGGTTCAAAATAAAATTTCTTAAATGTTGAATTACTTGACCAATCGGCTGCCACTAAGACTGCTGCCCACCATGAAAGCCTTACTTGCCATTACCCCTCTAGCAAAATGTGCTCCAAACTGACTTGCACCAATCCCTGTCTTCTTTATCACCTCCTTAACCCATCTTGCTGAAGTTGTTGACACTGCATGATGTGGATGTCTAAATGAAATCAGTAGCTTAGAATTACCGGCTACTCTCAATTCCATAGTGCAGTAGTGCTGTCTTGGACCTCTTGCCTTAACCTCCATCAGATGCTGCATCCGTTCGTTTACACCATCGTAGAACTATCACCATACAAAAGGCTAACGTCACCCATTTGCAAACACCCTACAAATGAATCACATGGAATATTAGGGGGATGGGAGACCCACGCAAGCTCAGGCTTATAATGTCTATGGTATTCACATTCTTCTGTTACAAGAGACTCGCCTGGGCACTGGTTCGACTTTTGCAGACAGGTGTGCCACGCACAGATTATTTTCCACATACTCCTCAGACGCACATGGGACAGTTACGGTCATAAGCAGGGCAGTACCATATATACCATGAGGCTCCTTATATGATACAAAAGGTACTCAGTCATGTGGCGGAAATTACTATCTCATGACATCACGATTGTAAATTGTTATGGGCCGAGCACAGATGATCCCACGTTAATCTGTAGCCTCTGGGTCAACACCACACCATAGTGCCGTTGTTGTTATTATGAGGTGCCAACTTAAACACAGTTTTAGCCATTCCCTGTCTTTCTGCAAGAAGAGCGTACACAGGATCCGGAAAAGGTTTGAAAACACTACCCTGTTTTTAACATTTTTTTTTTAAAGAGTGTGTTCGGAATGCTGCTGCGTCTTCGCCCATGAATCCGCCAACAACCCTGATCTGAAATGCCACGTAGCAGTGAAAGATCTTGTGGTGCTTTGCTGATTGGCCTATGTCTCTAGCAGAAGATGTCCAAGGAGCGCCATGAACACGCGAGCCCATAGCCCATGGCCGGGAGGAGTGGCCCCAGCACACTGAAGACCTTATCCCCTGGCAAAGCCCGGCCTTTTGGTTTGTAGATAGAGGGGGCCGTGGCAGTTCTTTGGCAGGTCATACAGAGGGTCTATTCAGGAGAAAGGAGGAGAAAAAGCCTGATGACAGTCATCACAGATATCATGGGGTGGACTACGCCTCAGACTGTAGTACAGGATCTTGAACCCCTTTCAAAAGGGAAGTGGGCCGTAGTTTTCTTTTGCACTGAGGCATTGTGTATATGTTCATTTATTTATGTATCAATTATTTCTAATGCTTATTCTAATTCAAATCTTTGTAGCTTAGTTACTAAAACCATTGCAAATCACCATAAACACACACAACCCTGCATTACATTAGCTATAATTACATTAGCTATAATAGTACATAAAATGGTACATTAAAATGCTGATTAATAAAACAACATCAATTAAGTAGAATTCGCTTCTGAGCTCTCTCTGCAAAGAATTTACTGAACTGTTATGATCCATTTGAGAGTATTGACAGTTAAGCTGCATAGTTGGTTGATTCTATACATTTATATCCCTGGAAACGGCTTTACTTTAGCTAAGATAAGAGATAAAAACTTTAAAAATGCTAATGCTTATTCTATTTACACGTGCAGTGATTTTTGTTCATCACGATACAGAGGCACAGCGGAGTGAATCAATTTGCTCCGTGTGGCAGGAAACTAGAGAATCAAATCTGCTTCTCTTGGTTCCACAATCCACTGGTTACAAAATTAACCAGCCAAATTTCCAGCTTCTATGGGCTTTATTTGCGCCTGTGCATTGTAGCACCTTACTTCTTTATAATGCTTTTGAGTCCCTAAAAATATGCATACTGATTGGGGTACTTGATTTCATTGAAGGAAAAGTGATTAAATAATATGGATTGCTGCCTGCCAAAAATAACAAGGTGTGAGTTCATTTGTGCTGCCCTGTTCCTTTACAGACCTCGGTGTTTGTGGGTCTGTCTGTTTTTTAATTCTTCCAATAAATTACCCACTTATGTGATATGGAGGCCAAGGCTGTCTGGCCCTCCTGACTACACCACTCATGAACCATGGTCTTCATGATACTGAGATGTTAAAAATATGTCATGTCTCTACTTATATGCTCTGTTTATTTATTTGTGGTACCTTGTGTAGTGCTTCCATGCTATGTTAATCTTTGCATTATATAGCACAACATCCAGTTACCAACAGCACATTGACCGTGTTTGGAGTTTAAAAAACCTGGTGATAGGTTGGTCCAAAAAGAGGCTCCTGTTATGGTGGATTAGGTCTTGTAACCTGTTTCAAACCCCGTCTGCATGCACCCCTACTTTAATTGTGCTGTCTGATCCAGAGAGTCTGGTGTGAGTGTTGTTGCTCCTAATGTTTGAGTTTTTGTTGGTTGGTGCACATTAGCGCACGTGTTCCTCTTGTGCTTGATGCCACTTTGTCTGCAAACTTGTAGTTATGGCTATTATCAACAAACAAGGTGATTGGTTTTGCAGCTATTACAAATCGTAGCAGGAGGCAGAGATGAGAGTTACTTATTGTGCTGCCGAGGCTGTCATTGGGGTGTGTTGTGTGTGGCAGTGTCCTCATATTCATGATGGTGCTCTTACTGATGTGTGGTGTTGAAATTAGGTGCAAGTGTCTTCCCTCATGGTCCTAAGTTGGGCAGTCCCACTCACAATCTCAAAAGACTGGCACAGTGATGTTAGTCTGTGAATGTTTGTTTTGCTTGCATTATTTATTTATTCAGTGTTTTGTATAGCGCAAACTTGACTCCATAGGGTATCAGAGCGCTTCACAGTAAAAGACGTCACTACTTTTTCTTTAGTACCTTACTCTGGACAGCATTTAACACATTTAAAGTCCAATTCAAAATTGTAACAGAAACTTCACTCAACAAGAAAGACTTTAGCACATTCACAGAATGTAAGTGTAGAGGAACCATAGCATGAAGGAAAGCAAGAACATATATAAAACAGGTGAAATTGGACCTTAGCAAGAGATGCTCTTGCGTCTTTAAGCGAGAGGTTTTAGGCGAATCTTACGAGGTTGTTCGGTAATGGTTAGCACCAGATAAACTTTGTCTCTCACTGGGAATGTGGATGCATTGTTAAGTTGTGTGCTGTAGTGGGCTTGTTGATTGCCATTCACTAGGGATTTCTGTCTGTTTTTTGTCTGATTGTATTAGGGGAATCTTTGTGTGGTGTGTGTTTTAGGGAGCTTCTGTTCTGAGTCCCTTTGTTTTTTGTTTTTTTACATTTTCAGTTATGTTTTGGTATGTGTGGATGTGCTTGATTGACATTGTGTCCATGCCTTACCTTATGGTTTTCTGGCCCCATTTGTGATTCCTCTGGTGTCTATATTTTAAATTACGTTTTGCGCGTGTTGCATTTGTGACTTCGATTGTATCGGTTTGCTTACCTGTGTCTGTTTCCAAGTTTCTGTGTCTGTTCCTTTGTTCGCTTACCTACATGTGGATTATTGGGAAGTGAGGTTTCCGAAGGAAATCTATCCAGCTTATGGCTGCTGAAAGAATTATGTGCTTTTACTCTAATAGGATCTCTTGCTTACTGTAGCTTAGTTCTCGCTGTGAAATGCTAAATTGGCTTTTGTGTAAATGTTTGGCTTGTACATAGAGCGTCCCGGCTTTTACAAATAGGGTTTTAGTTTAATAAGATGAAACCAATTAACCAGGAACGTTGCTGCCAACATATTTTACAAGCACAGTACATAATAATGCATTGTTCTGCCAGGGCATTTCATTATTATTGTCAATTTGCCATTTTCTGGGGGGAGGTCAGGATACTGGCATTCAACTGGAATAGATTTATATGCAAGATTCCCGGCCTTTGTGTTATAGATCCAAGCTTGCCTTGTTGTCGGGCTGGCTGTTTGTTCAAGATGCTCAGCAGTGATGGTGTCTTTGCTCTTGGGCAGAAACCGTTCTAAATTACTGTGGTTAAACGGTTTTGTCTGCAAAACATGAAACTGAAAATTAAGTCAAGCTGTAACAGCAAGTAATAATGGTTGACAAGTGATGGTGAAATAAGTCACGAACTCTGTCTTTGTTGCTCTTTCTCACATAATTTCACCTTCTCTTTCCTCCCCTCTCCTCCTCATAATCTCTCTGCTTCTTGAATTCAACATCATCAATATTTTATTTCTAATTTTTTTATTATTTTTTCTCGTTCCCATTTTTCCCACGTCACTTTCCTTTCATCACCCCACTTAACTTATTCTATCTTTTTGTTCAGCCTTTTACTTCCTTCCACCCTTTTGCCCTGTCTTTCCTGCTTCATTCTTCCTCCAGTTCCTTCCCATCATTTGTACTATTTTTTCTCGTCTTCGTGATTCATTTCTCTCCTTCCCCATGTTTTTCCTTATTCCTCTCTGACTTATCATCCTTCTTTCCTTACCTCTGTTTAATTTTCTGTGGCTCTTCTCTCCCTCATAACTTTATCCCTGTCTCCTTTTCCATCTTTTCTTCCCTCGATACTGGGTATAGAGATACAGAGTGGGGGCAGAGGCATGAAAAGAGCGGACGAAAGGGTGTGAGAGAGACATCAATAAAAGTGAGAATGAGTGAGAGAAACTGAGAAGAGAACTGGGGAGAGTCAGCGCCTGGGGACTATGAGTCCCAGCAGGCTAAAGGAGGCAGCCCTCATCTGCAGCACCTGTGTCAGCCCAGCAGCGCTATACAGTGCCACCGGAGGGAACTACAAGTTCCAGCAGGCTAAAGGAGGCAACCCTTATCTGCAGCAGCTGTGGCAGCCCAGCAGCTCTATATAGTGTCACCGGACATCACACCGTGCGGGCCATGCGTAGGCAGCGCCTGGGCCAAGGGCAGGCCCATCCTGCACCCATCGGCACCAGGAAGAGACAGGGCCACCACACCTTGGATCTGCTTGTTACATCGGCCAGCCATTGGCTGGGAAGCCTATTTTTCATGGCACTGTCTCTCTATTCAGGGTCTGTTTTTGTCTCCAACCCTGGCTTGTCTTACTGACTGACTGGTGTCTTGTGACGGGATTTTGTCCCTTTTATTATTGGCGCCTCCCTTAAGTGTCATGGGCAAACGGAAAGCGACAGATAATTCTCTAGGTGTTGAGAAGGAACCCAAATATGCAAAGCATCATGCAGCAGAGAACTGTGCCCTTCAAGTAAAAGATGAGCTGATTGTCGAGGTTCAGGACATGCTTAGTAGTGGGAGCTCCATCCCTGCCACGCCCGTATCCAGGAGAGTGAAAACGAAGGTTACTCAGTTTTACAAGGGGAAGGGTAATTCATTGAATGTCTGCCCATGTGATAAAGACCTTCCTAGTGCTGATACCGACTTGAAGAAGGAGCCGAGGTCCTTGGACTCTGTTATTGCGCCTATCTTACTCTCACCCTCCATCATTAAAGGCCCCTTATCAATCAATCAATCAATCACGGCATTTATAGAGCGCGCTACTCACCCGGGAGGGTCTCAAGGCGCTGGGGGAGGGGGTAAGTTACTGCTCGAACAGCCAGGTCTTGAGCTGTTTCCTGAAGGAGAGATGGTCCTGGGTTCGCCGAAGGTGAGTGGGGAGGGAGTTCCAGGTCTTGGCTGCCAGGTAGGAGAAGGATCTTCCTCCGGCGGTGGCTCTGCGGATGCGTGGTACGGTGGCGAGGGCGTGGCTGGTTGATCGTAGCTGGCGGGTGGGCGTGTAGAAGGTCATGCAGTCGTTGAGGTACTTTGGGCCCAGGTCGTGGAGGGCCTTGTGTGCGTGGGTGAGGAGTCTGAACGTGATTCTCTTGCTGACGGGGAGCCAGTGCAGGTCTTTCAGGTGTCCGGTGATGTGGCTGTGTCGGGGGATGTCCAGGATGAGTCGTGCGGAGGCGTTCTGGATGCGCTGGAGTCTTTTTGAAGTTTGGCTGTGGTTCCGGCGTAGAGGGTGTTCCCATAGTCCAGTCGGCTGGTGACGAGTGCCTGGGTGACGGTTTTCCTGGTTTCAGTGGGGATCCATCTGAAGATCTTGCGGAGCATGCGCAGGGTGTTGAAGCACGAAGATGAGACGGCGTTGACTTGTCTGGTCATCGACAGGGAGGAGTCCAGGATGAAGCCCAGGTTGCGTGCGTGGTCCGTTGGCTTGGGCGCGGTGCCCAGGGCCGGGGGCCACCAAGAGTCGTCCCAGGCGGAGGGTGATGAGCCCAGGATGAGGACTTCCGTCTTGTCTGAGTTCAGTTTAAGGCGGCTGTTCCTCATCCAGTCGGCGACGTCTCTCATCCCGTCGTGTAGGTTGGCTCTGGCGGTGGTGGGGTCGTTGGTGAGGGAGAGGATCAGCTGGGTGTCGTCGGCGTAGGAGATGATGTTGAGGTTGTGTTGGCGTGCGATGGCTGCGAGGGGGCTCATGTAGACGTTGAAGAGGGTTGGACTGAGTGAAGATCCTTGTGGAACGCCACAGATGACTTCGGTGGCCTTGGATCTGAACGGGGGGAGGCGGACTCTCTGGGTTCTTCCGGCGAGGAACGAGATGATCCATTCCAGTGCTTTCTCTCGGATTCCGATGTTGCTGAGGCGCTTCACTAGGGTGCGGTGGCAGACGGTGTCGAACGCCGCGGAGAGGTCCAAGAGGATGAGGGCTGCTGTTTCCCCGTTGTCGGTTAGGGTTCTGATGTCGTCGGTGGCTGCGATAAGGGCGGTCTCGGTGCTGTGGTTGGCCCGAAACCCGGACTGCGAGGGGTCGAGGGATCCATTCGTCTCGAGGAAGGCGGCAAGCTGTCTGTTGACGGTCTTCTCGATGACTTTGGCCGGAAACGGAAGGAGCGAGATGGGACGGTAGTTCTTGAGGTCGGTGGGGTCCGCCGTTGGTTTCTTCAGGAGGGCGGTAAGCTCGGCGTGCTTCCAGCTCTCCGGGAAGGTGGCGGTGTGGAAGGTGGAGTTGATGATGTCCCGGAGATGGGGTGCGATGGTGGCGTCGGCTTTGTTGAAGACGTGGTGTGGGCAGGGGTCGGTAGGTGATCCGGAGTGGATGGAGTTCATCGTGCGGGTGGTGTCTTCGGTGCTGATCGGGGTCCAGTTGCAGAGGGTGGTGGTGGCGGGCGTTGGTTCGGCGGTAGGGTGCGTGGTTTGTGCTTCGAAGCTGTTATGTATGTCGGTGATCTTGCGGTGGAAGAACGCGGCGAGTGAGTTGCAGAGGTCTTGCGAGGGGGTGATGTCGTTGTTTCCGGCGCTGGGGTTGGAGAACTCTTTGACGATGCTGAAAAGTTCCTTGCTGTCGTGGGCGTTGTTGTCCAGTCGTTCTTTGAGTGCCGACTTCTTGGTGGCACGGATCAGCTGGTGGTGTTTGCGGGTGGCGTGCTTGAGGGCGGTCCTGTTGTCTGTGGTCTGGTCGAGTCGCCAGGTTTTCTCGAGAGTGCGGCAGTTCTTCTTGGATTCCTTGAGTTCGTTGGTGAACCAAGGGGTTTTCTTGCTTCCGGGTCTGCTGGGAGGGTTTTTTAGTGGTGCGAGGTCGTCGGCGCAGGCGGTCAGCCACTTGGCGAGGTTGCTGGCTGCTTCGTTTGGGTCCGTTGTGTTGGTGGGTGTGTTCTGGCTGAGGGAGGCGGTGAGCTGCTCGGCGGTGATCTTGCTCCAGCTCCGGCGGGGAGCCTGTTGCGGGTGGTGGTGGGTCGCAGTCTTTCTGAAGCTGAAGTGGACGCAGCTGTGGTCGGTCCAGTGGAGTCCGGTGGCGTGGCTGAAGGAGATGTGCTTGCTGGAAGAGAAGACGGGTCAAGCGTGTGGCCGGCGTAGTGGGTGGGCGTGTTCACCAGTTGCTTGAGTCCGAGGTTGGCGAGGTTGTCCAGCAGGGCGGTGGTGTTTCTGTCGTTGTTGTTCTCCAGGTGGAAGTTGAGGTCCCCTAGGAGGATGTAGTCGGCGGAGGGCATGGCGTGCGGGCTGATGAAGTCTGCGATGTCTTCGCTGAATAGTGTGCGTGGTCCCGGGGTCTGTAGATGAGGGTGCCTCGGAGGGTGGTCTTGGGGTCAGTGTGTATCTGGAAGTGTAGGTGTTCGGCGGCGGTGAAGGTCTCGTCGGAGTTAGTCGAGATGCGGATGGTGTTCTTGTGTACGATGGCGATGCCTCCTCCCGTCTGGTTGACGCGGTCCCTCCGGGTGATCTTGTATCCGTCCGGGATGGCTATGGCGATGTCGGGCGCTGAGGAGGCGTTCATCCAGGTTTCGGTGAGGAAGGCGACGTCCGGTGCTGTTGCGTCGAGCAGGTCCCAGAGTTCCACGGCGTGCCTGTGGACGGAGCGGGTGTTCAACAGGATGCATTTCAGGTGGTTGCTGCTGGTGCACGTCTTGGCGGAGGTGGTGCACATCCGGGGGCAGGTGAATCGGCAGGTTTGGCAGGTGAAGGGTCCGTGGGTGCGTCTCGGTGAGGCTCGGTAGCAGGCAGGGTTCCGGCCGGCATTGAGTGCGGTGAGGGTGGCGGCGTCGTAGGTCCGTCGAGTAGTGTTGCATCGGTGGGATCCAGGGGTTCTGGCGCTGGGCGCGGTCCAGTCGCGGACGGGCGCAGACGGGCTTGCCTTAGGCGCGCCTTCGGCGCGCCAGAGGCGCGTCCGCTGCGCGGCCGCGCAGCGGCCGCCATTTATGGGGAGGTGGGAGGGAGGAGCAGCTGGGAGGCGGGAGGCAGGGGCAGCGAATGGGCAGTCAGGGGGGCGGGGCCGCAGGGGACGCAGCGGCGGGAATGGCTAGAGGCAGCGGGGGCACAAAAGTAAAAGGGGAGAGAAAACAGACAGAAATACGGGCACAACGCAAATGGGGCAGTGAGGGGTACAGAAAGGAAAATGGGGGAGAAAACAGACAGAAATACAGGCACAACGCAAATGGGGCAGCGAGGGGCACAGAAAGGAAAATGGGGGAGAAAACAGACAGAAATACGGGCACAACGCAAATGGGGCAGCGAGGGGCACAGAAAGGAAAATGGGGGAGAAAACAGACAGAAATACGGGCACAACGCAAATGGGGCAGCGAGGGGTACAGAAAGGAAAATGGGGGAGAAAACAGACAGAAATACAGGCACAACGCAAATGGGGCAGCGAGGGGCACAGAAAGGAAAATGGGGGAGAAAACAGACAGAAATACAGGCACAACGCAAATGGGGCAGCGAGGGGCACAGAAAGGAAAATGGGGGAGAAAACAGACAGAAATACAGGCACAACGCAAATGGGGCAGCGAGGGGCACAGAAAGGAAAATGGGGGAGAAAACAGACAGAAATACAGGCACAACGCAAATGGGGCAGCGAGGGGCACAGAAAGGAAAAAACAGACAGAGATACAGGCACCGGGGCCACAAGCGGAAGGGCGATCTCACCTGCAGAAGCAGCGGGCGGCCAACACAGGCGGAGCTGTGTGGTGGGGGAGCGACCTACCTGGCAAGGTCAAGGGTCGCTCATCTCATGATCAGCTGATGCTGTGGCATCAGCTGATCATGACTCTCGGGTTATCCCATTACCTCTAGCTAATTGCCACTGTACCAACTGATTCACATGAATCCAAAGCCCGGTCGAAAGTTGGTTTGGATACTGTTATTGCTGACATTGATTGTTTGGATGTTATCAAGAGCACCGTTGTGCATCTGAGAACCGAACTTAAAACAGTAAAAGATGTTGTCTTTTCTTTAAATACAAGGGTGTTGGATCGTATTGTAATCAATTCTGGCCTAATGGAAAAGCTTTTGGTCAGAGTCTTGTACTAATCACACCTGTGTTAACGGCCAGCCCTCTCACATGATCGGCTGTTCCGGCTCTGGGGCTTTAACACTTGATGTCCTTGCCAATAGAAATTGACTGCCCCTTCCTATTCACGCGGCCCCTAAGCCCACAAGGACGACCCCTATGTGTCCTGCCTCCACTCTTAACCACAAGAAAAGGGGGTACCCAATTGGTTGGGAACCTCAGTTTTGTTAAATCCAGTTATGGCAAACCTAATAGATCTTTCCTGTCTCATCCCTTGATATCGAGACATGCCCCCGCCCCGCTTACCCACACTAGGGTCCATATCGAGCCCTCAGCTGGGATGAGCCCCGGGCAGTTTTCCCCTAGGGATGACTTTCTAGACTGCCCAATTTTACTCCCTATGTGGTGATTTCAGTGGACGTGCCCCAAATCAAATCAAACATTCACAAGGGGTTCCCGCAGTTTAAAAACAAAGTATCTCATTGGTTTTCCACAAGGGCAGGGGCCAATGCCAACATTAATACACAGATAAATATGGTCCGAAGAGTGGGGTGTGTTGGTCGAGGCCCCAAGATGTTCATGGGTGATTGCATTGTGGTGAATTTTAATAACAGGTGGGCTGCGGGCAGAATCTTAGCTTCTTCCCAAAGTATTGAAGGATCATGTATTGGGTTGCGCCTGTTGGAGTCTTTCTACAAGCCAAAGATTGGCCTTAGGGCTATTGTCTCCCATCAAGATTCCCAAGCTACACACATTAAGCCCACCAGAGAGCAGTCTGCACTTTTTACCTCCTCCGGCCTTGGGGTGAGTGGTTCCCGTCATCTCCAGGAGTCT
This sequence comes from Calotriton arnoldi, assembly GCA_963921515.1. Lineage (NCBI taxonomy): Eukaryota > Metazoa > Chordata > Amphibia > Caudata > Salamandridae > Calotriton > Calotriton arnoldi. The sequence continues at coordinate 136,697 of CAWUFW010016563.1, forward strand.
CAAGATCTTCAAGTGTCTCATAGTAAGTTTTCAGGGAAAACATTGCCCTTTTTACCTCCTACAACAGGTTTGAGATCCTTGACTCTCTTGAGGGGGTAGATTGACTACCTCTCTCCAAGCTTTGGGACGAGTTAATAAAGATGGGCGAGGAGGCTGTGGGTTATCCTACAGTGCCTCACACTAGTGATCAGTTTGGGTATTTCTCATGGAACATAGCAGGGCTATAGAAGCTAGGATTAAGGACGCAAATTGGCTAGATCTTATGAAATCTTTTCATATTTTGGCTCTCCAGGAAACTTGGTTCCTCAAAACCATCCCTTTCTTGGATGGCTTTGCCCATTTTCTTCGGCCAGCAAAACCATCTCCCTGGGGGTGAAACAAGACCAGGCTGTGCTTTTTAATCTCATTAGCATGAAATTGTGCCATGCCTGAGGTGGAGACAGACTGCCCCTATGTAGGGGCGTTCCTATTCACTTTCTTAGATAAATGCTTGATGTGAATTGTGAACATCTATAATCCGAATGGTCATTCTCCCCACTCGGATGTTATCTCCAATTTGGGCTCTGTTATAGGGAAATTTAACAACTCCTTAGCTATCCCGGGTGTAGGTTTAACTAAGAACACTTCAGTGGTGGTTATGGGCAAGTTTAACATCCATCCTTGCTCAGGACCCTATTTTGTTCTTCAGGATTTCTCAGGTGGAGATGATTCACCATTCCCTCACTTCGAACATTCTTCTCAAGGGGACCAGGTGAACTTGCTGATTTATTCCCAGAATTTGGTTAGAACTAGCTCTCTGGTAGCTCCCACATATCTAGGAAGAGGGGCAGAATCAGTTGTGGACCATATTCTGATTTCTCTGTCACTTACCAGTCTTTTAGTTGATTACCACACCAAATGGACTGTTTGGAGTGATCATAGCTCCCTGGTGTTAGTCTTAAAATATCAGTGCTAGTGACCCCCATCTCCGGCCTTTTCCCTGAAATTTTTCGGCTGGATTTTGTTTTGGCATTTGTGTTCTGAGTTAGAACGTTGTATTAATTCTGTTTTATGCCCTAAAGACATTCTAACTACTTTTTCTGCACTCTGCACAGGTGTGAGACTTGCCCTTACTGTTCTCAGTTGATGTCCTTCAGTCTCGAGCAGGCCTCTGTGGTTTAACAAGGCATTCTGTAAATCCCATCATGCTTTAATGAAAGCCCTTAAATGCCCAAGAAACCGGGGTGAGATTCAGGTTCTAAGAACCCACTGTAAGAGGGTTTGGAAGGAGAGAATTGAATCCCTCAAGGATGATGTCTGGGACCAGCTAGTTAATGATAGTGACTCTTTTGATTGTGCAACATTCTGGATAGTTTTGAACCATCCTTTTTTAGCTGACAAAGCCACCCCTACCTTGTCCACTGTGATATCTGAAGATAAATGGTACGACAACTTTTCTCAAACTTATTCCTTTGAGGATAGGTCAGAGTTCTCTTTTCCAAACTCTGGTATTAAGGCCATGAGCACCTCTTACCTCTCCTATTACTGAAGTTACGTTTGCTATCAGATGCTTAGCCTGTAATAAGGCCTCTGGTCCAGACGGTGTCCCAGCTGACCTTTCTAGGAGTGATGTAATTATCTGGGCACCCTTGTTGACAAACATCTTAAATGCTGCAGTGTCAATTAGCCCTCCAGGTTCTTGGTCTCAATCCATTATTTGTTTCAGTATTTAAGAAGGGTGACCGAGCGGATCCAAGATGCTATAGGCCTATATCTCTTATTGACACCACTGTCAAGGTTTTGGGCCAGGAGGTCTTAAAATGGCTGTCTGTGTGGGCCAAAGAGAAGAACATAATCACCGACTCACTGTATGGGTTTAGGCCTGGTTTGGGCACCATTGACCAATGTTTGAATTTATACCTTTTGATTCAGAAATACACAGTGGCCAAAAGGGGTACCCTTTTCTTGGGTTTTATACATCTCTCATCCGGTTTTGATTGGGTGAATCGTTCAAAGTTGTACTCATTGTTGTACCTAGGTGTTGAGCCAGCCCTGGTCTTCTTTTTGGCAGACATCTGTTTGGATATGTCTGCCTCAGTTAGATTCGGGGAGAATGGCTCATGCACCTAATGTTTCCCCATCACCCGAGGAGTTAGGAGTTTTTATTTACTATCTACATCGATGGTCTAGAGGCAGCATTGTTGAGAGCACAATGTGACCCCTCCTCGTGTGGGCTGCTGGCCACTACCCTTTCTTTTATACTCAGATGATGCCGTCCTTATGTCAAGGATGGAACTAGGCCTCCAACTGCTTCTTGATTCCTTTGTTGAGTTTATGAAGGGACTAGATCTCTCCGCGAACATCTCTAAATCTTTTGCAATGCCTACTGGTGTTAGGAGGCTACTCAAGACCTGGCTGTTCGACCAGTAGCAGCATCCCCCCCCCCTTCCCTCCCCCCAGCGCCTTGAGACCCTCGCGGGTAAGTAGTGCGCTCTACAAATTCTGTGATTGATTGATTGATATCTGCCAAAACCAAGTCATTTTTGTATTAAAACCAAGATCACTCAAGTCTGCTCCTTTACTTATTTGGACATTTTGTTTGATGACAGAACCTCATTCGGTCTCTCTTCTCTTTTGGAAAGATTTACACCAGCCAGATTATGTGGGTCGGTCCTGGACTTCAACTTAAGGGTGGGCAGGAAACCCAGAAAAGCTTTGATCCATATTCACAAAGCTGATTGCGTCTCCACAACATGTTAGGACAGTGACATTCGGGGGTACTGGGCTTGCGGCCCCATCCAGCTGCAAGAAAAAAAGTTTGCCAGCTGGTTGATGGTGGTCCAGCAAAGTTCGTCAACATTTGCCGTTTAGGAGAAACCTGATCATAAATATATCTCCGACACCATCAAACTCAGGCCTCTGATACGCTGGATTTCGATCTGGCATAAGTGAGCCAAAATTTAATAGGTTGATAATCAGGGATTTTCTCTCTCTGGATAACTTGAAAGCGATTCCCTGGCTGAGACATAGTAAGTCTGAACACACAGCTCTGGGTCGCTCTAGCTTATTTACACACCCCGAAGAAATTGTCAAGGCTGATTATTTGTGGTTTAAATGGAATTTCTTATCACGCCTTTCTGTTGCCAGGTAAGGGCATTAATTGCAGAAACCAGTTGTTGGGGCTTATTGCTTGATACAGACTGTTAATTTCATTGAGCCGTATCTGACATGTGTTAATAATGTCTGTCACCGCCAGCTTTTATCCAGGTTTGGCCTGAATTCTTATCTTCCTTTAATCAGCTTTCCCAAAGCTTGGGCTGCCGAAGGCACCCTAGGCCCATGTGAGTGTGACAAAACCTCGGCTCAGACCATTACACACATTGTAATGTTTTTCATCTTATACACCTTTCCTAGGTAAAAACATTTGGTACCTATCTTAAGAGCGGCAGATTTTAAGCAAGTCAGACCAGCAATGCTGTTTCTTCTCAGGCTCGGGGAGATTCGCATCTGTGTGAACATAGGCCATTTTTAGATCGAGCCTGGGCAGCGCTTGCGCTGCTCTGCAAGCCATTCTGTATTGGAGTATGGATTTGAAGCCCCTCCCACTCTCCGCCCATATTTGTCATTGGCTTGTGTCATTGTCCTTCGTAAATGCTGGCTTCTGATTTGTTAATAGGCTTGTTAGTCCCTCCTTAGTACCGCCTTGTCTTCATTTGTAACCTCCAATGAGGACTGGCCCTTTTACTTCGGTTGTTACACAGTGCTCTTATTTAGTCTGTAAGCACTATTTTCTTTAATGCGTTTCTCCTACTGCAGGCACTACATGCTTTCCTGCAACATTCAGCGCATTCAGAGCGCCTTTGCAAAAAAAAAGCATTTGTCTGTCAAGTTGACAAACAAATGCTTTTTTTGGTAAAAGTGCCGCATACTGCGCTTTCACTTTAATAGCAGCCGCAGACCATTCTTTAGACACGGCTCGCCTAAAAAAAGGGGCATGGCCACTATTAACGTGAAAGCGCAGCATGGGGAGCTTGTAAACAACAAGCATTTGCAATGCAATAGGTCTCACATTTTAGAAACTTTGACCTATTGGTATTGTAAATGACAATGCCTTTTATTACTGCAGGTTTTTTAAACACATAAATAAAAGTCATTGTCATTTACAATGCCAATAGCTCAAAATCTCGCAATTGTGAAACCTATTGCATTGCAAATGCTTGTTTAAGTAGGGTTGTCAAAATCCGAGGGGCCTGACAATAATTATTTCTTCTTTTTTTTTTTTCCTTTTTGTTTTACCAGCACTCTGGGGGTGATGGTTGGTGTGTCACTGTTTATTGCATTCTGATGATACACTTCGCCCTTTGTCTCTTCCCCTTTCACAGATTTTTGGTATAATGAGGTTCACTGGACATACTTTGCCCTCTTGACCTATTTAGTTATTGTCCTGTCTAATTTGTTCTTTTGTTTTTATCCTGTACCGTGATTGAGTTTTTATGCCTTTATTGTGATTTTACAATGTTTTTATGTATCTTTCATGGTTATATTTATTTTAACCGAATAAAGAATTTATCTATCTATTTATTGTCAATTTGCCATTTTCTTGGGGCAGGTCAGGATACAGGCATTCAACTGGAATGGATTTATTTGCAAGTTTCCCGGCCTTTGTGTTATAGATCCAAGCTTGCCTTGTTTTGGGGCTGGCTGTTTGTTCAAGATGCTCAGCAGTGATAGTTAGTGTATGTGCTCTTGGGCAGATAACCGTTCTAACTTACTGTGGCTAAATGATTTTGTTTGCAAAACAAGAAACTGAAAATTAAGTCAAGCTGTAAAAACAAGTAATAATAGTTGACAAGTGATGGTGAAATAAGTCACTGGCTCGCTCTGGTCTTTCTTGCTCCTTCTCACATTATTTCGCCTTCTCTTTTCCTCTGCGCTCCTCGTCATAATCTCTCTGCTTCTTGAATTCAACATCATCAATGTTTTATTTCTAATTTTTTTATTTCTTTTTTTCTCGTTCCCATTTTTCCCATTGCCACTTTCCTTTCACTGCCCCACTTCACTTATTCTATCTTCTTTTAAGCCTTTTACTTCCTTCCACCCTTTTGGCCTGTACCATTTCTTTCTCGACTTCGTGATTCATTTCTCTCCTTCCCCATGTGTTTCCTTATTCAGCTCTGACTCCTTATTCTTCTTTTCTTACCTCAGTTTAATTTCCTGTGGCCTTTCTCTCCCTCATAACTTCATTCCTAGCACCTTTCCCAACTTTTCTTCCCTCGATCAGGTGCGGCTCCTCCACTATGGCGGAGGAACGTCGCCCCACTGCTTTCAAGCAGTGCTAGAAGCAAAAACATAAAATATTAACTTTCAGTTATTATAATTTTATGTTTCCTTTGCGGGTGGGCGGGGCTGCTCTGCTAACAAGCAGGGCAGGGGAGGAGTGGTATGCCCACTCCTAAGTGCGCAGTACCCGTTTGGTTGGCCCTCTCGGGCTGCCCAAACCAGTCATACACACTTTCCCACTTCTCCATGCAGGCTGCATTACAGCCTGCATGGAGAACATGCCCACCCCTCCATCCCCTGGCTGAGCACCGAGTTACGGCGCTCAGACCAATCACAACGCTGCATTGCACTGTTGTAATTGGCTTAGGGGAGGAAGCCTGGCTGCCTGCTTCCTGTTCCTGAAGTCGGAGCAGGAGAGCAGGAGCAGATACGCGGGACCCGTGGCGGCAAGATAAGTGATTTTTTTTCTTCAATTTGTGCTCCTTCCCGCAATCATGAACCCCCCCTCCCCTCGCGCCCGCCCCCCCCCTCCTGTGAGCCATGCCGGCTGCAACTGCCCTCAATAGTGGGTATAGAGATACAGAGTGGTGTTAGAGGGAGGAAAAGAGTGGGAGAAAGGTTGTGAGAGAAATCAATAAAAGTGGGAACAAGTGAGAGAAACTGAGAAAGATCACTTTACCATGGAGCTCCTTAAAAGATGGCGGTCTTGGGCAGATAGTCACTATGCCTATGCATTAAAATGACTCTGTAATCCATGAATTTAGACAGAATGAAAGGATGAACAGATTAGGAACTGGGATTTGAGGTTGGGTCTGTTTTTTTTCTTCTAGCAAGCTCACCTGACAAGAGGAAGTAGTAGCCTAAGTGCAGGAAGGACAAATAGTGCAGCTTAGTAGCAAAAAACTGTCCGTGAAAGCAGCTTTGCTATTGAATCACAGCTGCTCAGCTTGAGTCAAAATGAGACAGTGTCCGGATTGGGCGTTGGACACCTTCATGTTTCAACGAGACCTAAAATGAAAGCTAGTGAGGTGAAAGTAGGTTGGGGTTCATTCAGTGGAGGTTGAAACCCTTGGGAGTTAAAAATATGGTGGGGGAAAATACTTTTCTCAGTAAAAGATTTTCCAAATGGTGCCATTTCACTTATTCATGCCTGTGCCCTTATTGTCTGCACTGCGTATGGTGCAGTAGTGCCTAAAGGGTTAACTTTGGACAAAACAAAGACTGCAAATCAAGGATCAATTGGGAGCCTGTACGAAGCCTTTTTAAAGTATAGTATTGAACTTCAAAGAGCAAGCCAGCATGCTCACACTGAGGTGAGATGCAGGCGCGATGAGAGCTGGACTTGGAAGCCTTCAAAGCAATGCTTGCAGGAAATATACACAGCTGGCCCTTTTTTTTTTTTTTTAATTTATTTATTTATTTATTTATTTTCACAAGTTTATCTCGAGTAAATCCAGATTATTGAGGTTCAAGTATTTCGTGTATTTTTTGTTTTTCTTTCCTATGCCTATACTTTTTTGCATAACTTTTATACTCTGGTTACTAGTTTGAGTAGAAAATGTCACACAGACAACAGTTCAGTATTTGGTACATTAAAAGAAATTGTTCTGTGGGAGCAAAAAACTGGTATACATACATTTAGTTAACAACTGCATAAGTCAGAAATAAATCACAGAAGAAAAAAACACATGGGCCTGTTCGACTTTTTGTCTCTCAATATATTCAAAAGATGATGAGATAAAATGGTTCACAACGATTCAAAAGGAGGATGCTCCATGGGTGCCAAGGGTAGGATGCCCAAAGAACAGAAAATTCAGTGCAGACAATTTAAATACATCGCCGACGTTTATGGAGGCACCATAGAATACACAGGGACGCATGACATAACTTAGCATATTGGCATGTTGGCAAATTAGCTTATGATTTAAAATGTACCCAACCATGACCTTAGGGGTTGGTTTCCAGCCAACTTAGATAAAACTTGTAGTACAGGGATGTGTGATGAAATATGAGCGGGTATATTTGACATTTTCCATGATTTGCAGAATTGTTCCTGAGCTGTTTATAATTGTTACAATCATTCTGATGTACATGATTTGTAGACTGGTATTACACAAGAAACAGTGGTGTGCTGCAATGCAAATTATTGTTTGTGTGTGTTGATTTCCGGGTGCGGTGCTGGGCTCTATGTATACCACCAGTGAATGAGATACTCTCTCACAAGTTTGTGTGACTTCAATCACTCCTTTCCACTCGAGCTTAACTCATTGAGGGTGGAGTGACAGACTGATCTTATTTTCTCTAAAAATGTTGTGAATACCTTTTTGGGCTTAGGCATTGTACCGGGTGTGAGCCCACTAAACTGGGGGTAACACAACATAAGGCTTTAAAATAGGATTTGTATTCAATATTTGTAATAGTATAGTGCACATTTCTCATTTTTGTCCAATCGCATTGTGCGTCTTTGGACTCCGAACTAAGCATCCGAGTCCATATTTGAACTTGAGATGGAGTTGAGGGACCAATGGGAGAGAAAGGCAATCAGATCTCAAGATTGGAATCTGTTGACGAAAGTGAATCAAATCACAGGAAAGGATTTTCAATTGGATCTTGAATGTAAAGTTTGAAGGTGTGGAATTGTGAATAAGGCATGCCAGAGTTGTATTCTGTGTAGCAAGGCATGCAAAATCATTTCACACAACCTGAAGGCTTGAAATGAGATGTGGAGGTAAGATAAGCAGTCCTTAATCTGTGCAGATGGTGTGGACCAGGACTGATTTTTAAGGTCATGGATTTATTTTTCATCATCAGACTTTGCCACAGGACAAGAGAGAGAAAAGCGGATAAGGGATAAAGTGCGAGAAGGCGAAACATAGGACAACAGCGACAAAGGGAGAGAGTAGGCAGGAAAAGGAAATTGCAAAACTGAGGTAAAGAACCCGGAAGTGTATGATGATGTAAGAAAAAGGCACAAGGCAGAAAAATATTATATAAATAATTGCCTTGTTGGTTTTCCTAAAGGTAGATCCTCATCAGAAATGCTAAATTCTTTGCATGCTTTGCTATTAGACATGATCGTAGAAGAGACTTTAGGACTCATGGTCCTGATGACAGAAAAGGTAAGGGGGTGTTGTTGCCCAGTGAATTTAAAACATCTTTATTTTATCCAAATCTGAATATTTTGGCAATTTGGAGAATGTAACAAATTGTTGTTACAGCCAAGTGGCATCAGCAGAAAAGAGAGCACGACACTATGCACCATATTCTAAAGGGAAGTGCCATTTTGGCAATAATTACCTTTTTCGGGTGAGTGGAGAAGACTGTAAAATTTACAGCATGATAAATACCCTCTGCATTGATTTCTTGGATGTTCCTCTCGGTGGCGGCTCATCCGCTAAGGCGAAGGAACGTTGCCCCACTGCTCAAAAGGAAAAATAAAATGATAATAACGTAACGCTAGTATCATTTTATTTTTACTATTGCAGTCAGTGGCTGGGTGGCAAACGCAGGGACTGCCACGGGCGGCCAGAGGGCTAGCTATGCCACTGCTCCCTGTCCCCGTCTGAGCACTGAACCACGCTCTCAGACCAATCACAACGCTGCAGCGTTGTGATTGGCTCAGGGGAACCTGTGTGCCCAAGTGCTTGCTGCTGCTAACTGGGACTGGAGACGGGAAGAAGGAAGATGAAGAGGACGGAGGAGAGGCCCATCCCGTAGCAGCCGCTACTGGTTCCTCTTGCCCATTTACGTAGAAAAGGTTCTCCGACGGAGATGAATTTCGCACTTCAGAGGCTTGGAGGATAAGTAGTCTATTGACTAAGTTGCTAATCTTGGCACTTGGACATTTGGGTTTTAACGTCATGTTATATACGTGTTTTCAAACCATTGACAAAAGACTATTGTTAAGTGAACTTGGCTAGGCAGCTCAATGGGATAGTGCCCCTGATTCAGAAATCCATTGGTAACCAGTCAGTGACTCAGATCTTAATCTTTCCAATTCTATTGCATAAATGCTGTTATTTGTTTATAGGCCCTGTGTAGTGTACATTATGTTAATGATTGTTATTATTAAGTTTTCGGTGTCTGCAAACACCATTAAAAAAATAACACCCAAGAGCAGTAAAAGAATAGCCCGAGAGATAAATTAACAGTGAAAGAACACCAGCCAGTGATTTCTTAAATAAATCTAGAGGTCTTGGCTTGGTGGTACTTGATTCATAGCCTCATAAAATAACCTCGGATCACCTATCCTGCATAAACACCTCCCCGGTCAAATATTTACACTTTCACTGTTTAAAACCACACAGAGGACTAGTTATGAAGACCTATGAAAGAACCATGGCACGCGCACAGACCTCACCTAGAGCCCGAAGCCATAAGTTCTGGAGTTTATTTAAAACAATAATATTTTTCTTTCCATGTTTGAAATTGGCTAAATCTTCAAATGTGCTTGCTTTTCCATCAGCGTGTTTGCTGACTCGAGAATTGATCTAGCACAAAGTTTTACTGTTCTTGAATTTGCACTCTATTTTGACTTTCACCAAAATAACCCGAGCTGTCTGTTTTAATAGTGTTCAGAAAGTATGGAAAAGGTTGTTTTCTGGGGTTCTGCTCTGACTGTACAATGAGGAGAAATCCAAATTGCAGAAGGTTGTGCATTGTAAATTGCTGATTGGAATCCTGCCCCGGTTCTCGCAATTAATGCATTTGTGCTGGTGAAGGGCGGCATTAATGATGTCCATGAAGATCTCGCTGTCCAACATTTGGCTGTGAATGAGTTTATCCTGAAATCAGCTGCAATATTTCATTGCTTGGCCCAAATACTTCTTGGAATCATTTGCTCATGAATGTTGTCCTCTGGCAGTGGGCCTGTTGTGCGCTATGGGGCACCAGTGATGTAATACATTCTGTAGCTACATAGTTACAGTCTATCATGAACTGGAAAGAATTGGAAGCGGAAGCCCCAAACTGATTAGAAGTCGTTGTCCCCCATACCCACCAAAGCTCTTCTTCAGTAGAATAAGGATTTAGAAAGATACCAAATCTCAATCTTTGTCCACTGACGCAATATGGTGTGGCATATGTGATGGAATAGGATGTAACGTACTGCGCATTTTTTATACGAAAAGCCACACAGTAGTGGAAAAAAATACATCTGCCCCACCTTGTGCCATGCAACATTTTATAATGCATTTCTGCAAGTGCCAGGGTGGGGGGAATAGTCTACAAATTGGTGTTGAACCACTGCCAGAAGTCGCCATAATGGTGTTTTGGACAGTCCTTGTGGGACGGTGGGACTTCTAATGGCACTGTCCATGAGCATTGATTGAGTTTTTGATCTTTTTGGGTGTTGTGCTGTACAAAGCCTTCTTGATGCAAGCGAAGGGTGTGGAAGTAATAGACAGTTGAACTTAAATTAAAGCCAGTGTGGTTGCCACAGACCATGCGTGATATGAGGTCACTTTTTTCGAATGATATTCAGCCATATTTTCTTAAATCTTTTGCTGTTGGGCGACATCCTGTCTCTTGTCTAGCAAGTAGAATTACGCGGTAGTCGCATGTTGTTTAGACTGTTTCATGGCGTTGAGTGGCCAAGTGAGAATTGCACAGTAAAGGTGCTTCTTAACAGTTTGCTGTATTTGCGGCCCTATTTCTAACGATGATGATTTCGTGGGTTTCCATAGCGTTGAGTCTATTGTTGAAAATGGTAACAAATGCCAAGGAATTAATGTAGAATAACTAAAAATGTATAGTGTAAGACCTTGTCTTCTAAAACTATATTTGTGATCCGAGGGTTGCATGCATGAAAGTCCCTAAATATACAGAAATATTCACAACTGATTTAGTAAGTTGAGGAGGCCCTAAAAAGAGCAACAGAGATATATGATCCTGTTGGGTGTAAATGTTTGGATTTGTAGGGGATACACTGACCTCTGACAACTCTAGTGGTATTTCCAGTGGACCAATAAGAATTGTTTTCACTTGACCTAGCTGCGGCATATTGATTTTTTTGGTGGATATAGGTAAAATATGTGCAATGGAAAAAAAAAAATATTCTAGTCATGAATTTAATCTACCACCCAAAACAAATAGTCAACACCAAGCATCGATGAGCCAGTTCCAAGATGTAACTGGAATTATCGGTGTAGGAGTTGTCTAAAAAGCAGTATACTCCTAATCGGATTCAGTAGAAAGCATTTGCAACTTGAGTAATAATGGTCGATGAAATACTGAAATATCATTATAATGCACTTGTTCCTATAATGAAACATTTTTGACAGTAGCAGTTGAACATTTGACATCAACATTCCCCATCTTCACTATTCCCTGAAACCCCCTTCCACATTACCATCGTTCCAGATCTCTTATATTTTGATAGTAACCATCTGCCATCTCCTCTATCTCTCTTCCTCCCCACATCCCCATATTTCCATACTCATCCTCGCTCCCCATCTCACCCACTTCCTATTTTCAAAATTCCCATCACCTTCTTTATTATTTTTCTATTAACTGCCCGTCCCTCATCTCCCCAATCTCCGTTTCCAGATCTCCCTAAATCCCAACTCTCCATCCCTTTCAATTCCCTTCACCCATAGCATGGTTCCATTCTCTGCCGCTACACTAACACTTCCCCATCTACCACCACTCCCAAATTTGCCCTCTCTTAACTCTCCCCCAGCCTAAACTTGCAGCACTCATTTCCACACTCAACATCCCTGCCACAAGACATTCACCAACTCAACATGCCCCGTCTCACCGCTTTCCAGGTCACCTGGCACTACACTCTAAACTCCCCTTTATTGCATTGCTATCTCTCGCACTCACTGCCTTCTGCACTTTCTCCTTTATCTCACTCCTATCCCAGCTGCTAACCTTTGTCATCTCCCCACTCTCTTTCCCATTTCATTTATTGTGCCCCTTTTTTTCGTGCTTGGTGTCTGCTGACCTGATGGAGAAATGTGTGCAATCCATGGGGTTCGACTTTGAACCCCTATGGAATGTGGTAAAATCTGCTTTTTTAAGTCAAGCCTATCAGGCAGTGCAAGTTGTCTAGTTAGAAAAGACCTACTGTGGGATTACCAATTATTTACAGTGGGTTTAAAGCACGCCTATTGCTTACCCATTGGTTTGTTTGTCACTCATTTGCTTGCTTCTTATTCAAAGGCTTTCCTTATCCATCTTGTTCTATCTTGCGTTTTCCCTCCCCTGGAGCATATCCTCTTTACCATCCTCTAGCTTAGTTGACTTGTATCCTTCCACTGCATAGTTTTAGAGATCTACTTTTTTCTTCTTGATTAAGCACTCCATGAGAGTGCATGTGTTTTACAGCTCTCTCCGTTCTCTGCTTCCCTTCCACCAAATAGCTGCCCTGCACTCTGTGTTGCTGTCTAATTCGTGTTGCAAGCTCTGTCTCATGTGCATTTTCCTCTGCCAAACTCCCCACCACACCACTTTTTTCCTCAAGTGCCTCTCCACCCTCTCCTGTGTTCTTCTCCCTCATGTGCTGCTTGCCATTCACCCGCCCACTCTTCGTTGCTTCCCTCCACCTGCTTCTCTGTTGTCACCCACCCCTGCAGTTTAAACAAATATATATTTTATGTTTCATTATCTATTTATATATATTTGTTAATGAGGACCAGGCAGCAAATTGCTGCAGGTCCCTACACTTAAAAAGTACTCTCATGCTACCTCTACTTCACTGTTTTTATTTACCAATCAATATTAGATTGGTAAATTAAAAAAATGGTACTGTATCATTTTGTAAGTGTGGACTTGCGCAATAACATATATGCACACATGTCATAACGCATGCGTGTGCCTTCAAAATGACGTGGCCACTGCAGCTGCTTCATCAAGCCTTTTTGTTTTGCTTCTTTTGTTTTCGACCATGCTGCACAGCATCCTGCTGATGCTGTACAGCTTCACCAAAAGGCATTGGCAAAGCCAGTAGGTCACTAAGCTTCATTTGGGGGAGCACCGGCTCAGCCCATTTCAGGTGAATATTATTGATGTGTAACGATGTTATACCATTCGGTGTTCTGCTGGTGCAGACCGAGGCGTCCGGCACCGATCTGGGGTGGAGGGGTGCCGGCGGGGCAGGGTGGGGGGGAGGGTGGTTGGATGAGGTAAAATAAAATAAATAATTCAACCTACCTGCTTGTTGCGTCCTCCTTACCGCTCCTCCTGGTCGCGCCTCTCCTCCTCCCACCGACGGGAACAGGAAGCAGCCTGGAAGCACCCAGGCTCCCCTGAGCCAATCACAATGCTGCAATGTAGTGTTGTGATTGGTCTGAGCGCCGTGGCTCGGTGCTCAGACTGGGCATTGGGGCCTGGGCATGTTCTCCACCCAGGTTGTAATGCAGCCTGTGGAGAAGAGTGGAAGACCTCATGACTGTTCTGGTTGGCCAAACCACTCCTCTGCTGCTCTGTCAGCCCCGCCTCGCACAGCTTAGCTGCTGTGCACGAAAAAGGAAAAAGGAAAATAATAACTGAGTTATTTTCATTTCATTTTTTCTTAGACTGCTGAAAAAACCAGTGGAGCGACGCTCCTCCGCCTTAGCGGAGGAGCCGCCACTGGGTGCAGAGTCGTCAAAGGGGTAGAACAGGTTTCCGGTGTGAGACACTGAGAGCAGATTGGACCAGTTTCTTTTAGATCACGCTATGCTCTAAAACACAGTAAATTAGAATCCACACACAATACCGCTTTCATTTAAGCTGATACTGATTATGGCCTGATCAGATCAAACATAATCCCTAAAACTAATCTGAAGTGTAGTGTCTATGGAATCAGAAATTTTCTTGGTTCTAAACTAAATTAGCATTCTTAGTTTCCAATTTGCCAGAGTGTCTTTTCAGTTGAAAGCAAATTGGATTGAATTATGAAGGTTTGTTTGTGATTTTTCAGGAAAGCGCTGATCTTCCTTGGGGACCGCGTGCGGGAAGGTTGTTGATTAGTCATAAGCCGCTGTCAATGGCTTTTCATCATGCTAAAAGGATTAGGGTATTGTACAAATCTTTCAAGTCATCATATGAAAGGGAGTTCTCTTCACAGGTAGCGGCATTAGAAACCTGTTACCTGCAGGTATCTTGCACGGTGTGGAATAATGAATTAGTGAGGTTTTATTTCCCAAAGGATTAAACACATTTTTTTATCCTTGTTACACCTGTGTGCTGAAGCAGAAGTATGATATAAAAAGACAAAGAGAATGAAATGCACTGTTTTTGTATGCTTCCTCTTTATTTTATTTTGCTTTGGGTCAGTTTCCCAGTGCTTCCTGTCGAGTCTCATTTCTTGCGGGATAAAGGGTGTGATTCTTTCTCTCAAAAATCTCTATCATTTGGAGGAGATAAGTGTTTGCTTATAGAGACCAACTCTGAGAACGTCCAGGGTGGTGGGCCCCATGTTGTGTGGCATGAATATTATTACACAGAGCAGATCTGGCGGCCGAGGATGGAGTGGCGCATGGCGGTGAACCACCAGAACAGAATTGTAGTTGGCCCAGCAGGAAAGTGCTGGCCCTTGTTAGGCACAAAAAGAGAAGCAAAGCATCCTGGGGCTGCAGACGTGCCATTAGAGGACAAGCTTCACAGGCGCTTACTAGTGAAAGCAGCCAGCCTCTATAGCAAGACGTCCAGGATGGCAAGAACACGGATTCAATTCCCCCATCAATTTAAAAGATAATGAAGTGATGGCCCCCAAAGCAACCAACATAGATGGCGACTAAGAGAAAAAAAGCAAGCATTGGGAAAGCTTATGGGTTTGATGCTGGCATTCAAAACTGATAAAAGCAATACAAAATATCTGCTGCAGAGCATAGTATTTAAACAAGCATTGGCATAGCCAATAAGTCTCGCCTATGCAAGAGCTATTGGCTTTGCCAATGTGTTTTAGCCATGTTTTACACCAGCGTGGCTGCTGCTCAGCATGTCTAAACTTTGTGGCATAGAGGAGAGTGGAGTGGCATAGAGAGGAGTAGCATGGCATGGCATAGAGTGGAGGGTCACAGAGTGGAGTGTCTTAGAGTCGAGTGTAGTGGATTAGAGTGGAGTGACATGCAGTAGAGTGGAGTGATGAAGAGTGGCGGGTGTAGAATGGAGGGGCATAGATGGGAAGGGTGTAGAGTGGATTGGCAGAGAGTAGAGTAGAGGGGCATAGTGTCATTGCATAGAATGGACTAGAGTGTTGTGGAGTTGAGTGTTCTAGAGTGGAAGGGTGTAGAGTGGAGTGCTGTAGAGTGTCGTAGAGTGGAGTTGCTTAGAAGGTCGTGGAGTGGCGTAGAATGGCATAGATTGAAGTAGTGTGAAGTGGTGTGTAGAGTGGAGTGAAGTGGCGTAGTGTGGAGTGGAGTGCCATAGAGTGGAGGGTCGTGGAATGGCATGGAGTAGAGTGTCGAAGAGGAGAGTGGAATAGAGTAGTGTCATGGAGTGGCCTAGAGTGAAGTGGCATAGAGACACGTGGAGTGACATAGAGTGGAGGGGCGTAGAGTGGCATAGCATAGATGGGAGTTAAGTGTAGTGGGGTGGAGTGCCATAGAGTGGAGTAACGTGTAAAAGTGGAGTGTCGCAGAGTGAGTGTCATAGAGTAGAATGGAGTAGAGTGCATAGAGTGGGGTATCATGGAGTGTAGTGTCGTGGGGTGGGGTGGGGTGGGGTGGCATGAAGTGGCCTAGGGTGAGGTGGCATAGAGTGGCATGGAGTGTTATAGAGTGGAGTGGTGTTGAGTGGAGCAGAGTGGTGTGGCATAAAGTGGAGTGGCATAGAGTGGAGAGGCATAGAATGTTGAGTGGAGTAGAGTAAAGTGACATAGCACATAATGAAGTAAAGTGCTGTAGAGTGGAATAACGTAGGGTTAAGTGGAGTAGCATACAATGGAGTAAAGTGGCAGAGTGGAGGTACATAGCATGTAGTGGCATGGTGTGAAGTGGGGTATAGTGTTGTAGGGTGGAGTGTCATAGAGAAGCGTGGAGTGGCGTAGAGTAAAGTGGTGTAAAATGTTGCAGAGTGGAGAAAGTATTGTGGAGGGGAGTGAAGTGGCGTACAGTGGAGTGGAATGGAGTGAGTGTCGTAGAGTGTGGCTGCTATTCAGCATGGTTAAACGTTTGTGGCATGGAGGAGAGTGGCATGGAGTAACTTAGAGTGGAGTAGTGTGGCGTAGACTGGAGTGTTTTAGAGTTTAGTATCGTAGAGTGGCATAGAGTGCTGTGGAGTGGCATAGAGTGGAGTGTGGTAAAGTGGAGTACAGTGCCATCAAGTGGAGTAGAGTGTTGGAGAATGGACTATTGTAAGTAGGGTGGCATAGAGTGGAGTGGCATACATTAGAAGGGTGTAGAGCGGAGGAAAGTGGTGTGCAGTAGAGGGGTGTGCAGTAGAGTAGAGTGGCGTAGCATAGAGGGGAATAGAGTGTCATAGTGTGGAGTAGAATGTAATTGCATAGAGTGGAGTATGCATGGTGTGGTAGCACACTGCCATTACAGACAACCCATTTTCAATTGAAATGACGAATACATTTGCACAAACATACAGCTTTAATGATCAAACTATACAGCGCTGAAACGATAATGTGTGGAAATTGCATCACTAAGTGTATAGAATTGTTTTTATTGTATTAAAATATTTGTTTCCCCACACTTTAGAATTACAAAAGATTTGCTTAATTTGTGCTTTATTAATTCTGAAATATTTTCACGGTTCATTTACAGACATTTACATTGTGTTGTGTACTGGAAAAAATAACATCCTACAGCCTTTCCTCTCGCATGGGTGCCCAGCAGGATTGTCACATATGTCCTCTCACTTTGAAGTCAGAGAAAGAAAAGAAAAGACCAAGCACCCTGGAAGACAGTCTGACATTTGACCTCGGTCTTTGAATACACAACAAATATGACAAGATAGAACAAAATTTAAAGGCCTGTTTACAGAAAGCGAGCACTCAAGGAAGAATAGACAGGTAAACAGGATATGTTCCATGGGAATATGGACAGCCTAAAACAACTAAAGCTAGAAAATAGAAAGCAAGCAACTGTGAGTTTCAAACCACAAAGCCAATGGTAAGCTTTGGACGGAATGTATTCCAAGGGAAGTTTCCAGAATTTCCCCAAGATGACTTTGCTTACGAGACAGATGCGCTGTCTGGCAGGCTTCGACCTTAAAAGCATTGCTTTCCCTATACAATGCATGGATGATTTAAACATATGGTGACAGTGTCCTTTTCAAATATAAAATAGGCCCTCTTGTATTTCAGAGGAGATAGTAGGATACCTCCAAACAGCCAACTGAATGAAGGTGAGACTAAATTAATCCCCCAGGCTGATGTGATTGACCATGTCTCAAGCCAATAGCTCAAGGTTCCTGAGCCAAAGAAGCCAATGGATGAACTAGGCTGAGCCAAAACACCTTAGAGTGTTAATGGAATACAATATCCTCTCCGTGTATGGCACACGTGTCATTGCATGTCAAACCTAAACAAAAAAGGAGAAACATGCAGTTTAATGAACCAAGATGGGTAGCACCAGTTAAAAGAGTGGTTATGATACAAAACTGTAGGATTATGATGTTCAAGGTCCTATAGAAGCAGGACACTTGAGCGCCTCTACAGAAAGCCCGATGCACAAAAAAGCAGGGCTAGATTCAATGGTGGAGAAAATGGAGGCATCATGTATCATCATGAAGCAGAATAAAAGAAGAATGACACTTGTTCAGTGGAGTAAAACAATCTAAAAACTATTGCAGAAGATTTCTTAGTTACCCACAGTATTTTCCCAAAGCAAAAGACAGTTATGCAGCATCTGTGGTCTGCCTGAAAAGTAGAGTGAAGGAGGAGGCGAATAGTACCAGTGTGAGGAGCTGCATGATTTTGTGGTGTAACCCACAGTTAGAGGCGAGGACCTCCTGGGCTTCACCCCATATGTGATAGGAAACAATTTTAAGATGGGAGGGAGCCTGAAAATTAAAGCTGGGCTAAATGTATATGAGCTCCATACGAGAAGCCTTTCTGGAAACCCTGGCGTTGGAGTTACAGTTCTAGGCATAGTGAAGATTCCGTAATCTTGAGATTCCAGTCTTAATCGGCTGACTATTTCTAAACGTGATATAACCATTTAATTTGCATTCTTTTACTGGATAAGTGGCTATCCCAGGGTGATGCTGCTTGGAGTTAATGTTTGTGGGTCTCTCTGTTCTCCATCGTGTACTTCTGTTTGTTTTAGTTCTGAATTGGACCACACAACGAGGGCTTCTATTGAGAAACAGTCACAATATACAGACCGTAAGAAACTTTGTGAAAAGTTGCTCGGCCTTGAGGTTCAAACCACCTTGATCCAATAATCTAAGTTGACAGTCTCATTTCCTTGAAAGAAATTCACAAACTCAGAAGATGCAGCATAAGCGTTCATACTGAACAAATGAACAATTTACAACTGGCCTTGCTGATTGGCTACTACTATGCATAGCCAACCAGACTCCACCCATTTTAAGTAAAGATTGGTAAGGTCGGAGTCAATTGTAATACTAGAAAAAGGAACGGACCTCAGTTTGCTAGTTTTTCCCCATCTTCTTCAGTAATATAAGAGATCAATGCCTGCTGAAAGTAGTTTATGGATGGCAAGTCCAGAGAAAGGTGGAGTTGTTACTACAACATGTGTGATTGTCGTAGAATCTAGGTTAAAGGTTTAAAATAAATCTTGTTTGAAACAATTAGTGAGAAACCTGTAATTTGTAATACTCTTAATACTCAAGCTCTTTTCCCGTAGATGCTAGCTTTGAAACAATTTGCAAATGACACACGTTTTTTTTTTTTTTTTAAAGAGAACATGTATCTTTGTGTTAACTTTAAATACTTTTATAAATGATTTTCTCATTTTTACTTCTAAAGTAAAAACGTGACCATCATTTCCACGGGCAATGGCGGTTGTCACAAGAAAACCTTAAAACAAGCTTGTTTAAGAAAAAAACAAATAACGTTATCACAGCTTAAAGAAATAGTTTATTAAACTATTTTTTTATAACCTCGAACTGGCCATAACTTCCACTTTGTCTCAGCAATATTTCAAAAGGGCAGATTTACTGTTCAGTACAAGCCAAATTTGGGGCTAGAGCCAAGCCGTTGTAATGGTATAGTCAAAGTTTGAATTTCAAACTTTATTTTCAAAATGAATGGTTTTAAATCAAAAATTTCACACTGTGTTTATTCGTGTCTCTCTTTCAGTCTCAAATGGATCATACCTATAACTCACTTGTAAAACAAAAAAATGTGAACTAAACATCCTTGTAATTTGAAATTCTCCTCTGAGATACCTTTCTAGGTTTTTCTGATGCATTTATAATTGGCATCCCTCGGATATAGAAAGTTTCTTAAGTGTAAGTTATGGTTTCTTCTACTCATGAGGCCTTAACGCATGACTAAAAACACACTGATGAATACCCTTAAAAAAACAAAGTTAAAGTGTAGTTCAGATTACAAACTAAGTGTGAAACCTTTGAAATTTGGCTATATATGGTTCACTACATAAACCATAACTCGTGTCCCCACCAAAAAACCCAACTCGTCCACTGAATACACTGCCTACAACCTCCAACATGACCCGACAAATCAAATCACAAATGGCCTTGATGGAATCGCAGTGATATTACATTTGGCCTTACCATTGAAATTAAGGATGACATCCGTTATGAATACAGTCCCGTTTCTCTGTTTGAATATATATTATTTTATGATGTTAGATCATTAATTTCTCTTAGTTATTGGTATAAATATTTTGAGGACTTAAGCAGGGCCTGAGTTATGGTCTGTGTAGTTAATGATAACTGTCCTTTTTAATGAGTTTTTCAATTTAGTTTCATACCCATAACAACCCCAACCCATGGCTGCTTTTGGTGTATGCGCAGCAGTAGTTGGCCACAAGTACTGGCTGAAGGCCAACCCCCTACTGCACTTTTTTTGGGATGGGATGGGGTTTGTGTGCGACTTATGAAGATCCAACCTGGGCCCACAAGTTGGTGCGATTGTGCCATTCTGAACTGGAGTTCAAGAACCTGAGAGGAGGTCCAACGTGGTTCAATGGCCTTTGTCAGGGGTGCTTGAAATTGGGTTCACAGACCTTGTAGCTGCTCTAGGATTCATGAATCCTATGTCAAAATGTATTGTTTATTCTTCTCCAAGGGAGGGATCCCTTTCAGACCTCCTGCATCTAAACTGGAGTGGGGTGCAAGGCAGGAGATGCTACTGCCCACTTAAGGTTCCTTTACTTTTTTATTCAGGATAAGGGACCGAGCTCCGCATCCTGTAATGATGGCCGCAACAGACTTATAATTGTTGCAGCCACATTGTCTGAGCCTTCGGGTCCACAGTTTTAGGTATGGGTTCCTAAACCCAAAATGAATTTTCGGAGAAAAAGCTCTAACATGCAGTCATTCCTTTAGTTTTACAATTTGCATCCACAGATGGATAGTTCAGGGACCCATCCACTGACTAACTTTTTAATAGTTTCAAGCCTGCCTCAACACTTTGTTTAAGTGCTAATTTCTCTAACTACTGAAGAGATTTACACCATAGCAAAGGCACTTCCTTGAGTAAAGTACTGCTTTAATACCAAGTTAGGTGTAATTCCTTTCATGTGTTTTTTTGTCTGTAGAGGATGGCAGAGAGTACTACGGGAGTTAAAAATGGAACAAGTCACTTTTTTTAAGCCACTTTTCACCATGACAGATCAGTATGAAAATTTGCCATTCATAACCCAAATCAGATCAAATGTTTTGTGTGTAAAGTTCAAGCCGATTGATTGGACTGCACCAGACTTCTGCATTTTCAATGGAAACTCCTACCTAACCATAACTAGAGCGTGCTATATCTGAATATGTGTATATATAACAACAGATGTATATATGATGGTTAATAGAAATGTGGAGCCCATCTCAATTAAACAAGCCAATCACATGCACTCTTCCTTTCTTACTCTCACTTTTTCTTCCTACTGTGCTCTCTTTTTGGGGTTCTATAACATTGATCAGTATTTTGGGCAAAGTAGCAGTGGCAAAGTATATGTGGCTGTCAGGTGAGAAGTCTGCCCCCCAAGTGCGGGAAGAAGTGGGGGAGTGATACGAATTTTAAGTTCAAGTATTAGAATGTGCTATTTTTTTTATTTCTGAAAACTGGATCCAAATGTATTGGAGAAGCTTCCATGTGCATCATTACACAAGGTCACATTCATTCAATATTGTTTTTTTTTGAGGCACAGGCAGATTAAGCGATTTGCCCAGAATCTTGGGATGTTGAGCCAACGCTGAGACTCGTCCCAGTTATCCAGTTCCAAAGTCAGCAGCTCTTGCTGTAAAGCCGCATCTTCCAAGGCTGGACTGGCCGTAGCGGGCACCGGGCGTTTCCCCGGTGGGCCGCTAGGTTGGGGGCCGGTTTTGGGCCCCAGGGGGCCGGTTTTGTAACCGGGGGCCCGCAATATCGGCCCCCGGTAACCAAATCGGCCGAAACCGGGCCTAGCAACAAGCTCGGCTCTCCCCCCCCAGGGGGGCCGACCGAGCTGTTTGCCAGGGCCAGTTTCGGTTCCCAGTCCGGCCCTGACATCTTCTCCCATCTTCTCGTATTGGGACCATTATTGAATACATCAAAAGACGCTTCATCTCTTAGCTCAGCTATGATTGAGTTCCCATGCAAGTGTTCCTAGCAGCTTGAAAACCAGAATCTGTGCACAATGCATGGTGGTTTGGTTGATTTTGTTTAGCAAGATTTAGCAAAGGTGTGCTGGACAGATTCTACAGGGCAAAAGTCACACAGATGATGGACGGAATGCAGAGCAAATCAAACATTCTCCCCCAGTCAATAGATCTGGGTTAAATCCATTGTTCTTTTGCTTACCATGCCACCCCAGTTTAGACCCAGCCATATGCAAATCAGTCTTGACCCTGTGCCTCATGGGAACAGTCCAGACCAAACTGCCAAGCCAGGTCCTCCCTGGACTGGAAACAAGCATCCTGGGACCGGTTTCGGGGCATCACCCCTCATCAGCCAGGCTAGCTTGAATCCAGTGGCACAGTGAGCCTGGGACCCACATCTGGGCATACCAGGCGCACTTAGGGTGAGAAAGCAAAAGACACACAGATGATGGACGGAATGCAGAGCAAATCAAACATTCTCCCCCAGTCAATAGATCTGGGTTAAATCCATTGTTCTTTTGCTCACCATGCCACCCCAGTTTAGACCCAGTCATGACAGATTCTAGAGTCAGAATTAGTACTAGAAGGATAGTGAAGGCCGAGAAGTTACCGAGCACAACATCTTGTGAAATGTTATGATTTTTCCTTCTGGATAGATATTGGAAATCAAAAGTGCTATGTGGGCACTTTCAATTCCTCAGAGGCTCCTCATCAAAAACTCCATGAGCACGAACAGCGCACCTTAGAGTGAAGTCCTATCAGTGGTGGCTGGCATGGATCGGGACTGGGGGTGCAGGAGGGTAGTAAATTTTTTTTTTAAACGTACCTTATTGCTGCGTCTCTTGTCGTCCCTCCTCGTCGTCACTCTGCTCTGTCAGGAAGCAGGAAGTACCCAGGCTCCCCATAGCCAATCACGACGCTGCAATGCAGCATTGTGATTGGTTAGCACTGAGGCTCCCCTGAGCCAATCGCAACGCTGCAGTGCAGCATTGTGATTGGTCTGAGCGCCGTTTTTCGGCGCTCAGCCAGGGGATGGGGGCCTGTGCATGTTCTCCATACAGGCTGTAATGCAACCTGGGTGGAGAACATGCACCGTGCGCAGGGCTTTAAGTGGGCCGGGTCTCACCGGTGCTGAGCACCGGTAGTTTTTTAAAGGGGGCCTCGAAACGGGTCTCTATGGGGCTCTGTTTTGTGCCCTGGCACAGGCGGTCCGTTTTTTCCAGACTGCAGTGACAGCAGGCACATCGATGTGCGCGTGCTCACACTGCTCACTTCTCACTAGTGGAGAAGTTACGGCATGACGTCATGCCAGGTGAGCGTTGTAGGGAAAGGGAAATCCTTTAAAGAGAGTCAGTTTCTCTCTGGATTTCCCTTCTCTGTTTGAAACTCAGGATCAGCAACATTGTCATGGTGTCACCAGGGCTTTAAGTGGAATCTTTTTCAGTATTCTATACAAGCCATAGTTGCTGCTTATTTATCTTATGCAACTAACAACCAGTGACAAAGCCAATAGTCCTGACTTGTAGGTATGATGTTACTTGTTGTATCATATATCTGGATGCAATGACAGAAACAGCAAAATACAAGTCAGGCGGCACACTATGCTAAGCACAGATTTTTAGTTTTTGTTTTTAAGCCATGCCCTTAATTACATTGGCCACGCCCCTTTGAGAGACCCCCCTAGTTTTTCCATCCCACTTAAAGCCCTGACCGTGCGCATGACTGTTTGGTCAGCCCCAGAGGGACATACCACTCCCTGTGGGTGCCTGTTATCCCCCTGGCCCCGCCCCCCAAGACCCCGGGACACAAAATAAAATGATAATAAACCACAGTTTATTATTGTTTTATTTTTCGCTGCTGGAAGGGGTGGTGACGGTACTCCGCCATAGCGGAGGAGCCGCCGCTGAGTCCTATTAATGCTCCGTCTGCATAGCCCAATTTATTGGGATGAAATCTCACATCTGAGAATATAGTTTTTTTCTGCCAAAATCTTAGTTTGTTTCACCTTTCTTTTGTGGATATTCCGATATATGTTGGCAGAAGAGGTGTCTCCGCTCATCAGACAGAGGGTCAAATGAATCGCTGGTTACTGTGCTACCGGGAGATCCCCCTGGGAAAGCTGACAGCACCCCATTAGAGAGCTGAGAGCCTGCACCCCAAAGCTTTCTCCCTAACACCCCCGGATAAAACTGCTTTAGAGGTGGTACAGGCTAGAGTCGTCAAAAAGCAGTCAGGAAAAAGTTTTTGTTTTACAGTTTTATGTTAAAAACTTCCCATCAAGTATAATATTTTGTTGCAAAAGGAGTTGTTCCTAAACTCTCCTTTTAGATGCGATCCTTTCATAGCTGGAGCTGAATGGAGGCAATGTCTGAATGGAGCCTGAAGAAAGGAGCCCCGAGAGGAACAGAAAGGCATCTCGGTGAAAGCCTTCCTCATGGCCCCTTCCTTTTACCATGTTTGTTCTGACTTCATCGTCATGTTAACCCAAGAATGCGTCCCTTTCTTGAAACCTGCATTCTTTATTTTTCATCTAAAATCAATTTTCTTTTAACTTTAATAATTGTCTCGAACTTTCTCCTCGTGTAGCTTCTCCTCGATAGAAGATAGAAAGAAGCTCTTTGGCGCTTCATGTGCTCTTACAAAAACTTGGGCTGGGCAAAAGGGGGACAAAATGATTGTGTGCAGCGTGAAAACCCGCTCTGAATATTCAAGGCCCGCGCTGATGAGAAGCCGAGTTCTTTTCTCAAGCAGCCAAGCGCACACAGCATTCCTCAGCGCTGACATCAACGCGCAGTCCAGTACGCATGCGCGGATTCCACGTTCTAAAACTCTGCTAAACTCTGCAGCCCTGCAGGGAGCTTTGCGTACTCGGAAATTCTTGCCCATTGCGTACTCTGAAATACAGGCCTTGCCCTTTCTGACAGACTCCTTTTGTGGAGAAAATGAATGGAATAGAATACAGTTAAAGTGAAGAGAATATAAACTTCAATATCTGGTTCTACGCTTTTATTCTTGTTGGAAAGTTTTTATGAACATTTTACACTACAGATATCTGTGTGTGAAACCCGAGGGTCACATAATTGAATCCTGTTTGGCACAGGGGGGAATAGTAACTTGTGTATTTATAGTACTACAAGGCCCCAACCTGTGACAGAAAGCCTTGTGAAGTCATTGTTTTTGCAACAGTATTTAACAAAATGTAAGCTAGACTGCGGCAGAATGTAAAAAAAAATATTTATAAAACAAGTGCTTTCAAAATATATTTGTTAGTAATATGCAGACTGTAGCTATTTTTTTTTATAAGTATCGATTTAAAGGATGCAGTGTAGAACTTAGGGGGAACACCCTTACATCTCAGAAAGAATACATCTTTGTCAACATCAAGTTTCAAGTCACTTCATCAATTAAAGCTCATACTGGCTCCCACCCAACCTTTACGTTTGCTGACTACCCAGTTGCACACATTTACATTTATCTCAAGTAGTAGGCACCCAGGTGAGAAGGCTTGTTGTTTTTTTTTCTAGCGCTCTGTTCCTCCTCTGCGTCACAGAACAGTACCCCCCTCTCCCTCCTCCCGTCACCATTAAGGGAGGTACCTGAAAGCCGGCATTAACTGCCCAGGGACCTTTCTTTTTTTAACAAAACTTATAGGAACCGTTTTTGTAAATGTGAAAAAGCAAGGACATGTCGTTCCCCAAAGATCACGCTCACTTAGTCCCCTAGTTAAAAATGACTCAAATGAAAACATTTTAAAACTAAGGGAAGGGAAGCTTGTCTAGTGCATTTTAAAAATACCTTATTTTAACCAGTGTAACACGTTTTCTGAGTTTATTCTTCTAATGCTTGAGTGATAATGTTCCGTTGGTCTCATTAGCAAGAGCGGGCTTTTAACTGCATCCTTGTGTGAGTCCGACTGCCCTTGGGTCCTTTCAGATTTACTGATCACTGTTTAATGCCTTGTCTTTCTATAAGTGTTACAGCAAACAAATGATGGACGGAATGCTGACAATGCAAACATTCTCCCCCAGTCAAAAGATCTGGGTTAAATCCATCGTTCTTTTGCCCACTACGCCACCCCACTATCCTCTTAGTACTAATTCTGACTCTAGAATCTGTCATGAATGGGTCTAAACTGGGGTGGCATGGTGAGCAAAAGAATGATGGATTTAACCCAGATCTCTTGACTGGGGGTGAATGTTTTGATTTGTTCTGCATTCCGTCCATCAATTTTGTGTCTTTTGTCTTTCTATAAGGCAGATGCCTGGCGGTACAGCAAGCCTGGGGCAAGTCAGGCCAGTAACCTCTATGAAAGTACTTGCCTCGCACTACAACTTCTGATGTAGGCTATTAGTGGGATTCAAGCCCCAGGATATCCTATAACGTTGCATCTATGGGTGGCGCTCATTAAACCGGGATAATAAGTAAATGAAAAAAATCTAGCAAAGAAAACCATCTTCACAGTTTTACGGAACGTTAAAAGCCATCAATGTGAGAGAACACGTTAAACCTGTGATGTCTTACTGACCTGAAAGAGGACTGGGAGGTCGCTGTTGCGTTAAGTCTCATAATTGGGATATTCATCTGCAGCGCATTTTCACTTTGCCTGTAGACAGTCAACAACCAGAACTGATGCACAAACCTGTACTGTAATCAAGAACTTGTATGTATGGAGTCTCTAAGCTCGCGGCCCGTGTGTCCAGCAACCAATATTGCTGGCGACCAGGGCTGGACCGGGACAGAAAATAGGCAAGGGCCCCAAAATACAAGTGGCCCTCATTAGTGAATCTGATAGTTATTCACTGGATAGGTGTTTTTCAAGGTGTGGGAGGCTGCACGCATTTGTGCTTGCTGAAAGCAATATTTTTGGTAATATAAAAAAATCAACAGTAAAAATAGGCCTACCAGACCCTAAACAGACCTTAAATGGACAAAAAACTGGCCCATACACTGACTTGTCAGGCCAGCCCTTCGGGCACTGCCAGGTTGCCCTATAGGCTAGTCCAACCCTGTCGACCACAACTATTTCCCCAAAGCTGACAAAGAAGTCTACAATGGCATAACTCCTCTCTTAGGGTAGCTGGAAAAAGCATTTGCCACCACTATATTCCCGCTTTGGAACGCTTTTGTACCGTTTTGCAATCCTAGTGATTTAGCCAGTGTAATAATGCAAATTGATGCCTCTTCCCCCACTTGACGGATTTGGTGAAGAGGTGCTACATTTTTACTTGGTCTAGCTACCATACAAGTTATACAAAAGTCTTGGGCCAAGCAAGGAGCAGAGGTGAAGTCACCCTGAGGGCAGGGCACAAGTCCTAAAAAAAGAAGTGGGGGGACTAACCTAGTTAATCTGTATGCAAGTGGCATCGCAGTGCGTGGCATCGCATCGTGTGACATCACATCGCGTGACATCACGGTGCGTGACATCACGGTGCGTGACATCACGGCGCGTGACATCACAGGAACTGGCATCACAAGAAGTGATATCAGATCTTAAGCCCTCACATATATGTTTAGCAGGTGTATCATGAGTACATTTGAGCACATTTCGAGTATACTTGCAAACCCTCCTGATTTAGGCAGAAGATTCACACTTTTGTACGCTACATATAAAACAATGTTACCTTTTGTCAGCGTTAAGCTTTCTATAGCCATAGTGCTTTAAAAGAAATAGTGATATTTAAATCATTACAACGCCTCCTCAAGGGTAATAAGCGTATATA
Organism: Calotriton arnoldi; assembly: GCA_963921515.1. Lineage (NCBI taxonomy): Eukaryota > Metazoa > Chordata > Amphibia > Caudata > Salamandridae > Calotriton > Calotriton arnoldi. The sequence goes on from CAWUFW010016563.1 coordinate 164,338, forward strand.
AATGCAATTTATTTTGTGCAAATACTGGGCAAGATCAACACATCTGACTTCTAACAGTGCATGCAAATCTCCTAAACAGAGCCTGAACAAAGTGAAAAGCTGCCTCTTTAAAGTATGTGTGAAGTGCTAACAAGGTGTGAGCCTTTGTTTCCCCTCTGCTGCATTTGCATCAGGTGTGAGGCTCCTGACTGCTGCCAGCCAGGAGACTCCAACAAAAGGAGGCTTGATGACCCCTGAGACTCGGCCTTCGTAATGGCCGAGTATCCCAGCAGGAGTCAGAAATAAGAGAGCCTCGTCCCCGCCTGCACGTTGTTGTGATCGAAAGCAGACAACAACGTGCAGGCGCTGCTGAATGTGTCCCGGTGTTTGGAAATTACACCAGGACGAATTCAGCATCTTTTTTAGTGGGGCCCAACTTCTTGGCAGGGTGGACGGCATCCACCCTGTGAAAGAAGTGGGGGACGCCGTCCACCCGCGTGGACCCCCGACTCGTGCCCTGCCTGAGGGATTGTATCCCTAGCGCTTCAGGGGCTTATACTGCAATCCTGGATGTAACCACACTTGACAACTCCTCTTGTATTTAGTTTTTGCTAGTTTTACCAGCCATGTGTTTGTGCCTTTTATGAATCCCTGTGAATTACTATAGCATGCTGCAGTCCTGGGTGTTCAATGGATGTCTGACGGGCTACTGCATAATATTAAAAGAAGACGTATACAGATGCCGCTTGCACAAAACATATAGTTGTTGGATATTCAAAATCACAAATTCCACTTCACAGCTATATTCTCTCTGCAACTGAGAAATTCAAAGCACTGCTCTGAGGCTGTCACCAATCTTTAGAGAAATCCGATAATTTTCCATCTTAACTCTATTCTCCTACCCTGTTCCTCCTCTTCTCTCTTCGGGCGTCCACTTCTCTGGCTAGACAGTGACCTCCTACTCTTCTGAGTAACAGAAATGGGAGAGCGAGAGACAGGAGAGGGACACAGAGGTAAACAGAACAGTATAGTGAAAGAGATGAAGTGGGGGGAGAAAGTAGGGAGATAAATGAGTTACAGAAAGAAAGGTGAGAACCAGAAAGATACAAAGCGATAGAAAGAGGAAGAAGTTGCTAGAGAAAAAAGATAGGAGTGGAAGGGATAGCTAAGGTTTAAGAATGAGAGAGAGAGAGAGTGAGCTAGAGAATGGGAGTTCAAAATGCGGGGAACAGGGGTGAGGTAAAGTATAAATGGAGGTGAGTTAGAATGAAGTTGAGCCAGAGAGTGGTAAATAGAGGGGTTGTTTGTTGTCAGAGCTGCAGAAGATCAGGATTGCCAACTACTAATGTGGTCTACTCTTTAGTCAACATCATGCTTCTTTCATCCACCGCCATAAACTCACTCTCACTCCATTCCACTCTCGCAGGTTTTTTTTAACCACTGTTTTCTAAATTTGTTAATGTTTTTCCTACTTTCTTTTCCTCCTTTGCTTCTCCTTTTCTGCCTTTCTCTTGTTTTAGGTCAAACTCTTATGATGAAAAATAAGTGCTGCTCCCCAAAAATGAGTGCCACTGGGCCTCAGTCACCGATTCAAGCACTGCCTCTTGCCAAATGTGATTAGGGACCTCTTAAATTCACACCTCATGCTGCCAGCCCTGAGCACTCGGGCCAGCTCACAGATGAGGAAGACCAGGGGCTGCTCACAGGACCCCCTGATAGGGAGGGTCTCCTTCATAGAAAAGGCTTATAGGGTCTATGTTACACCCACACAAATGGATGCCGGGTCTGGTGGATTAGTGGACTATGCATCCACTGTACGGGCCTATGTTCGACCTCATGGTCACAGGTTAAAATCTTGGTGGGTCCTCTCAGCCTTTCCTCCTTCTGAGGTCAGTAAAATGAGTACCATTGAGTTGGGTAACAATAAACATCTGTTATTCAGTGCCAAGATAACCTTGAGTGAACATGCGCTTTACAAGGCTGAAGTGCTCTTGGAAACGATGAGTAATAAAGCTGGAGTCCCGTAAAGTGAACGATGCCATGTGGTAATCTGGGATTGGCCGCGGATTATATAGGTAGCACTCTCTTCTCTACAGGAAGTAGAGTTTCTTTAGGACTGGAAAAAAGGTTGGAGTCCAACAGGAGCAAGATGGGGCAGACCTCTGTCAAGAAGCTGAACATTGTTCTCGTGGTGCATTACTTGTTAACTTTGTTAATAAGTTCTTTTTCAGTTTTTTTCAATATTGCACTATGCCACAAAGCAGCCTGGCAGAGCTACATCTATTAAGCATTAGCAAGCACTATAGATTAAGTTTAGGCGGGTGCAGAGTTAAAATTCCTCAGGCAAAGTTGTTGCGAAGTCGCAAACTTTCAACTTCTCAAAGATGTCAGATTTGTCCATTCCACAAAACTTTACCCCTGTGCAAAATTTCCATTTAAAAAAAAAAAAAAAGTTTTTTATAAGACATTGTTCAGATAAAGAATTATGAGGATAACCGCTCTTCAACAAAAAATATGTTTTGGCTTTTTTCTCTTTAAATAACTTCTTTCAGTAGGATTTCACACACTAGAAAAATCATCTGGTTAGCAAAAGCTAGGTTCAAACATTGTGTGTATCCTGAACTTTATTATCCTTTCTAACCGAGCCAGAGGTGTAAAAATACAGTAGCCAGTCCACATGAGACCGCTTTTTGGGGAAACTCTGTGTGAGGGGAGTAGAAGAGTCTCCTCGCCTCTTTTGTTCTCTTCTCTTCCAATGTATTGCGCACGACGAAGGTACTTTTATGAGGCCAATAAAAATTCACCTCTTCTCCCAAAAGCTTTCAGGACACCCAACTAGCAGTAAGGCAGCTTCGCTTTCACTGACCATCAGACCCGGCTTTAGTGTTGGTGGTGTCCAGGGCAACCATCTTTGTTGGCACTTTCCAGCCCCATGACCACCTTCTCACAGTTCATTCACTATCACAGTCCAGCGGCGCCCCTGATCTCTCCTCAGCCCCTCTCTCACATTTATTTACTTTATAGCACTACTTATCCCAGTTTAGGGTGTCAGAGCGCTTTACATCACAAATATATTATACAGAGCCAATGAGTCATACAAGCATGCAAATTAATATATAGGCAATGTTACTTAAGACTATAGGAGTCAGATGTCACCCATACTGTTAGCTATTCTATGTTAAGAATGCTTGGTTTTGAGAAACGAAGGGACAGATTTGCTATGTTTTCACGCAGCGCAGTAACTAAAGTTGCTGCACTGCATTGTGTGAAAAGAAGAAAGCACAACAGCACCGTATCTAGTAATATATGGTGCTATTGCTCTCTTCTTTAATGCTGGTGTACCTAGGCTTCCTTGTGCCAATGCACACAACCTTGCACCATAGTGCAAGGGTGGGTGTGTGCGTTTGTGATGTCAAGCATAGGTTTTATACTTGTGTTGTAAACATGCATGTTGGGCCCCTCCTTCTCTCTCCCTTCCTCCCTCCCCCCCCCCTCTCTCTCCCTTGTCCTCTCCCTTCCTCCCCCCTTGTTCTTTTCTCCAGTAACCGAATGTTCCCCCTGCAGGTAACTTGCATGGGGGATTGCTTGGATAGTAGCGGCAAAGTTCTATGAGAAGTTTTTTCTGGGGTGGGTTGTATTGTGGGAGGGATAAGGGGAGGGTTTGATAGCGGGGAGGGCAAAAGTTTCTTAAGAGACATAACATACATAATGTTCTGCGAAAAGATGAGTAGATACTTCTGTAACTAAGCTGGGAGTAGAAATGTCGTAATTAAATGCTTGATTAGTAACTTGGTATGAAGAATATATGTCCATATAAACTGGTTATGTAAAATGTTTTAAAAAATGACACAGAAATGCATAGCCTGTCTGTACACTTGCGAACTTAATAAAATGTGTTAAAAAAAAAAGCATAGGTTTTATTCTAGCTGCATACCTTTCCAGTACAAAACTTTATTCTTTAGCAAAGTTTAACATGTTATGGGTTTGTATGTGTGCCATCTAGTGCAACACATATGCAAATTTTGAAAGATTTGAAGAAAAGAGTGGGAGAGGATGTAGCATTACGGCTAGAGCGGTCGACCTAGAAGCCGGGGAACCGGGTTCGAGTCTCGCAGGGACGCTCAACATCCTGTGATTCGGGGCAAATCACTTAATCTCCCCGTGCCTAACAAAAACTAATGTGTCCATCTGTAACGAAACTGGTGCTCATGTAAAGCGCTCTGATACCTGATATCTTCAAGTCGAGGTCGCGCTACATAAAACTCTAAAAAAATAAAAAAAAATGTTCTCCAATTTTATGCCTGTCACATGGAGGCATCATTTTTTTTATACAAATCCCTTTCCAGCATAGTTAGAAGATGGGAATATAAAATTGGCTAGCATTCGCGCCAAGAATTTTCAATTCTATTAAGGACACGGAGGCGAGGATTATGCTTCTCTTTCTATTTATTGCCACACACAGCAGCCAATGAAAAACTTTGTTTAAGAAAAATAAACTACATTTCCCATGATGCTCATGGTATACATCATATCCTGTATAGCCCCATAAGAGCCACCATCACCGGAACTCGCCCTCTTTCTTTGCTTCGAACAATAAAGTCCAACATAATAACTTAAGTCCAACAAATCCTCCAACGTGGAAGAACCAATCCAACTGGGAAGTACGTCCTCTTTAACCAGGATTACCCTTAATCCGTTTTCTTTTCAGATCCTGAAAGAATGAGAGATAAAACAACCCGTAACTTCTGTAAAGTCAGAATACATACACAACGGGTGGGTATTAATTACAATACTGTAATATAATCGGGTGGGATAATCCTCGCCTCCGTGTCCTTAATAGAATTGAAAATTCTTGGCGCGAATGCTAGCCAATTTTATATTCTATTACAGGACCGGAGGCTTCAGTATTATGCTAGTTTAACGCTGATTAAAAACCACAGAGGATATATCACCCACCGGTTTATAATAAAACTGTTTAAATGTTGATTCAGAGGACCAATCTGCAGAATGCATGATATCTTGTACAGTAGAACCCAACATGAACGTTTTAGAGGCCATGGCGCCTCGAATAGAATGTGCCCCAAATACTTGAGTATCAACACCTGCTTCTTGCATAACAGATTTTAACCATCTGGCTATAGTAGCCGCAGTGACAGGTTTGAAGGGTTTCAGTAAAGCAATTAATAATTGCACCACACCATCCGGCCTAAGAGAACTGGTACATTCCTCATACGCTTTAAGGCATTGAACAACACAAAGCTTGGCATTGCTAGGAAAAGCATGATATTCCACATTACGTGACATTGTCTTTGTTCTGGAAGTAATGTTAAAAGAAACTCCTTCCGGAGTAAATACTCTACCTGTAAGATCCAGAGCTTTGATATCTGATGAGCGTCGACACGCTGCTAGACATAATAACATGGCCAATTTGGAGGAGAGTTGTTTCCTTGTCAGCATGTCATTGCTGGGCCATGTATTAAACAAGGAAAGAACTAACGATACATCCCACAAAGAGGAATACTTTGGTCTGGGCGGATTAGTCACTCTAATACCCTTCAAGAGTTTGCAAACTAATGGATGCATCCCTACTGGTTTGCCCTCCAGTTGAGCATGACCCGCGGAAATAGCTGAACGGAAATTATTGATGGAACGATAAGCCAAACCATCCGAAGCTTTTTTAGACAAAAAATTTACAACATAGGGTAATTCTGCCCCCACGGGATCCACGTGTTGTTCCACGCACCAACGAACCCAGCCCTTCCAGGCTGAAGAATATCGTTTTCTGGTGGAAGGGGCCCAAGCTTGAGTGATGAAGTCTGAAGCTTGTTCCGAAAATCCTGGCATGTGCCAACGTTGCCGGAAAGTCTCCAGGCCATCAGGGACAACTGCTGCGATGTTATCATCGGGTGCAATTCTCCATGAGGGCCCTGGAGCAATGTTGAAGACCACGGAATCCTCCTGGGAAAGTCGCAACTCGACTCCAATAGTAGTGGGAACCAGGGTTGCGACTTCCACAGAGGGGTGACCAATATCACCTCTGCCTTCTGGCGCATTATCTGCGTGAACACTCGGGGAATTAGGATGAAAGGAGGGAAGGCATAACTCAGAGTCTGTGCCCAATCCTGTGAAAAGGCATCCGTCGCCAGAGCCAACGGATCCGGCCTCCAGCTGAAAAACTTCATCATTTGACGATTCAGTCTGGAGGCAAATAGATCTATCTCGCAATGTCCCCATATTGCCTGTAGCCATTGTACCATCTGTGGATGTAATTGCCAATCGCTGTAATCCTTGAGGTGTCTGGAGTTCCAGTCCGCTACCACATTGGATTTGCCCGGAATGTATTCGGCTATGACCGAGATCTGATGACTGAGGCAAAAATGCCAAAAGTCCTTCGCTATTTCTACTAACAGGGACGACCGTGTGCCCCCCAACTTGTTGATGTACTGAACCGCCGATATGTTGTCCATCCGCAAGAGGATGCAACACGATACCTGTTTGGGCGACAGCGTCCGGATCGCGAACGATCCCGCCAGTAGTTCCAGACAATTTATGTGGAGATCTAATTCCTCTAAGGACCAACGCCCTCCTGTGGAAATATTTCCGCAGTGCGCACCTCAGCCCCAACGGCTGGCATCGGACTCTATGACGACCTCTGGCAGCGAACCGAAAATGGCCCTGCCGTTCCACGCCTCACGTGGGCAAGCCACCACTGGATCTCCTCCCGAACATCCCGGGAAAGGGGAACCAGGTCGGTGTAGGAGAGACCCCTCTGAAGATGCTGAATCTTGAGCCTCTGAAGTGCCCGATAATGCAGGGGTCCCGGGAAAATTGCTTGAATGGACGACGCTAGAAGGCCCACTATCCTGGCTAGCAGCCTGATTGAGACCATTTGCTTGGATAACAGGGAGCGAAGCTCCTTTTTGATATCTCGAAGCTTGGAACGCGGCAGGCTCAGTTGAGCCTCCTGGAGAGTTTATGACGAAGCCCAGGAAATCTATTGTCTGGGTAGGAGACAGAACTGACTTTGGTTCGTTGATTACGAAACCCAGGTTTTGCAAAATAGCAATGGTCAAGCGTAAGTGTTGAACTGCCAGAGTAGGGGATTGCGCCATGATAAGAATGTCGTCTAGGTAGACTATCATGCGAATTCCTTGTTCCCTGAGATAAGCTACCACTGGTTTCAGTGTCTTGGTGAAGCACCAAGGAGCCGAGGAAAGTCCGAAAGGAAGGACCAAATAATGATACCATCTGTTCCTCCATTGAAATTTGAGGAATCGACGTTGGGGAGAAAAAATGGGAATAGAGAGATAGGCGTCCTTCAGGTCTAAACGGACCAGCCAGTCCCCTTGTTTCAGGAGATCCGCCAAAAGATGGATGCCCTCCATCTTGAAGTGTTTGTAAGTCAAGAAGTGATTGAAGTCCTTTAAATTCAGTACCAACCTGTAACCTCCGCCTTTCTTCTGGACCAGAAAAATATTGCTGCAGAAGCCGTGAGGGCCCTCGTTGCAATATGCTATCGCGTGTTTCTGCAGCAATCCTTCGATTTCGGAATCTATAAAATCGCACTCTAGTTGGGAAAAAGAAAGCTGTCTGGGTAGTTTGACCTGGACAGGGGTTTGAAAGAAATCTAGATGGAAACCTTGAACTGTCTGCAATATCCAAGCATCTTGAGACAGTTGAACCCAATTGTGACAAAAGAACTGAATACGTCCTCCTAGAGGTAACAGAAATAGGTCTGGAGCACTCACCTGAAGATTCGGTATTCTGGAAGTTTCCCCGGTAGTATCCTCTATTGAAACGCCGTTTGTTAAAGCGCTGTCTGGTGGGGTAGAAGGTGCCTCCACGGGTGGAATCCCATTCTCCCCTGCCACGACCGAAATCACCTCTCTGAGGACCTTGGGAGAATTGTCGGCCAAACGAGCGTCCCCGGCCTCGTCCGGCCCTGTTGAAAACACCAGCCTGAAACACTCTTTTGATGCCCGACTGTGCTTTATCCAGAGTGGTGAAGGTTCCCACGTATTTGGCCACATCCTTGACGAAGCGGTCGCCGAACAGATTCCCGTCCGCTAAAGGACCAGGTTCCGCCGCCGCCAACTCCGTGAGATTGGAGTCCATACGCATCAGGATAGACTTGCGCCTGTTCTGTAGAAATGGCACAGTTGGCGTTGCCTAAGAGGCAAATAGCCCGCTGGGTCCAGCCGGCTAGGACATGGGGGTCAACTGCAGTCCCGGATTCTTGCGCCTGTAGCGCCATCTCCAACACCTTGGCTAAAGGGCCTACCACATCCAATAGTTTATCTTGGCACCCACGCCAGGCACGATCAATACCCTTCTTGGGGTCTTTGGTGAACTTTTTAAAAACGTCAGGAGACTAGAATCAATATCCGGGGTCTCTGCTACCTTATCGGAAAGATCCGGTCTAGGGCATTCTGACCGCAGACGGTTGCGCACCTCTTTGTCAAAACTTTTACGCAGGTTGTCGTGCAAGTATGCAGCAACCTCGGGAGCAGGCAACCAGTCAGATGATCTGGGGTGAACTATTTCTGCTGGATTGAAAGTAAAGGGAGTAGCTATGGGTACCTCCGTATTCTTTGATTTCTTCATTCTTTTCTTGGGAGGAGAGGTGTCCGGGGTGTCTGAGCCGGTAGTATCCGGGTCCGTGTCAGTGTCCCTAGCTTTAGCCTTGTCCGCGTCAGGGTGAGGAAGTGAGGAATATGAGGCGGAATGAGGCCAGGGCGTAGGTTGCGGAGCGTCAGTGGGGTTGCTTGTGGGCGCAGTAAACCCATGACGTTTAGCAAACTGTTCAAGTTGTTTAGTTATAGGCTTCAAGGCCGTAGCTAGAGCCTGTTGTACAGTCACCGGAACTGCCTTCTCTAGGGCCTTGTTGACTGACTCCTGGACAGAAGCGTCCAGTGCCTCGACAATGTTTTCCTCTAGGGAAGGATTGGTAACTTCCTCTTCATAAAACACATCATCCTCGTTATACTGCACCCACTCTTCCATGGTGGAGTCAAGCTTAATGTTATAAATTGCACCAAAGGCACAAGACCAGCGAGGAGTATAGGGGGGGACCAACCCACAGCACAAATTTAAACTTGGTACCTAGTCCCTCAGCAAAGCTGTAAAATGGTTGTTGCAGCCCACAGGGCGTAAGCAGGAGCCAAGAGCAGGATTTGTTTAAGGAGGTGTGCTCCCTCCGGGCCCAGAACTCAAATTTCAGCCAGTCAGGCGTCAGCAGTACTGCTCGGGGAAGAAAGCAGGAGAAATAACCCCAAAAAAAACGGATCGTAGCGATGTGCGTAGCCCAATCCGCTAGAAGTAGCCCAATTGGGCTACGCACATGGAAACGCTGAAAGAAATGTAAAGTGGGGGCTCCTAGCACACTCGGCTTACGGGGGGAGCCTCTGTGCCTGAGAGAACATATGATTTACACCGCCGTAGGCGGAGCGGTACCGAACAGCGATCCAAAGGGTCAAAACTACCCCCGTTTGATCGCGCTAAGCGCCGCTGCAAGGCGGGAAATTCAAAGATGCTTTTGACCATTTGTTACACAGCGCGCACCTCCGTTGCCAGTGGGGCGCCACCAGCCGTCCGGAGAGCGCGGAAAGGAAATAAACGCTCAAATCACAACGCGGTAAACGCGTATACAATCGCCAAGCTACGCAAGCATTTTAAAGTCCCAAAACACATGTAACATTCAATATGCAACGCTCAACAAGAAGAGAGTTGGTAATGCACTTAACTGACTGCGTGAGCAGCAAAGAAAGAGGACGAGTTCCGGTGATGGTGGCTCTTATGGGGCTATACAGGATATGATGTATACCATGAGCATCATGGGAAATGTAGTTTATTTTTCTTAAACAAAGTTTTTCATTGGCTGCTGTGTGTGGCAATAAATAGAAAGAGAAGCATAATACGAAGCCTCCGGTCCTGTAATAGAATTAGAATTCACAGTCTATGGATGAGGGCATGGGAACAGCCATGTACCATGTGATACAATAAGGAAGGGACTGCGGGCTATATTTAAACAGGTCCAGCATACAAGCCCATGTAGAGTTCAAGAAACCGAATGGTATGCTGTTCCTAAAGAATGCAGTAGGTTGATATCAAGTCAGTGATACATAGTTGTAAAATCACGACAGGCAGGAGAACATTTCTCCTTTCGGAAAAGACCCTCACACACCCAAGTCACAGGATGTATTGCCTCATCATCGGGTCTGCTCCTATCGAGTCGGCGCTGCAATACCCGATCGGCGCCGAGTGGGGCTCTTAGCGGAGATCTTTATTCCTGATGCCGTAAGATATAGTGTGTGCTTGAGGGTTCTGTGGAAAGTGTAGATGTGGAAGTGTAAAGGTGAAGTTAAAAATAAGAGGAGCGATCCACTCAGAATTATTTTAATGAACGTGGTCGCTCTCTAGTTAAAACGTGATTAGTGCACACCCCTCTTATAAAGTATTGAGGATGTGCGCTGAACAGGTCAACATGTTTCTTGCCATTGATTCAAATAGAAGGCAATTCTTCAGGACCATTTAGAATCTAACTACACTTTTTGGTGGTGGACCCCAATGGTATAATAAAGTGTCCACTCGTACAGCACCCAAAAAGTGGTACCTGTTAGATTAGAGTCTCAACCCTGATAGGTCAGTTATTGCTTCATCGTGTACCGGCAGAGTCTAGAACACTGAATAGTACAGTGCCAATTGTAGTACGCAGCCACTGGCGGGTCTACACCTACCCACAATCTGCCGGGACCGGCAGATTGTGGGTAGGTGTAGACCCGCCAGTGGCTGCGTACTACAATTGGCACTGTACTATTCAGTGTTCTAGACTCTGCCGGTACACGATGAAGCAATAACTTGACCCTATCAGGGTTGAGACTCTAATCTAACAGGTACCACTTTTTTGGGTGCTGTACGAGTGGACACTTTATTATACCATTGGGGTCCACCACCAAAAAAGTGTAGTTAGATTCTAAATGGTCCTGAAGAATTGCCTTCTATTTGAATCAATGGCAAGAAACATGTTGACCTGTTCAGCGCACATCCCCAATACTTTATAAGAGGGGTGTGCACTAATCACGTTTTTAACTAAGAGAGCGACCACGTTCATTAAAATAATTCTGAGTGGATCGCTCCTCTTATTTTTAACTTCACCTTTACACTTTCCACATCTACACTTTCCACAGAACCCTCAAACACACACTATATCTTACGGCATCAGGAATAAAGATCTCCGCTAAGAGGCCCCAACTCGGGCGCCGATCGGGTATTGCAGCGCCGACCCGATAAGGAGCAGACCCGATGATGAGGCAATACATCCTGTGACTTGGGTGTGTGAGGGTCTTTTTCCGAAAGGAGGAAATGTTCTCCTGCCTGTCGTGATTTTACAACTATGTATCACTGACTTGATATCAACCTACTGCATTCTTTAGGAACAGCATACCATTCGGTTTCTTGAACAGCCATGTACCACCCATGGTATGCCTCCTGGACACAAAGTAGTGCATAGTGCTCCTTTGTGTTACATTAGGGCTACTTTCCAGCACAATTCAGGATTTGCGCTAGAAAGTAAATCCGAAAACAATGCTTTACACCAGGTTTGGGTCATGTTTGTGATGCAAACCAGGTGAAAAGTGCTAGTAAAAAATGTTTGCCCAAGCCGAGTTATTATCCAAAATTAACACCAAGGAGTGAGGGTTTAATTATTTAGGTATTTCGAGAGCACGCATTTTATCATAAATTGTGCGAGTGGTTATTAAGGGCTTTATATTTTAAAAATCCATGTGAATTCCAAAACAGAGGATTTGTACTGGCAGCAAGATAAAAGACAGAAGGTGGTTATTATTTTGCCTTTGATGTAAAACACACGCATGCACAGAATGTTCTAGAAAGTGACGTCCTCCGCTTCAGTGCAAGCTTCTAACCCTTGGCCACCAGGGTACACCATCATTAGAGATTTATATAAGAGTCGGTGCCTCTCTGCATCTGCCCCTCCCCCATTATTGGTGAAAATAACGCATCTCTTTTATGAGGGATTTGGTTCTTCGGCTTATTGAAGTTAATTAACGATATGTAAATATTTTTCATAACATACATATTAAGTATTAGCATGTATTATTTCCTAGGCCCGGCTCATTTGATCGTTAATTACAAATCTAGCAGGACGTGTTTCTTTCGTTCCGGTATTGGTTGGTGGGGGAGCACCTGCCGGATGCTGATAACGCTCGCGCGCCCTTTTATGTAGGCTTGAGATTCGCTTCTTGACAGGCAGTGTCATGAATCGGGATTGGTGGATTGACGGAGGATGGCACACGAGTGAGCCAATGATTACCTCGACCCCACCTTCTGGAGTCGTACAAACGCAGGATTTGATTTGGCATAGTACACACATTCTTAAAGATCAGAAATAGTCTAATAAAGTGAATACTTTATGATTGACAAATTGAGACAGGATAATACGTTGTGAAATTATTAACCACGTAAATGCTGAAGTAAAATGAAGTTGTATAATAAATAAATTAAATAAGTATTATTTATCTAATGGAATATGTTAAATATAAATGAATTGATTAGGTCCGTGGAAAAAGGCGTTGATGTCATTCCATGCAATACTCTGTTAGTATACAGACAAATCTCTAGTTTCTTTTATGTTTTAGTGTAAGATCACTTTAGAAAGACGTTTGGAAACTGTTGCAGTAACACTAAAAAGGACACGCATTGGTAATGAATTGGTTTCGCCTATGTTATAATGGATAAAGAGCTGTTTTCATCAATCATCGTCCGGGAGAAGGAAAGAGTGGCCAGAGCTGCTGACTCGAGAGCTGGGGATCCCGGTTCAAGTCTCGGCGGCGCCGCACAACATCCTGTGATTCTATGCAAATCACTCAATCTCTCCGGGCGATAAATTGTTCTATAAATATGCATCAAGAGTAAAAGGCAAAACTTTATGAAAATATAGTTCCACCAAAGGGGATGTTAACAGTATTTCGGCAGTGGGAAACTGATAAGAGAAGCAGACGAGGAACAAGCATTGGTAATTGCAGGAAAATATGATGCAGCCAACAGAAATGTAGGAAAGATAAGTGGCACGAACAGAAACCAATGAGAAGCCAGGAAAGCGAGAAGGCAGGATGTAAGTCCCTTTTAAGTTTATATTAAAAACAATAGATTTCTCAAACACTGCGCAAGCGAAACCTAAAAAGGGTCACAGAGCATCAAGCTAGAGGAAGCTTCACATTTACAGTACACTCACACTCACGCTTATTTGGAAGTTCCCGTTGTTATGCCCGCTATTTCTGCCCATTGGGGAGCAGACCAATGATTTAGAAGCAGGATCCTGGAAGCCCCATTAGAAAAGAGGAATTACCAGAAAAATTGATACATCCTGTTTGGATTTCCACAGTAATTCCTCATTTAACCCCAGAGTCTCACCTGATGATTGTAGTCCGATTCAGCAGCGGACATCTCAGTGTTCCGGCTGATCTTGTAATTCCGATGGCTCTGGTAACTTCTGTTACTGGCGCAATTGGAACTTCAGAGGGTTTAGTAATTAGGGCCATGGAGTGCGCCCATTTTACTCACTACACCAATGTGCACATCTGTAAATGCATGACATGGTGATCATGTTTTATTAAAGTCAAGGCTGTCATTCTACAATGGGGGTCTTTGCTCATTGGAGTGGAAGCTGAAGCGATTCTACAGTGAACGTCTTTCTTCTAATTATTTGATGATTGAGTGTACCAGAATATAATTGGCTTTAGAGAGTGGGTGGATTTAGTGTGGGTGGCCTCATCGATCATCAGTGCTGCTTGTATCCCAGTTGCCTTCCTCCGAAAGAGCTTGGCTGTCATTTGCACAAACTCAGGCATGTGGGAGGGAGGAGCGTATACTGTGTGAGCAGGGTGAGGCCACTGGCTAAACCATATCTGTTCCAGGACCCATTGACCACTACACTCTGAGAATTGTGTATGCCTTATACTCTTATCTCCAGTATACACAGGGAACAAAGTATGATGTTCAGCCACATGGTCTGCAGTCTTGTCCAGTGAGCACTGAGCACTGGGCATGGCCAAAGCCACAATGTATGCCCACTCAAGCAGTCATTTGTAAAACGGTCTTGAGTGTCCTTGCTCACAAGGACTTTGTTTACAGAAGTGGGACAATCTCCCTCAGGGTTATTTCATGCGCTGTATTATGCCCTGGGCTCCCATGTGGTGGCTTAATGCATTCTGGGGGTTGTAGTTTTGTTTTGCTTCTATTTGAATAATTAGACTAGCACACCTGAAATCAATGATTTGTAGGTGAGAACAGCAGGACAGCAGACATTGGTTTGAATGACAGGAGTGTGGCGGTCAGACAGTGCCACCAGTACACCATTTAACTTTACCCCAATGGTACTGCAGAGGCATTGTGCACATCGACTTTGGTCAAGTGGACTGTTCCACAGTCTCAGTACTTTCTTGATGCCATACCCCAAAAAGCCATTACCCATTTGGTATGATCCCAGTGGAAACTGGACAGCGGCTGATCTTTGGCCATGCTTATGTCCATGGCCTCTGACTGCTAAAGGTCCGTGTCTTTGACCAAAACTTGTGCTTGGTACCCCAAGCCCATGTAGGGGTCTCCGTAATCTTTATGCAACTTTGCAAGGTCGATTTTATGTGGACATATTTTATTTGAGGAAGATTTTGTGAGCATTCATTATACGGGGTCAGAGTTATAAGCAATCTAACAAAATATTTTTGTGGCTTACCTAGTGCAGGAACGGATCACCAAGCCTGGCACGCTTTCAGCCCTTTGTGTACCACATACTCATTCTATTACAGAACTGGGGTTACTGACCGAGGTTTGGTACATTAATCCCATTTCACCCTGAAGGGTGTGAAAAGATACGTATATCTGCTTGTAACATGAATGTTGAGTTTCTGAAAAAACCACTAACAATTCCTTCCTTCTGTGGCTCGCCAAGCACTCCCTCTGGATGAGTAGTGGTTACACCAGTCCTTGAAATGGAAATTTAGAAGAGCAGGCACTCACTATTCAAGAGTACATGCTTGCTACTGAGAAGTGCTGGTACTCTCTCATTAAAAGTATTGCACTCCTGATAAGAAGTGCATGTACGCACTTTCAAATTTAAGAAGTGCAAGTAATCAGTACCAGACAGCACTTGCCCATTTAAAGCACTGGATTACACTGCCGCCTTTAAGTTTTTTTCATAACACGAAATGTAAAGCCGGGAAATGGCAGCTGGGATAAAGGAGCCAGCTGTTATCCACCAATCTCCCTTTGTGTTCAAATTGAAATTTAATTTTATGAAAAAGTTCATGAAACCAACTGTGCTAGTTCTGTAATTTTGTATGATTCCTCTAAAATTGCTGAGCAAATTTACAGTAAAGCAAACAAATGCTCTTACCTGATTGCATACTATAATCCCAATTTTATGGTAATTTTGTTTTATTTCCGCCCAGCATTTTTTGTAGCAACAAGAAAAAATGCCTGTGGATTCTGAATAGAAAATGCGGCTCTCTAGAAACAGCCATCCCTCTTGATCAATAATAACAAAACTGTCTAGGCTGAAGCTTCTATGTATGTTCTTTTTAGGTTTGACATATATGGCATTTGCACTGATCAGTGCAAACATAATGTATCCTATAGGTTAAGGCGCTTTGAGTCTGCCTTTATGGCGAGTGGCCTATTTTACCTTAGAACCTTCAGCCATTGGATTGCGACATTGTCAATCATACCGTTTATCAGCCCACAAGAGTATTTTGGTGCCACACTTTTTTTGTTACTAGCTGTTTAGGTGTGTGCTTCCCCCTCTATTGAATGCACGAGGGACTGTTTTACTGTCTGTGACCAGCCCCGGCGCACTAGGGAGCGAGTGCTGACAACAGAATCTGAAAAATGGATTCTACAAAGAAAAAGGGTTGCCATATTTTCTGTAGCATCCATTCTTTTGAAGCTTTTGACTGCTAGCTCGCTGTACACATTGGAAAATCACCCAGTATGCAGTACAAACGCGAAACCTATTTGCTTTCTTAATGCTTGTTTTAAAGCATTATTCAAATTCATTACATTTAGCCAAAGATATTAGCCATAAAATCACTTATCCTATGGACTGACCAACTCACCCATAACTAAGGAGCTGCTATTGCTGACTGTGTGCTCGTGTGTGTGTCAGTGCTTGTTATAATGTGTATTGTCACCAGTAAGAGAAGCTTTTTGAAATCTTAAATCTTATTCTCTCAGATCCTATCCAAGCCACTTACCTTTGACACTGTTTAGTCTTCAATGTGTGTTCAAAAATGTCATTGATGATACCAACCGTGATGTCATTGGGTACCTCATACGTGACGTATAACTTGTCGAGACGAATCGGTAGCGGGTGATTATATAGCAGCTATCTTTTTGTTGAAGCCCCACAACACGCCTGTGCCACAGTTAGTCATGTTAGAGCAGTGCCATGGGAAGGGTAACGGTCCCTAATGCAAGCAAGACACCCCCCCCCCCCAAGCTACTAGTTTTGTAGTAAAAAACAGCAGTCATTTGGGTGCAGTGGGCCCTTCAGACTCATGGGTAATGGTTCCACTGCACCTGCTGCACCACTGACAGCTACACCCCTGTATTTGAGCAAAAACTAAATTATTTTTTCTGCTCCCACCTTGTTTCTGTCTTCCACACATGAAGAACACTCTTTTCAGCAGACAACGTAAGGCGTGGAAATCTTTTATGTTTTTTGTGTGCAGGCCACAAAAGCCATGAATGGAGACGCGTGCTCTTGAAACGAGCTCTGATTTCTCATCACTGACGTGCTATTCAGTCACTTTCACACCCCTTCCGCTGCAAATAGTTTTGCTTCCAGAGAGCTCTGCTTCTGCTACGGGAGGGCTGCGAGGCGCTGCTGTGCAAAAGACATAACCGAGGCCCCTTAATGGCATCCTACAGCTGTATTTTAATTTCTCAGCGGATAGTTTAGTTTTCATGAAGTGCGAGAAATATATACATTGGCTTGCTTAATGCTGTCATCTTTTGGCATCTCTCTAAAATGGTCTTGATTGCCATCTGTGTGGGGCCTTATGAATGCTTAATTTCCTAAATATAGCAGCTCTGATCTGCGGAACGATCTCTGAAAAGAGGTAGCAACACAGCACCTGGAAATAGTAGAAAGTCGGTCGCAGATCAGGCTCACCTGGCTACCCCCCCTCCCCTCCCACCACCTTCCACCCCCACCCCATACACACATACCCACCCCGCCTTCAATAATAGCACTTAGAAACTGGAAGCTAAAAGCAGATCTGGAATGCGATTCAATACCAGCACCAAATTGGACCAAGTTCTGCAAGCTAGCTTGTCCCTCTAAGAAGCGTTGCCCCCCCCCCTCCAAGTGTAGACCCTCACCCCAGCTGTTCGAAAATGTCGTTTTTAAATGGAGCTACATGATTACTATAACAACATAATTTCCCAAATATAATGGCTAAAAATCGCTAGGTCCTACAGGTGAATCTACAGAAAAATGAAATATTCCCTTTAGGAACTTTCTCTGGAAGAAGCGTCCTTCTCCCCAGCCTATGGGGGGGGGGGGGGGCCTCTGTGTGTGCTTCTTGGGCTGTCCAGCGTTGCTGAAAGCTCCTGTTTGGTCTTCAGCTTTACCCTCTCATTTCACACTACAGACAGATAACGTGGGACTTGGGAAGGATAAAAAGAGAATTCCAGGCCCACATTTTGCCACTGGGAAAGTATTGTTGCCAATTGGGGTCAGGCAGCGGCGTAACAGAACTTGAGGGGCCCCCCTGCAAGGTACATGGAGGGCCACCCTCCGGACTCAACCAGGGGCTCTCAGGCAAGGGAACTGTGGTGAGTGGTCCCCCCTGGACCTCGGGGTCCCCCCCCCACTGCGGGGGCTGCGGGGGCCTATGTTACGGCACTGGGGCCGGGCAGGAATAGCACTGTTATCCCTGGCATGCAATTTGGTACCCCCGTATTAGTCCCTCCAGGCATTATGAAGGTACAGCCTGCAACAGGAAGTAAATAGAGCTGTAGAGACGATTTTAGGTCTGGCTTGACAGCACAAGACGTCTTGTTTGCACAGTGGCGTAGCTAGGCACTCTGCCGCCCGTGGCGGTCCCTGCCTTCCTGCCTTTTGCCGCCGCGCTGAGGGGGGGGGTGCTGGCGATGATTTTTGCCGCCGCCCCCTCCGCCCCCCCCTTGCTACACCAGTGTGTTTGCAACATACACGGAGTGAGCTTTGGATGAACCCCATTCAACCACCCATTGACTTGTTTGGATAATCCTCTTTCCACCATTGTTTTGTGACCATGTCAATCGCTCCATGTATCAGCTCAGAAAAATATATATCTCACCCCAGGCTAATTGACTAGTTTATCTCTGATAATCAGCAAACCTTCTATCACATTCAATTCTTTATCTCGTACATGCCTAGAAAAGCGATCTTTTCTTCACCTCAAGGCACATTGGTTCACTTTAAGGCACAAAAATTAATTGGCAAGTATGCCAAAGGAGAATTCCTCTCATGCTGTTATTCCTGAACTGGGGGTCGCGACCCGCTGGTGGGTCCCCAACCTATTTTAGGTGGGTCTGGAAAGAGCAATACATTAAGGTGCCTATACCTTTTGTACTCATCTTGTCACATTTGCTGTACTTTGAAGACCGAGGTCAAATGTCTGTCTACGGCTTCTAACAAACCGCTGCCTATTTTTTTAACATAAGGGTTGGTGTTTACTTTTCTTTCTCTGAATGAAAAGTGAGTGAAGATTTTCAAGTGAGCTATGTGACAATTTGCTACAGTACAGTGAAAGTGAAAGGAAAGGCTGTAGGATGTCATTCTTTTCTCTTTAAAGGAAAGGGCGGCATTTAAAAAAAAATGCTTAATTAAAAAACAATCGCAGACACACATGGTGGTCTGTTTACCCCAGCAGCTCACCATCCCTGTGGTGGTTGTGATTCATTGTGGCTCACAATGTATGACCTACCTCATTAATATTCATGAGGTAGGTAGATTTGCAACCCAAATTTGTAAAGTAGCCTATTAATACATAGGTTGGTTCGCCAGTTACCAAAGTGGTCACAAAAATACTGCTCACAAATTGCGACCATTATTTTATGACCAGTTCTTAGTGCATCTGGTTCCATAGGAGATAAATATTTGATACTAGGAAAATGACTCTGCACTCCTTAGTCTTGTCTTTAAACCTAAATTAAAACTGACCCCAACATTGCCTGGGACTCACCAAAACCTGAATGTTTTTGGCATTCGCCTGATCGCCATCTCTTCACCCTTACATGGTGAACTCACTCCTTCATAGGTCCAGGAGGGCTGGATTGATGCCAGGTTTTTACGACCACCACATGGTAAATTTTACCTACAATGAATACAAATTGATCTCATTAACATACTTCTCCCTAAAATCGGCCTTTAATCCAGCTCTCCTTCGCCAACGTTGGATACCACTGGCCTGAAAGGAATACAGAATGTTTTGTCACTCAAGACATAAGTTATGCCATCTTACAACTGTTTTGCCTTCTTGTGGCACTATGAGGTGCTTGAGGTTCAAAATACAAGATCTTCTCCCAGCACTGTACAAATGCGAGGCACGTTTGCGTTTCTTGCCCTGAAGTGTGCACACACTGCAGCAGCGGGTTTCACGGGGGCTCAGAAGGCAAATTTACTATTTTAACTCCAGTCCTAGTATATTTAGGGAAAGTGCAACCTCCACAAAATAGTCCAGGAAGCGTATTTATTATTATTACTCCTGCAACGCAATATTTTGCGAAAGTTAAAATTTCACAAGTATTTAAGAAAGGGTTTTAAAGAAGAAATTTTGCACTGGCAAAAGATTTGCCCTCTGGGTACCACTCAGGCAAAAAAAATTAGGGATACAATTGGGAGCCTTCACTCTACGCAAGCAACATTTTCTAAAATAAAGAGTTACAGGATAAATATCTGTTATTTCACAAATAACAGTGCTTTATTACTTTTTTTTTCTTCCCCAAATACATATCCCGCGAGGTTCTTGGGAAAGGAAGGGTTTTTATATATTTCACTGCACATTCAGATAACCGGTGTTGCAGAAATGCCCCTTGCGGGCTGCAGGATTGCTGGGACTTTGATCTGGAAATAGCGTACTGATGCCGCTCATTCGGAAAGCTGTAAACTTCAACGGGGTGAGGGAGTAAAGTGAAAAGGAGTAAATGTCTATTCGTTTAGCTCTTAAAACTGTCAGTTTTGCTGCACCTCCACAAATCTTCCTCTTCCCAGTCCTTACTAAAGTGAGGTGTTTCCTCCCCACGCTCCGCATGAGCAAGCTTTAAATCTGAAAATACTCGCCCTCTTCCAGTGGCGTAACGAAACTTGAGGGGGCCCCACTGCAAAGTACTTGGAGCATCTCCAACCGACGCTTCTGACCCAGTCAGGAGCTCTCAGCTGCTGCCCGTGCACAGTGCCGGAGGGGGCCCCCTGGAGTTCGGGGTCCTCCCCGCACTGCGAGGGATGTGGGGGCTATTGCTACGCCACTGCCCTCTTCTGCACAACCTCCACAGGCCCACCTCTGTCCTGGAGGGGCCTTAGAGGGGAGAGACTCCCATAGCCCTCCCTGCCTTCATTAACCCCTTGTGATCACACACCTTTGCAGCGGTGCCGGACCAGTAACGTCCACTCACTAAAGATACAGTGGACATGTGCCAGACTGTCTTTGACTACACAACTTCTGCCAGAATAAAAACATTTGACTGGCCCCTTTATTAATCATTCCACATCTAAACTTCAAGTTCTAAGGGAGTGCTCAAGCACCCCTAGCTCTAGCCACTGGGAAGGGCGGCCAGGCTTAATTAATGGGACAAGGAAGGATAATTTCAGTAATGATGACTGTCAGCACGTTAGTGTCAACACCTCCAAGCGCACCTTCTTCAGCTGTAGCGTTGCTGGTGGGTACACCTCGGTTAACCAGGATAGATTCAAGTGCTCTTCGCCAATGGGCATCCGTCAATGACAGGGGGCCGCTGCAATTGTCGCTTTCTGATAAATGCTTGCATCCGGATATTAACACTTTACCCCACCAAGACATGTTGCTATCAGAAAAAAGATATTTTAGTAGCCTCGAAGTCAATTACATTTTCACTCGAGGGACTAGCTCACAAAATCCACCCATAGATTAATGGCCATGCGTCTGACCGTCAGACGCATCACATCTAAATCTATTAAAAATATATCCTCTCCTGTGAAGGGCGCAGATATAAATTCTCCAAAATCCAGTGCTTAATTTGAGCCAGTGATTTCCGATGCTCGCCACCAGCACTTAATTGCCGGAACCTGCACTTATGACAGCTGCCACATGGTGGTGCTGTTTGTGTAATTTAAGTATGATCAGAAAAACAGTTGTTTGTTAATTCAATATACATTAAAAACAACTAATATCTGCCACCCAAGCCATTTGTAAAGCTTTGGTGGCCTCGAACAGATTGAATTGTCACACTTGTAGCAGTGTGATGGTTAATAGTTGTGTAAGTACAGTGGCAATGTGTGGTGCAAACTGCAGTGGCCTCCTGATGAGGGCCCCAGCACTTAGGTTTTTTTTTTAGAAATTAAGCACTGCCAAAATCATGGAGTGTTTTTGGTCCCCTAGCCTCATATTCGGGGAGCAAGATGTTGCACACAGAAGTCAAACTTTTAGCAACAATGTAATAGTTTACTTCATTGATGTACTGAGCGATCGTGTGCAAATCATTTGGGGCATAATTACATGTGTTGCAGAAGTATTGGTGCAATTGTGCAGCAACATTTTTGGATTATATAGTTCTGGTGAAATGTTTGCATGGACATTTTCACTGACCCTGGTCGAGCAGTGCAAATTTGCGTCAAGTAGTGCATTTTGCATGCTGCCTGTTGTATTTCAATACATAATGTTTGCATATTGATTTAAAACAGAGCTGACCGCTTCCGAAAATGAAATAGTCCAATATTGCTCACACAGGTCTGGTTACACGATATGGCCAGTAGTGCCGGCAAACCCAAATACTGCGGGTGCAAACGATTACTTGCTACAGTCACAGACGATCAGTATGAAAAATACTTTAAAAAGCCAGACAGTTTCACACCTATCGACCTTTAACAGATTTCCATCATGTGAGAAAGAGGCAGCGGTGGCTCCTCCGCTATGGCGGAGGAGCGTAGTCCCCCCAAAAACGGCAGGAAAGGAAAAATAAAACTGCACTTTCTTTTCTTTCTTTCCTGCCGAGTCTTGGGGGTGGGGCCTGGTAGCGACAGGCACTGATGGGAGTGGTAGTGCACTCACATCACTGCACATGATGGTTTGGCCGGCCGTCTCAGACCGGCCAGACCATCATGCGCAGTGAACGCTCTCTCCAGTCTGTCTATCCTGGACAGAGCAGGCAGAGACTCCCAGTCTGTCCTGGAGCGCAAATTGAGGGCACTCAGGCGAAACCTGAAGCTGCTCTCTGCGCTAGAGCAGCTTCAGCATTGATCGCAGGGCATTCTGGGAGCCTGTGCCTTCCTGAAGAGGAGCGCAACGCGCCTGGCTGAAGGTAAGTTTTATTTTTTTTATCACCTGTGACCCTTAGTGCCCCTTCCCCCCCTCTCTCCTGTCCGCTCACCACCCCCGCTCCTCCAGCATACTGGCCGCTCCCGGAAAAAGGAGGCGGAGCCTTGGCAAGGGGGGGGGTCTGGAAATGGAGTGGGGCTTAGGGGGTGACAATGATGCCTCAGTCACCATGGACTGACATCGGAGCGGCCCTGGCCATGGAAGAGGAGGCAGACCTTGAGCCCATCCCTGGCAAGGCAGTCACTCCTACCCTCCCCAATATGGCCAACTTGCATCTCCTCAGAAGGCGTTAAAATACAGTTACCAAATTTAACCCTGCAGACAGAGGCGGTCTTTACCATGGGTGAGCTGGGCCCACGCCCGGGGCGCCAACCTTCAGAGGGGCACCAGAGCAGTCTGCAGCAGTGTCCCTCCCCCTGCCTCTAAAGAAAAGTGTATTAACTATTGTTATGAAGTCTGCTTTTCTCCTTTCCCCCCACCTACCCCTCCCATTTTCCCAACACAATTACAATTAAAGATGAGAGTGGGAAAGGGGTGCCAACTTTTGTTTTGTCCAGGGCAGTAGCTGAGCAAAGGCCCGCATGCCTGCAGACTCCAAAACGAGCTAGAAACTCCTTTATCTGGGGGTTTCCATCTTACTTGGTGCTCACCCTGTTATATAGGCCTTCGGCCCTGTGAATGTGTCTAGAGCGCATATATCCTGTGACACGCAGCGGTGCTGTGTGAGTTGGCAGGTCTACAGTTTACAGCCAGGCATTTTATGTGCCCTGCTTGCCAAGGCCAGTGGATTCCCACTGTGTTGCTAACAGTGTATTGGCACCATGCATGTCTATAGTCTAAAATTGAATAGGTGAGCCACCATGACTGGCCTTCCACTACATTATTTGTTGCATACCTTCATTAGGCATTTTTAGGGAACTGGCCTGGCCGGTGTTATACATAATGCTTCAATCTTTCATTTACTTTTCCAGTCTTTGTTTAACTGCAAAATACAATTTTCAATGAGGTGATCTCCATTCATTTAAATATTTAGTGCAGTTCAATTTTCATAGATGTAACCTGACATCATGGCATTTTGTTTTCTTTAAAATTCTGATATTTGATGAAGTTCTGTCTGTGTGCAAAACTGTGCATCTAGCTCTGGATACAGAGAATGCCTAAATGCAAAATTCCTGTTATTTCCTTTTCATCCTCCTTCGGCCCATACATTCTTCAGACGATTTAGATTTGGCTCGTGATGCTGAAAATAAATGAATGTCAGATTACATTTTCCTATCACTTTGTGGCTCTGATGGTGGAGTAATCGCAAGCACATGACCGTGTATGCTTGGAAGGTGTGGGAAAGTCGTGCCACAGGGTTATTTTATCTGGTTGCTTGTGCAGCCACCCTAAGGCTGCATCAGCGCTTTGAGCGATAACTGAAGAAGGCAGAGGGGGAGAGAATGGGTTAGAAAAAATCTAGCTAGTAAAGTCTATTCTGAAAAATGGAGAGTACATAATGCAAATTGTTCATATCAAATTTTTGGGGATATCAATAATATCCAAGTGATTTAATCTTAGAACACAAAGCATTTTAAAGTGCTGCTAGTATGGAAGTCTGGAGGAACTGTCTTTTGTACGTGGTCACCCCGGATTCCCCACCTTTTGCTGGACTTTTTTTTTCTGGCTGTTGTGCGCTTTACCCCTGTTTCCAGTAGTAAAGTACTTGTCCTCCCTCTTTTAACAAGGTCATATTGGCATTCTCCTAATTGGCACATTTAACTTCCCTATAGGTCCATAACTCTGTGCACTTTTTTTACTGGCTGTAGAACTCTGGGCACTTCACTCCTGCTATCCAGTAGTAAAGTGCCTGTGCTCCCCATTTTAACATGGTCGAATTGGCATCCTCCTAATTGGTATATTCAACTTATCTAGACGTCCCTAGTATATGGTACAAGGTATACCCAGGGCCTGTAGGTTAAATGCCACTAGCGGTCAGCAGCATCTGTTGTGCCATCCACCACAGTGCCAGTGCAAACATGGCTCCAGGCCTAAGATTGTAGCCTTACAGGTGCAGTGTAAAAACTGAAATTCAACTGGTAAAAATAAATCAATTTGACAGGTAAAAACATTCCTTTTAAATATTAATAAGTCACCCTATGTAGGCCTTGTAGCTGACAAAGCAAGGTTTGTGGCATTTAAAAGTAGAAATTTAATGTTAACTTGCCTTTACAGTGACGAGCACCCAATAAGCCAGTTTCACTGTGGCAGGCCTAGCTGTCCTACATAGTAAACCAGAGTAAAGATTAAAATAATTTTACTGTAGTACTGGTACTAGCTAGAAAAATAATTAAACCACTACTTTAATGGTTATTGAAAAATAGAATGAAATGGTGAAATCAGAGTTGGTATAAATATTAAGGAAAAGAACATTTGAAAAAGTTATATTTTCCCTGCATGAAGTTCCTGGAGGCTAATTTGCTCTCCAGCTTCCCTCAGCCAATAATTAGCCATGAATAGGTGTTAAATACTTCCCAGGAGCAGGCAATATGCTGACCTAAATCGGCAGAGATTACTCCTCGGAAAGGCTGCTTGAGTGTCAAATCCTGCTTGACAGATCTATTGGGGTTGTTTATAATACTTGGGGTACACTTGAAAGGGGAGAGAAAGGGATGCCAAGACAATTCATGTGAATCGACTGTCTCTTTGCTGAAAAACTCTGGTATTGTCCTACCAGACTTCTGTCCCTAGGTTTAGATATAGCTTTTCGTCACACTTGAAAGGGGAGTGAACAAAATGCCAAGACAATTCTTGTGGAACCACTAACTGATTGCAGAAGGACTCTGATTTTGTCCTGCCAGACTTGTGTCTGTAGTTTATTGTGGGTATAATGTCTGCCTCGAACTGGACCTCTCACTGTGGTGAGAATGAAACCCGGTGCTGGGTTGCTTGTGTTCCGGTTGAGGAAGGACTTGGCTTGGAAGCTCAGGCAGGACTGTTTCGATGAGGAAAAGTGTCAAAACTGGTTTGCATATGGCTGGATACAAACTCGGGTGGCATGGTGAGCAAAAGAATGATGGGTTAGAGTGCTACCCCGAGGCATTTCCAGTGGTTAGACTTATTGCAAGCAGCCTCCCATCACCTTTTGTGTGTTTTAAGGACACTAGGATTACCGCAGTTCACTCCTCCCCCCTCCACCCCAACCCTCTTAGCAAAGTGCCAGGAATAAATGTAGCACCTCCAGGCACCCACTTCAGAACACTTCTTCGACCTGTGGAACATCAGATACCGCCTGTGACCTGAGAGGAGCACTGAAGGCAGTGGCGGCTGCCAACTACTGAAAGTGGTGAGGCGGGCAAATGGGTGGGTGCATGCATGTAATTAACATTAACTAAATTGCCGACATGCATTACATTATGGTTTTAAAGTTAAAATGTTAAACTTTTAAATGTTAATGCAATGCATGTCGGCAAATTAGTGCACATTAAATAAAATAAATGTAAAATTAAACATTCTCTTACCTCCTGCACTTCCTCGCTACAGTCCTGGTGTTCTTTTCTCATCCAGCGAGGGCCCCTAACCAGTCAAGACGCTGCTCTCATGCTATTAACCAGCCTGAGAGAAGCACCAGGATTTGATGGAGCGGGCTCTCTGCGCTCCCAAGGGCACTGGAGGCCTGTGCTTGCTCTCCACCCAACTGTCTAAGACAGCTGGGTTGGAGAGGTTTAAAGTGCGCTTGTTGCTGCCCTTCGCAAGACAGCTGGCCAAAGTGACATGCAGACTTTAAACTTAAGTGCCCAGCCCATCAGTCCTCCCTTCTGCTGCCACTCAAGCAGCAATGGCCCTGCCCCACCCTGACACACTCGGCTTGGGACGTGGGTTAGTGAAAAATAAAATGGTAATAAATTAGCTTTATTGCTATTTTATTTTTCATCCCTGAGGCATTTTTATTTAGTGTGGTGATGCTCCTCCACCCTAATGGAGGAGCTGCTCCTGACTGAAGGACTGGGCCTGCTCCCTCTTGTACCCAGAACATGGAGGTGGTCTTCAAGGTCATAAGGCTGACCTCCTGTTGCAACTACAGGGATAAAACAAGCTACAAGAAGACTCTTCTTGGAAGTAATCAGGTGACCAGTGGAAACAGGACCTGCTGTTGGCCTCTGCCTAACACCTGAGGGTTCTCTAAGTGCCTCCTTTCAGGTCCTTGGAAGGATTTAGAAGTATATTCCTGTGGTAGATACGGATTTAAAGGACTAAGTCAGGAGGTAAAATCATTGGTCACAATGTTGTATCCGACCCGTGCTCCATCGCAGTCAGCCTCACATTGCGCCTAGGTCCCATACTACCACGACCAGTGACTATCATTGATGCTTTGTGCTTTTTGGTGCTGTGTCTTCCTAAAACATTAAAAAAATCATACCTCCATGTCCCCTTGTCGGATTTTTGTGTCATTTTCTTTATTAAGTTGTACTCTGTTTTTCTAATTCACTTTGGGATTTTGTTTTGCAGTTTGACTTTATTACTGTTTTGGTAGTACATAATACTATACACTTTGGCCTAAGTTAAGCCTGTCTGCTCTGTGCCTGAAGTACTAGGGGTTGAGCTCAGGTTATTTTGGTGACTTTGAGTTTTCACCATGACAAAAGTTATGATTTTTCTTTGAGGTGGAAGTCACCCACCCCAAAACATATTAAAACATTGAATTCAAAACGTTTGAAAAAATGGAATTTAAAGCATCTCAATGTCTGGAATTCAAAGCATCTCAATGTATGGAATTCAAGGCATCTCAATGGATGCAATTCACACATCTCAATGGATGGAGTTTACACCAGCTCAGTGAATGGAGTTCAGAGCATCTCAATGAATGGAATTCAAAGCGCCTGAAAGCATGGAAAGCAAAACATAACAAGCATTTGCAATGTAATAGGTCTTGCATTTACGAGAGTTTGAGCTATTGGCATTGTAAATGACAATGCCTTTTATTTATGAGTTGTTTTTAAAACAGATAAATAAATGGCACTGTCATTTACAATGCCAATAGCTTAAACTCTCACAAATGCAAGACCTATTGCATTGCAAATGCATTTGGCGCCCGTGCTATAATTTTTTTTAAAAAGCATTAGGAGAGAGTGTGTCCTGCCTGCAACAGCAGGCAGGACAAAGCTATTTGAGAAAATAGTGCTTGGAGGGTGTAATTAAAGCCTACCGAGTAACAATACACTTAACGGGGGGTGTCGCCATGGGAGGTTACAAAATGAGACAAGGCGATACTAAGGAGGGACTACTAAACCTATTGACCAATGAACAGCCATGGTTTACAGTGGACAGTGACACAAGTCAATGAAAAATATGGGCGGAGCTTCAAGTCCTTACCTGAATACAGCATGCCTTGCAGACCAGCGCATGCACTGCCAGGCTCGACCTAAAAATGGATATCAAAGCCTTCAAAGGCATGGACTACAAACATCTGAAAGCATAGGATTCAAGGGATTCAAAAGCGTGGAATGTAAAAATTCTGAAGTCATTGAATTCAAAGCTTCGCAGTGGATGGAATTCAAGGCATCAGAAACCATTGAATTAACAGGTACCAACCGCTTGATTGAAATTATGTAATTCAAAGAATCTGAAAGCATAACAGGAAGCTCATTGCCTTTCTCAAAGATACTTTGTGCCAAATATTTTTTTATTCATTCATTTATCTATTTTCTTTGTATCATGTCTCCAGAGGCCACTTGGTACCACACAATGACAAGGATCATGTTACAGCCACACGGTTGTATATGGACAGAGAGGTGACAGACAAAATGCCTGCACATCTTTAGCAGGCGGGAATAGTGGAAAGGTATTATTGGCTAAGGGGACGGAGTCCCTGAGCAACACAAAAACAAAAAAAAGTGGGATTGCTTGAGATCGTAAGCAAATAAACTCTTTTAATAGGTTAATATTTAGGTCTTTGTGAATGATACTAAGGCCCTCATTGCAAGTGCCCCGGTAATCCCGATGCAGCCAGTAACAGTAGATGCCATCCATAACGGAAGTACAACTGACGCAAAAATACCTCCGGAATAATGTGGCTCGTGTGTTTTCACTTGAACATTTCACCTGCTTGAACGAGGCAAAATGTCTGAGCGAAAAAAGACCTGCTAATATCTGAGGGATTCAGTGCAGAAACAGATTACAGAGTTGTATTCCCGATTCTAGCTGCCTAAATCAGAATTTGCTGGTAAAGTCGGAGTAATGCCTTACAGTATTCCTGGGACTGAGTGCACTGTTACCAGCCGTGTTACTGGGCCAATCGTAATGAGGGCCTCACCTGGAGGATGGTCTCAGAAGAGGGTCCATGAATTCCAAAGGTGACCTCCCTGGACTGTGATGGCTTTTCCACCATGTTGCTTACTTTGGAGTTTGGGTGCACCAGATCTGTGTTTGTCAGAGGGGCATAGTGCGGATGGAAGACAGTTCAAGGTTTGTAGGTACTTGGGCCCTTCACTCAGATATATTATTGTCTCTTCGTCGGATGCCCATTTGAAGGGCACAGATATCGTTACACATTCGGGCTCGCCCCCCACCGTGTGAGGTGACAGATCTTGGAGTAGACGACAGATCCTTTCTCGCTCCTAACTAAGGTTCACACAAGGAATACAGCTAAGCTGCGTAATAGCAGTGGTTATGAGAACCGATGGAGAAATCAGGTTATAGGGTGCATCCTATAAACAGCTAAAATTATTATTTTCTATGTCTGTAAGTGCTTCCAAAAGCTATATGTCTATAACCTCTGTTCAGACATCACTTGCGTTTATTTTTTTATATTTTGCAGATTTATGTAGCGCGAACTCGACCCGAAGGTATTGGAGCGCTTTACATGAGCACCAGTTACGTTACACAGGGACACATTCATCATTGGTAGGCTTGGGGAGATGAAGTGATTTGCCCAGAATCACAGGATGTTGAGCCGACGTCGAGGCTCGAACCTGGATCCCCAGCTCTAAAGTCGGCAGCTCCAGCCGTGAAGCCCATTGCCTTGCCACTGAGGCAGAGTTTTGAGACCGTGCAACTATTTGCAATGGGCACGCGGAGCTGGAGGTGCACGGAAGCAGCACGAGACGGTTTGCAGCTGACCGAGTCTCAGCGCAGAGGAGGCCTGGCGCGGTTTTTATCCTGTCAGCGCCCAGAGGAAGGTCTGTTGGTCGCAGTGGTCGCTGCTTCTCTTTGTCTGTCTTTGTGTCTGTTTATAGTGCGCGGCTAATATAAACTGCAAGCCCCGGCCACACAAAGGCGATTGTCTGAGATTCCTTCATTTACATCTGAATGTCATAATGATCTGGGCAGACCGGGTCATACGCGGGTGACAACGTCCTTGAGGAAAACCTCGGTTTCGCGCCTTTTAACCGTGATTCTGAGTGACGCGCAAAATTGTAATTGACGTCTCCCCCTCAGGTGATACGGTAATGACATCTCCGACCATGGCGTGGCGATAATGGCAGAGCTATGCAAATGTGCTCCGGAAATAATCGCGCTGTCACCGGAAAACAAGAGGATGCCATTTAGGAAGCATAAAAAATTCTAACTAAAGCGATTAATAGGACTCCAGCGGTTTCCAGGGGAAGGCAGCCTTCCTCCTGGGCATTCCCTTCAATGATTAGACCAGATTTCATTCATGGTGCTGGGGAGGGGGGTGTGGAAGGAAAGTCGTTCAGGAAGGATGAACGGTGGGGCCAAGGAGCTGTGATAGCAATTATGGACCTCCAGAGGTCTCTGAACTCCGGAATGGTGGGTTTATTACCTCTTTTTAGGTCACTGTCTTAAAGGTGGGGGGGGGGGGGGTGTCTACAAACTAAAGAAATTGAATTAAAAAATTAAACCGTATGTTCAATGACTGGTTTGGATACTAAACCCAACCGTTTTCTGTGAAGCTGTCTGGCAGAATGGTGCACCACTTGCAATAATACACCCTGTCCAATACTCTGCATGTCAACCAACAAAAGAACAGGCTTAACAGAACTCTTTACAGTCACCCACCCAAAATGCTCAGACAGGCTATTAGATGGATATCATGGATTCACAGCACCTCTACCAACTCAAGAGGGCGCTTATGGGAAACATTCTACAATGGGGCAGACAATAAAACAAACACCAATATGCTTTGGCAGGATGTCTCGCCACACCCTTAAACCTCATAACCCATCGTACTATCAGTTTTAAAACACACCTAATGTAAACAACAGAAAACCCACAAGTACGCTACAGATGTTACAAATCAAGCCAGACCCTGGTATGTGTAGGAATTCTCCAAATTATGGCATAAAGGGACTGAACCCCTCCTAGTGCTGCAAGGTCATACTAATGGCAGAATGCACAGTGTATAAATATGTCTAACATACACACAAATGTAGTCAGGAGTACTCTCTGCTGTTTGGCTGGAAGAGAACCCGAGGCTCCGATGACCAACCCCACACACCATCTTTGGTGCCAGTGATTCTCGTCCAGCCAGTCGGCAGCGAGCTCTCTTGACTCCGTGCTAAAAGGGTCCACCTCAACATTGGCCCCTTTTTTTGCGGTCAACCTGACCTGGCAACTTTATTGTTGTGGCTGTAGAAACCCTTTTTTTCATCATTTGCACAATTCGTGAGGTTGCATGTGTGACCTTATGTATTCATTTTGACATTAACTGCTGAGTGCAGGCTCTTATGCTCTCTACCTGTCCATCATCGAACATTGGCTTGTGGCAGAAATTAACGGAGGACCTCTGGTTTCTATCCCGGCCTTTTGGGTTCTCCGTTGATCTTCAAAGTCTTGATGATGGTCCTTCCTTAATATAGGTTCGAAACGTTATTGACATTATGCCCCACGAACCACTGCTCTATGAATTTACAATCAAGTGTATATTGCTATACATGTATTTCCTTAAAATAGTGTATTTTTGGACAACTTGGAGCTGTTCTTTGTACACTTTTGACACATGTATTTACTGTGTGTACCACGAATGAGCACCAAGCTCTTCCACTACTATTACATTTTTGCATCGCTTCTTAGTGCTACTTTGTTTTCTTTTACTTATTAAAACTTCTACCATATTTCTGCAGCTTGAAGTACACCAGTTCTTTTGCTGTATTCCATTCTTATGCCGACATTGATTGTCTCAGTAAGTAGTTCCCCCATTTTTCAGCAAAGGGACCATAGTTGCCCTGTATGCATAATTTCATTGCCCTAATTATGTCTTTGGCTCTTGTTTGGATTACAAAAACAGCACTGACTAGCAGCACTGAGACGGCTGCACCAAAGGAACCCAACAGCTAATTTGCAACTGGGTACTGTAAACCAGACTATCACTGCAATGCGCACAAAGCAAGGTTTGCAGGAGTATGAAATAAGTGAAATATATTACAATAGTGCAATTATTAAAATATCAGAAAACAGTTGCAAAATATAGTTGCTGGAGTAATGCTGCAGTAACCTAAAGTTGCAAATATTGGAATAATGCAAAAGGTTCAGCATTGTAATGCTCCTAACTTCCCACAAGGGCTGCAATAATAAGAATGTGCAGCGCTAATTATGTAGTGGGAAGTTCAGTCACTACTGAATTAATTGAAAGTTGCTGTCCAATGATTTCCAAAGTTACAGCACTACTACAGGAATCAGCATTTGGTAGCAGAAGGTTGATATTGTACAGTTGCATCAAAATGAAATTTCTTTATTGCAAGAGCTCAATTTCACCAAAGGTATCATGGAACTAGGGACCAAAGGACATACAGACAGACTAAAAACCGACAGACATAGGAACAGAGAAAAACAAAGCACGTGCCAACAGGTATTTACCTCAGCAGGTTAAGTAAATCTTTGGATCTTTCCTGAAGCATCTGTGGAAACAGATGAGGCATGGAGCACCAAAGGGAGGCCACTCCACATCAAAAGCCGGTGCAAATCCACACATATAGCACCCTTAAAGTGAGGAATCTGAAATTTAGTCTGCAGCCAGTGGCGTAGCAAAGGGGGGACGGTCCGCCCCGGGCGGCACGAGTTTTGGGGGCAGCGGCCTCCCACCACTCTTACCTGCAGTCTCGGGGCGGGCACCCCCCCTTCAACCGGCCACCGTGGGGCGGCAAACGAAATGGAGATCTCACCAGCACCCCCCAACCACACGCGCTCTTCACTCCTGCCACCTCGGAGCGACAAACTCGGGGACCGCCACAGGTGGCCAAAGGGCTAGCTACGCCACTGTCTGCAGCTTCGATCTGTGACGTCTTGAAGGAGGGTGTGCCACCAACAAGTTTGATAGAAAGGTTGGGCCATTTTTCTAAAAGGCCTGATGAATAAGACAGAGGATTAGGTATTTGACTTGGGAACCTTTGAAGGGATTGTCCCCCTAGGCACCATGATCGCACTCCACAATAGTTTCAGTGCCATGTTTTCAATCTGCTGTAGTGCTCCTAATGCAGGCTCTGGCAAGCTGACGTACACTCTATTACCATAGTTCAGCCTGGATAGAACACAGCTCTTACCATCACGTCTTTCTTAAGACTAGGGAGGAGTGGCAGAACTTTTCTGAGGATCTGCAATTTAAAAAAAACAAAAAACGTTTCTTGTAAAAATAATTGAGAATGATGTGAGTGGTCATATCAAATGCGATGCCTATATACTTACTGGCTGCCCTTTATGTCGACTGGCATGTGGGCAGCAACAAAGGACCTCCAATTCTGTCTGCCATTGGCAGGTTTCTGTACGTAACCCAGCTGTGGTTCATGATCTTCATTTCTGCTTCCACATTTCGCCTCCAGATGTTCTTTGGATTGACTCTGTTCCATTTGCCTTCTGGGATACAGTGGAGATATGTTCTTGTGATGGAGTCTTGTTCTCTTCTGATGGTGTACCCAATCTATCTCTATCTATTTTTCACAACAGTGGTGTCCATGCTCTCTAGCTGGCATCTGGTGAGCATTTCCTGGTTGGAGATGGTTCGCGACCAGAAAATGCGCAAGCTTCTTCTCAGGTTACTGGTGTGGAAGGCTGACAGTTTGGTGATGTCACTTTTTGTCATCTGTGGGCATGCTGATCCATACAAGAGTGTTGGCAATACACAACTCGGGTAAAGCCTCAGTTTGGTGTTGGTGCTGTACTGAGATAACCTCCACACATTGTTCAGCATCCTGAAGGCATTCCTGGCCTTGCTCACTCTGCTCTTGATGTCACTTGATGCCCCTCCATCACATCTGACTGTACTGCCTAGGTGAATAACTCTTCAGTAATGACTATGCCCTCTCCATCCACCTTGATAGGTGAAGGGTTTGGGCTGTTCAATGGCATGACTTCTGATTTCTTTTTGTTGATTGTCTGGCCCACTATGCTGTGTACAGATGTGCAGGCAAGATGTCCCTTCCTGTCTACGCTGGTGTGTGAGAGAGCAAGGCTAGGTCATCCACATAGTCAAGGTACTCCAGTGTAGAAAATGAGGCCCATCTGATTCCTCTGACTTGCTCTTCTGTTGTGATGCATAGGTTTTATCTGATCAGCTGGAATTGGTGTGGCATCAAATGCATGGGCCAAAGCTCCAGCCCCCTGTTGTGTCCACACCATCAGTGATGGTAACCTTTTTTATCCCCACTAATCTTTACACAACTAGCAGCCATCCAACCATGACTAGCCATTAGCCAAATGACTGATAGAACTCTCAGAATCATGAATGCTTCTGATCAATCCAATCAAAAGTTGCACCAAGGTGGCAAGAAATAAAAACGGTAGAATTAGTGCCCACTACCTATAGACCATGAGCCTTCCACATCTAACCAATATTGGAATCCAACTGGATTTATTTAGCATCTTTCTTGAAGGAAGCATTTCCAAACTCCTCCCTCAACAGAGAAAGAAGCTTTGACCCGGGACAAACCATCCTTCTTTGCAGTAGTGTTCTGCCCAACCTCTTGGAGTGGCAATCTAACCCAGTTTCCTTCCTAGGATGCAAATATGTCCTGATAGTGACCGCAAGTTGTCCTGATGAAGCTCCATAACAGCTGCAGAACACTGCAGTGAGAAGGTTGCCGAAACGTGCAATGATCCACAGCATTATGCAGCACTCAATATTGCAAGACTGCTTCCATAATCAACAGAAGAACTTGTGGCTGAACCCCTTTATTCAGCCTGACCAGCTGTGCTGAAGTCCTGGACTTCGTTCTTCATTTAAACAGCATCCTTTCATTTGGGCAGAAAGCCTAAGCGTAGGGACTTTTCAAAGGCAAAGATGGCGATGCTTATCCTTGCATGTGGCAAGTTTGAATTGGTGTCAATTTTGTGTGCAGTATGCTTCTGCAGTTAAGAGTTAAGATGTTTTGTAAAACTCAGTCCTGGGTGATATTCCATTTGGCTAGTTAATTTTTTTTTTTTTACTAGAGTCACTTGTAGCACATGGTTTTGAGGCACAGAACCATACAATAAAACTCGACAAAGGTGGCTCAGTGAGTTAAATGCTTATAGCTGACATCTTTTGTGCCTTTCAGGGCACAAGTTTGAATCCCCGCAAGGGCAAAACAGCCTTCCCTCCTTTGGAAGTTAGTAAATTCAGTACCATTAAGCCAGGTAATTGTTTTATCACACATGATGATGCTCCTGGTTTCACTGCCGCATGTTGTAAAATGCAATATTTATTTTGGGTTGTACACTGTAGGCTGAAATTGTGTGTATTGAACTTTTAATACTTATTTATATAATGAAACAAACACTGTCTTCTTTCTCTCTTGCTGTGTGCAGCAATCAACAGTTTCTGTATTACCAAATGTTCAATTTCCGTACAGTGTTCCGGCACCCATGAGGCCCTGTCCGTGCTACTGTAATCCTTGTAAATAAACAATAAACAGCATGGCAAAAGTGAGATCTGAAGTACTGTATGAAACTAGTCTAGATTATTCTGTAAAAAAAAAGTGATTTTATTGTTAAATTTCAATAGAACACCAATCGGCTCTTTAGATAGCAATAAAGACAATGTTTATCAACTAGAATATTTGTAGCGGTAGAGAAGATGCCCCCCCCCCATAGGTGAGCATGTGGATCCAGTGAGAATCACTTGTAAAAATAAGCCATAATCTCCACCTGTAGAACTGGTTATTGTGAATGCGCTTTTATTCTTTGGCTATCCTATCAGTATCCTTAATCACTATTATTTAATATAAAACTCTCAAATAAATTAATTAAAATGGAGAGACTAGATCTGTTTTTGCTTCAGATATAAAATGGCCCTCTTTTAAATTTTGCACTTTTGGAAGGATTTAATTCCAAAGATTCTTCAAACTGGACTTTTGAGAGGCCTGAACATAAAACTGTTGCAGGGAAGGGACGCTGAAGTCATTGCAAAATCTTGCATTTTTGCCTCGACTCAATCAATGGATGACCCTCTTTGACTACTGGATTCACCATGAAGCATCTTTCTTTAAAAACTTTTCATATCTTTTTTTATTTTTTTATTTAACATTCCATGTCCAAACTTGTCTGGCGCTTTAAAAACCTTCACAGACTAGACAAAGTTTTCTAAAGACTTATTTCACACCATCTGGGAGTTTGCATCTTACATATTCATGGTGATGCCGGATCTCTCATAGCCACAGTTTCCATATTTAAAAAGAATTGTACCATTTTCTCCAAGTTGGAACAAAGCCTACTCTTTAACTCATCTTCCTAGAACAGCCCACATCCATGTTACCGTCTGAGTGGAAGTGCTTTATCTTCGCGCGTTAGCGAGTCACTTTGGCGTTATTCTGTTGAGCTGAAGCGTTCACACAAATTATGCATGGTAAATTAACAAGGGCCGTCTGAGGGATTATTGTCTGTGTATGCACACTGCATCCATATCAATCGCTGACTGAAAACAAAGTTAACGGTCATTAGTGACGTGGCGAGGGTAGGGTGGACACTGATTCACGCTTCCATGGGTTATGCCTTCAAAAAAATTGGATAAATTAGCTTAAATCTGGGACTTGGGAGATGAGATGCTGCTTTGACAATGAGGGCTAGACCGCATTTGCCTGCAGGCCTAAGAGGATCCATGGTTCCCTGCTCGTGGTAGTTGCTGGCACGCAGGAAAATTTACCGCCTTTTCATGGACAGCATCACCGACAAGGTAAAGGTCTTCCTGAGGGTTGCCCTATTCTTTCAGGTTGAGATGTTTGCACACTGTGAAAATTTCTGTATAGCGTTCAAATGCCTAGCGGGCGTCTTGGAACCCTGTAAAAGGGCATGCTTTGTATCGCTGCAATAACTTTGTTTCTTCAGGGAGGCAAAAAGAAACTTTTTGTGCCATGCCAGGAAAGGGGCTGCATTTGAGGGGGTATTTGCAAACAGTCACTGAATGTTTTATTGCAGCGTGGATTTCTCGTTAACGCAGTCTTTTGGTGCTCCACACCATTATTTTGTGGGTAAATACTGGGGATACGAAATATGAGCCATAACGCACATTAAAATGCAGAATCATTCTGTGCCAAGACTGGTCTAAAATTATTTTTAATGGGTATTTTAATAGCACTTGATGCCAGTGTCTTGCACCCTGCTACTGCTCACCCTGTGTTGCAAGTTTCCAAGATAATGGCACATTTTTTATCGACTGAAGAAGGAGGGAAGGCGGAGTCTCATGTTTGCTTGCAGTTTTAACATCTGATGCAATACTCCACTGGGTTACTTTGCCAGCCACAAAGATGAATGCATTAGTATGCATCATCTTCAATGCCTGTGCTACCTGTTTAGAAAAGGCTTGGCAAAATGGTTAAGAAATAGGCAATAAAGGAGTATATGTTTGGAGGGAGATCTGAAATTGTTGTTTGCAAGTTGATTTGGAGCAAAATAACAAATGGAGAGAAAAATAATCCGGAAGAAATGTACTATCCGTGAATTAGTTTGTATTGTGCCAGTTTCTTCTTTCTTTTTTTGCAAAATACACTACAAAGAATTAGCGGCTTTTGTAATTCCTTTTCAGCTCGGTTTGTAATAATATTAACCATTGGTGGAGGAATTTGGTTGAATGATGGACTAGTGGGAAAATCCCCCTGCAAAATGTGAAGAGGAACCCCTGAGTCTCCAATATCGCACAGATCTTCATTGGCATTGGGCAGAATGGCCCTGAAGGGTTGGGGGGGGGGGGGGCTGCAGGGTCCTGTTAGGCCCATGGAAGAAACCTCAACAAATATATGTATGACCCGTTTCACAACAAATTGGAGGAAATCCACGCATCATACTTTCAGCCTACAATTTGACTAGTGGCTTAACTCAAAATGGATTGGGGGGGTTCCTGAAGGGTTTGCCCCCCGCTGCACTGCCTGCATTATGCTTCTTAGTCTCTCGAAGAGTTTTTTTTATTTTACAGAGTTTTATATAGCACAAACTTGACCCAAGGTATCCTGTATCAGAGCGCTTTACATAGCACCAGTTGCGTTACATGAGGACACGGGGAGATTAAGTGATTTGCCCAGAATCACAGGATGTTCAGCGTCATTGCCAAGACTCGAACCCAGTTCCCCAGATTTGAGGTCCACCGCCCTAGCCGTTAGGCCAACTCCTCTCCGCGTTTGTCTTGACACTGTGCAAGCCGTGACTGTCCATTCCTACACATCTACAATTACCTTTGCAAAGTTGAGACTGTCTGCAGGAGTACCAATCGCAAGTGTGCATTTGCACACTTTATTTTTTACTCAACGCGTAATACATTTTATCATGTGGAGAAAGCCCTTCATTTTATAGCCTAAAACTTATTTTGCTGTTTTGGGCAGTTTCACACCCTATTTGCTCATTACTCAAGTTTTTTCAGGGCTTTTAATGTAACCATTCCTAAACGGAAACAACTGCGGAAAATCCACAACGCAAGTAGCTTTTCGTCAGCCACGAAATGAATTAGCGCTTAGAAGAATTCAGGCAATGCGGATTCTACGTATCCGGATTTGGGAATTACGACCGTATCATTCCACTTCTTGCAGTGGGAAATGAGGTTTATGGGTGCAAAGGACAGCGGTGAATGAACCCCCAGAGTCTCCCCGGCGCCTAGAAGGACCCTTGTCTGCCTGGGACACAATAGCTGTAACCAGGCAGCACAGAAGCATGTTTGCAATGAACTGCGCCGCTCTCTATAAACTTGAACTTCAGGCTGTGTTGACACTTGATTCTGCTTCTGCTATTAATTATTTTTATTGTAACACCACACGGTTATTTAGGGCCTTAATCGAGATCAGCAGCCCTGCAGTTTGATACTAAATGGTTGAGGACTGATCTATGCAGCAACCTCCTCTTCGCCTTACCAACCACGAGCAGCTGTAAAAACACAAGCACTCAGAGGCTCCCAAGATATGGATATTCAGAGAACCGACGGATAGCAATAGGCTTAGATCGTGTCAAAATAATGAAAACAATCGCTCTGTTTCATAACATTCTGAATGGTAGGAGGTAACCTGTTCTATGTGCTGGAGCATGGATAATCGCCAACATTTTCCCAGGGGCCAAAAAGTTCATCTATGGTGTGACCGAGGGCCGCATTAATGCCAACATGGTGGCATGGGAGGTGTAAGGTGGGCATAGGGGAAACGAGACATCTAGTGGATGAATTGCACCTGGGATCAGTTCCAGCTTCCACACTTGACCAAACTGTGTGATCCTGGGCAATTGTTTTATTTCACGTTGCCTATTGGCATTGTTGTCGGGGTAGAGGGGGAAGGCATGAATGTTTCTAAATTCATGTTTGAAAACTGTCCCTTTGGAAAAAATCGCATTGCACTTTTATAATCTGATGTACTAAGGTGAAACGCTTCTGTAGGTTAATGAAATACACTTTTTGAATTTCCAAAGGGACTTTACCTTATTTTTTATACGTTTGTTGCAAAATGTCTTTAAAAATTAAAGCATTCTTAAAGTTAAGTGGTGCAGGACAGCTTCTGTACTTCTTTTGTTTTACTTCAGTTTGAATGTAAAGAAATGCTTCCCATTTATTTCATATCTTTACTAGTATTCGTGCTTTGTAAAGTAAACAGCAGTCTAGTGCTGCTGTTCAACCAGGGGCCACATGTAAAGCGCATGCTGCCCCGGCCCGTACTTTGAGTATCTCTGCACTAGGGGATAAGGGTAATGAAACTGAGAAGTCGACGATTTGCACAAAACCGCGTAGTGTGCGTGTACAGGCCCCTAAAGCAAGATTAAGACACCGGAGTCTGATTACATAGATTGCACCAGTCTTGGGAATTTTGCATCTGTGCACTTTCACACCAACATTTGGTACTGGTGCAAAAATGACATTTCCACCAACTAACTAGTTCAAAATTCTCTGTTTGCCTAGCTCAATCAGTATAAGGGTTGTTTCTTCAAATTTTGGTTGGTGCAAAAGACGGTGCAAAATTATACTAGTGTCATATTGCCCAACACTGGTGCAATCTACTTAATCGTCCTCCTGCCCATCCATACGCCCCCCCCCCCACACTCTGATGGCCAAAAAAGTGGCCAGGATGCAACATCCCCTTCTCTAGGAAGCCGAATTAGAGGCAGACATTTTGTTGCATGTTTCAAAAATTAAACATGACTGGCAGCTGGATGTGAGTTCCTCATCCTACCTTGGCGGCAGCAGCATTTATTAAGACATTGCATAGCCAAGGCTGGTCTCCGCCTCATCTCCTGTTGGTCTTCGGCTCCCAACCCTGTGCAGTCTGCAGGCTTTGCCGTCACTGGAGCGGAAGAGTTGTCGTGTGATTGAGTCTTCACAAGCAACCATTACTAATATTAGGCAGGCTTATGTTGGCCTTTTATGTGGCGTCTCATACCCCGCAGAGAATGTTCCAGGCGACCAAGCTAATCGCTGTTATTCATATCAAGCTATGCAGATGGATTTGGACTCGAGTGCCGCTGTCTGACAGGCCTCGCGGTCCTAACTACCAGTTAGGCAGGCACGAATTACTGGTGCGAATGCAAGGGAGGGAAGATGTTTTCTTCTAGGTAGTGCACTGGGCAAGATAATTGCTTCATTTAGTTTATTTCCAGAAGGCACTAAATTTACAATTGCATGCAAAATGGACTTGTACTTTGCTGTAGGATTTGTCATACTCCAAGCAACTAATTGTTTCAGCGTGTCCAGAAATACTTGTAGTAAGTCACTCAGAAGAGTAAGGCCAAATCGTGTCCATGATATTCACTATACTGTGTCGGTCCTTATTTGCTATGAAATAGTCAAACCGACACGAGTAACACTAGTGCAAGAGCTGGAGACAGTTAAGGACCTACATTGATGATGGTGGCAAAGAAATGGGACTACTAGAGGGAGCCTGGTGGCCACTACCAGCCACCACCATCTAGAGAATCCATGAGGATAAAATGCTGCCACACATGGGCCCCCAACATAAAGTTGAGCATCGACTACTGACTAAGCATCTTGAGGGAGTGGGACGGCGATGCTCATCCAAGAGGGCTTCACTGACATTTATGCTAAGATGACACAATGTTGGCATTGTATGGGACCATAACAGCGATCAAGGTGGTTGACTCTGTGGTCATCATTTTTCCACGTCTTGATTGGTCAACTCTGTTGAAGCCAGTACTTCCCATTTAGAAAAAAAATCCTTAGACTTTCTTTTACAATATTTATGGAATAAGTTTTGGTTTGATCAGTACTTCTTCCAAGAGAAACAGATCTCATAGGTGATCAAGATTAACAAGTACTGTCACCATTTGGCAAAAACCGTGATCCTTATATCTTGAAACAGTGCTATCGTATTATCTTCGCAGGGCTATGCTAACTCATTTTATGCTGTCTGCCCAGCCTTACTCCATTAAGAGTCTCAAACCTTAAAAAAAAAGAGCTGTTTTTAGACTCCGACCATGGAACACTGCTCTCTGATCAGACTTTCTTGCAGCGGCTACTGGTGAAGATACATGTTTAATTATTTTTCAAGATCGTTGCACTTTGATGGGGTAGAGGTCTGTTGGGGTGTGGGGGGGAGGAAGACAGCCTGCCATCAAAAGGACTGGCCCAAAAACAAACAAGCATGCCTACTGTGGTGGTCGGCACTGCTGATGATGAGACCTCCCAAAAGTAATGATGTAAAGTCAGTGGGTCGCACAGTAGTAATCTTGGAGTCTAGCTGGAAGAGAAATGTCTTATGTTAATAAAGTTGTAAAAATGGAACATTTTCTTTGTGCTTATGAGTAAGGCTAGTCCTTGTTATGTGACAACATGGCTTTCTGAAGAGCTACAATCAGGGAAGCTGTTTCTGGGAAGCATATAAGCCAGTCTACAAAACAAAACTCCCCATATAATAACTACACTACCAGTGCAACTTGGCCGCCCTATGTACTGCCTCAAACTTCTTGAGATGTGGCTTCTTAATGCCAGTTTTTGGAGGGTAGGCACTTGCAAGCAGAGGTGCAGAACCCTGTCGGAATAGGCCACGTTACAACGCATGCGATACATCGAATGCTGTTACAACGCGTCCATTACAACGACCGCGTTGTTACATCGCATACCATTACAACGCCAGTCGTTACAACGACTTGCTGTAGGGGGCACGCTGGATTTTGGAATAGTATAATTTACTATTCCAACTCCAGTCTGTGCAACAGTAGGGAAGGTGTTGTATTTTAAATCCACCACCTTCTTCCCCCTACAGCAAGTCGTTGTAACGACTTGCGTTGTAATGGTTTGCGATGTAACAACGCGGTCGTTGTAATGACCGCGTTGCAATGGCTTGCGATGTATTGCATGCTTTGTAAACGATGTTTCCCCCCTGTCGACCTCCCTAAAAAGGAGTTCCTGCATAAACAAGAGCAACATGCACAGTAGGCACTTGAGATTTGTTTCTACCCAGCCTTATCTAGTATGTTGTTCAGGCTGCGGCTTTGAAGTGAGGTCCTTAAGCATGGATAGTAACAGATTAGCTTTCACATCCCTGGTCTCCTTTGGAACTAAGAAGAATCCTAAAATATATCATTACACCTAGATGCCTTAGAAACCTGGGTGAAAGACCACCAGTGCAATTTAATATAGCTCCAACAGGGCTACATTTGTAAAAAATTAAATAAATATTAAATACATAAATAAAGTGAGTCGATCTTATACCTCTTTCTTTCTTCCACCAACCTGCACTTCTTGTCTCTTTATCTCCCCTACAGGTTCTTTTTCATCTCTGCTTTCTCTCTGTTACATTTTTCTTATCTTTCTCTTCCTCCTTCTTTCACCCTTTTCCGACTCTCTCTCTCTCTCTCTCTCTCTCTCTCTTTCTCTGGGTGAAAGTCTGATGATGAAAAATAACTCTGGGCATCAAAGAAAAGTGCCAGGCCCACCACCTGCAACCACTGGCATAGATGAAGCACTGGGTTTAATTATATACAGACACTGCTTGTCACCAGTTCCAGACAGGAATAGTTACAGTGGGAGGCAGAGCAGATGCGTTCCCTGAGCCATAACAAACTTATCTGAAGTGTCCCTGGTGGCAGGTACTCAAGTCATGAGTTAATGCTAGGGTGACAGTGACATCTTGATATCCAAAAGCCAACGTCCACTTAAGAAAAGCGGAAATACTATCTAAGCTATCATCAAAAGCCCTTTTGGCATCGAAAGTGACTGACTCACAGAAGGCCAGGCAGGCGTTCATGAGCCAAGTGTATTATGTGGTTGAATTGTCTGGTGTTACTGTTGTCTGTTCTTTACCGCAGGAAACCCACTGTTTGGGATTAAGACAGAAATAAATTGCATTAGCTTAGTAGCTAAAATTCGTGAATAATCTAATTTCTAAGTGGGGTGCGGGGGGGGGGGCGCGCATCATTCCAGGAGATTGAGGTGCGGTAAAAAATCAGTTTGAAAAAAGTTGGACAATAAACGGTTACAAAACATTATAGGAAAATTAAAGGAATTCGAATAAACAGAATAATTTAAAAAGAATAATTCAGAAATGATAAGAGAAAAAAATATTTAATATACATGTAAAAGTGCAATTAAATGATACATATATTAATGTAGGTATTGTCTTGCTAGATTGTCATAACTAGTCAACGTCGAAAAAAATTAATCATAAGAAAACAAATAAAATAGGCAATGTCTCCCAAAACCTCAACAGCGTCCATTTTACTAGGTAAGGTTTATCCTTTAACTCAAAAAAGATAAACATTCAGTGCCATACAAAGTAAATTGGAAGGGTGGTTCATACTCCTGGCTCATTGAAAGAGACATGGAAAACCTGTTTCTACCCTTTTGAGGTGACCCTTTATGATGGCACAATCGCTTTTCAAACAATCTGCACAACATAAAGTACACAACATTCATATAAG
Organism: Calotriton arnoldi; assembly: GCA_963921515.1. Taxonomy (NCBI): domain Eukaryota; kingdom Metazoa; phylum Chordata; class Amphibia; order Caudata; family Salamandridae; genus Calotriton; species Calotriton arnoldi. Next base: position 208,134 of record CAWUFW010016563.1, read on the forward strand.
AATGAATAAATATAGTAAGTGCGCCACCTAGAGCAACAAGCATTGGCATAGCCAATAGGTCTCGCCTTTGGGACCTTATAAGTGTTTAAACATGCAACAGTTGATGTTGTTGCACCAAGGATATTGTGCTGGATAACCAAACACTTATAAGGTCCCAAAGGCGAGACCTATTGGCTATGCCAATGCTTGTTTATTTTGTACTTTAGGTGTGTGGTGCAGCACGGAGAATAAAAAACAAAAAGAGGTGCTGTACATAGTGTGTTGGGTCTAGTAAAAACCTCAAAGAAACCAGGGAGTGTAAATATATATCAGAGACAGCCTTATACAGTACACAGTGCAGTTGTTATTTTTTACATTAAATATATTTACCTTGTATATATTTCCAATTTGCAGTTTGGGGGAATAAAGCGGTTTACTAAGTATCAAAGTCTTTCTTTGCAGGCCAGAATTGTCTGTGAAGTGGACTCTTTTAGGGTCCAATACACATGCAAGGAGAGAAGTTGGCCAAGAACACCTAACACCTTGCATAATTTTACAATTTACTAGATGCCAAGCAGCGCATCAGCAGAAAGAATGAGCTTGTGTCAATCATGTTTCAAAGCCTCTAGTGAGCTGAGAACATGTGCATAATCTGTAGCGAGGCCAGGAGAAAAAACAAATCCAATAAAAATTACAGGGATGGTCGTAATCAATAAATATTGCATGGCCTGTTTCAACCAGATGCTGCTGAACTTTCTGCAAAAAAGGCTAATGTTGCAGTGTGATGTGCTGCATCTTAGGAGGGCTGCTTGTTGTGTTACTTAGACTGCACAGTCTTGATCTTAAAAAGGTAAATTGATTAGCTAAAGCTCTAGATGCGAGCGGTGCCAAATGGTAGCAATTATCGCTCCTGGCGCTGCTCGCTCCCGCAAGTGAATCGCCAAACATGCACGCGTTGCCATTGAAGGCAATGGAACGCGTGCACGTTTTTGGCTGAAAAGCCGAAGCGATTGCTAAAGGTCTTTTTGCCTATGCAGCGCATGCGCGCTGCGTAGGCGAGACATAAAAACCACCCAAGATGGTAAGTTCTACAGCTAGATAACTGGTATGTTTAGTTTCAATACCTGAGAAGCTATAGAGTTGATTGTAAGAGAAGCTAGCATGAGTTGTATAGAATTGGTGTTGTTTCATCGCAATTACGAAACCTAGAAATACATCTGGCAGCTGCATGTTGTACGGCTTTCAATTGTGATAATTTTGAATGAATTAAGTCAAAATCCTTCCCACCATCCACTCATGTCATGATGACATTTAGGATTTAACAGCGGTCAGGAAAAAACTGGTGCAAATGCCCATGATTATATTCCTCAAAACGTAAAGCTGGTCAGTATCAGAATTTAGTAGTTTGTTTACAAGTTCGACATCAAATTAGAAGGAAAATGCAAGAAGTTGTCAACTGGAGGCAAAGTGGCAACAATTCCAAAAGATGTCAGGTTTAACATCCATTTTTAACTTGGCCCTTTAGAAGGAGGGGCAAATAAATGTTCCACCATTTGGAGTTTCAGCTTTGACAAATATGCAGACACCTGATTGTAAACAACACTGTAATAGCTCTCCTCAATGGCCGATGTCCTTTAAGAAACACAATTAGAGGTGTAATCCAGCATTTTATGCATACCTATTGATGGAGATATCCAATTTATCAACCAGTATAGCTTAAACCCTAGAAAATCAAGATGCACTTTGTGAGGGAGGAGACCACGGAAGGTCTGGCATGGAATTTTCTGTCTCATTGAACTGAGTCCACCCAATTATTAGTCATGAAACGGTACTAAGATATTTTCTCCTAAACTCATTCATCCAGATCCCAAGATTTCAGAGTTATATAGTTCTACGATGGTCTTCCACATTCAAAGAATTAACTTTTGTAATCCTGTGAGATACTGACTTGTTCCCTTTCACAGGCATTTGTGCAGTACCTTATTTACTTGCCCAGTGCAGTGAAGGTTAATAGCACAAGACCTTATAAATCATGGCTTTTGAAGGATCATTTCATACCTCCGTGTAATGATTTACATTTCTGGTAATGGCTTCATCTCTGGAGTATTAAACATATTACTAGAAATTACTAGGAGATATGGTGTCCCCTCCCCCACCCCCCGAGGCAAGATATAAGCGAGAATCATGGCCAACTGATGAGCACTGGGTCAGTGGAAATCTGGAGGGCCCGGCAGTGTCACATAGATTATCCATGTCTGAAGAGTTCTATGGGTTGGTAACAATATAAAACCGGATACTAACGATTGCATTGTTGTCAACTTTAAAGACAAACTAGTGGCCAAAGTTATCTTGGGCAGGCTCCAAATTTCTGGTTTTCTGTCAAGACAATTGAGGCGCTTCAGTTAGGTTTCTTCTCTAAACCTCCATGTAGAATGTTCCTAGCTCCTCTGATTTCCAACGAGCCTGTTCCCAGTACAGACAGATATCTGTACATTGTTCATCTGGATCAACTGGATTGACATTTAGATCAAATCCCCTCCTCTGGTCAATCTCCCTGCTACACCTTGGCCTTGGAGTGGGGGAGCAATGCTTGGATCTTGCCAAGGGGGACGAAGAACTTGTCATCGTCTCCTGGAATATCGTAGGTTTGGCCAAAAAATCTGGGCTAGAGGATTGGGTAAAGTATGCTAAAAAGGCTCATATTGTTTGTATCTAAGAAAACTGGCTGACGAACTTAATGGATTTTGATGGCTTAATGTCCTTGTATACCGCTGCTACACCTTCTAATATGGGCAGGCCTAAGGGGGGGTTTGGTTACATTATTTTACATCAAATTTGCATTAAAACCCGCAAATTGCCTTTTATCATCTCCTTATCAATTTTTGTTCACTTCTGAGGGCAATCTGGACATTTTGATTATACATTTTTTTAACTATGTCTTTGACTCATTTCATTTCAACAAACTTTATTCGGTTTTTGTTTATAAAACCATAAAAGTTACACAAATACAATACATATAAGCAGCAAATTATAACATATCATACTCCGCTACCACGCAAAAAAATCATCTAAAAACATGTCTGGATAAATAAACTCTATATGTCCATAAGGTGCCTGGAATTCATAGATGCCTTTAAAAACCCTGCAATAAAAATAATACATTCATCCTTCAATAATTGTAAATACATTAGTGCAGGTCTAACCTGATTAAAATTCAATTTCTTTAAAATAGGAACTAAAAAATGCCTCCTGGGGACTTCATATAGTTTACAAAAAAACATAAAGTGCAGCAGATCCTGCGGAGACTTTCCGTCGCAGCCGCAGGGAGCTAGCACTTGACCTCTAGAGGCCCCCTTGGGTCTTACTAGCAGGAGATGGAAGAGATTCATCCGGAACCTGGTTAAAAGAAATTTTTCGTGTAACGACAAGGACCCCATGAGGTATGGTTCAGTCAAAGGAGTCGATTTAAGTAATAAATATGCCCGGACACTAGGTTTCCGAGCCTCTTCTGCTTCCCGGTCAGCTTGCCTTCTGCTCAAAAAAGCTACCTTAGTTGTTTCCACGTCCTTTCTTACGATAACATCTGGATTAGAGAATAAAACTCCCCGCCCAATCCATTCAAATCCTCTTTTGATATAATTAAGCCAGGGGATACGAGCCACGTTATCTAAGGACAGGCAATCTCTTAAAATCAAGTGAGTGAGGATTAAATCTTCATTTAACCAACACGTTAACCAAAAAATCAAAGGACGCAGGGCAATAGTATCACTTGGGTAAGAAACCCCCAATTCCTCATGTACCACCAAATTCGAGGTTCCTTGCGGGACACATAATAACCTTTTTAGAAACCCATTTTCCACAACCTGGAGGGGTTCCACTACTGTGTATCCCCAGATCTCACTACCATAAGTTGCTATAGCTAAGCTTTTTGCTTGGTACACCTGAAGCATAGCTCCTGTCGGTTTCTTTCCCACTTTAGAGGCAAAATTAAAAATTGCAGCATTGACCCGCACCAATTCCCTTTTTTTCTTTTAATTAAGGGGTCCCACCTGAGTTGATCATCAAATAAGACCCCTAAATAAGAGAGAACATTCGTACGTGGGATCTTGTCGTTGCCAGTTCTAAAGTCTTTGACTCTTCACGGGTTGATGTTGTGAAGGCTCTTGATATAGATTTGGCCTATTTTATTGACCAGTCCAGCAGGGACTATTCTGTTGTTTGGGCAGGGGATTTTAATACGTCACCATGTCTTTTTCTGTCTAAGCAGGTGTGCGGGCTTACTGATTGTAGGGGGGATGATATGGCTCATTTTAATCACTTCCCTTATAGTATAGCACTAAATGACCTAATATTAAAATATAATATGAAAATCGTAGAACCCTGTAAGTTGAATTCCCACTTCCAGCCACCAACCTTAATAGGAAGAGGCTGCAACAGCATCATTGACTCCTTCCTTATTTTGGATAGTGATGGAATAATTCTACAGGACTTCCAAGTGGGTGTAAAGTGCATAAGAGACCATAACCCAATCATTATAAAATTCAAAATGAGATCTCCCCTAAACCCTTAGGTTGGTAAAATCAATAATATTACTCCCATTGGCCTGAATGGCATTAAAATGAAATGGGCAGGGGTCGACCCCTCTAGTTTTTAAAATGTTTTATTAGCTAGGAACATGGAGCATTTTATGACATGCCTGGCAGCAGTCAATAATCATAAGGAGATAATGGAGGCTCATGATTCTATCTCGCTATCCATTAGCCAATTACTGACCCAGAAATTGAGAGGATAAAAGAGGCAAAAAACAGGTTGGTTCAACGATCAATGTACTAAGGAATGAAACACTCTTATAAACCCCCTACTCCAGCATCCTAGGGATCCTATAGTAGATCAATAGAAGCTAGATTAAAGTATAAGTTGGCAATAAGAGATGGGAAGAAGGAATTGCAAGAGAAAGCATGGAAGAACCTAGTACAGGCCTTCGAAACTGGTGATAGCTCCAGGTTTTGGAGAACCATTAATGCCCCCTTATTCTCCAAAGGTATAGGACCAGATTTAGAAACATCTATCACCTCCTCACATTGGGTGGAGCACTTTGGTTCGAGGTTCTCTCAGACTAATGATACAGAAGTAGTTATGCAAATGCCTGAGGTCACTCCTCCATTAGATATGGTTTTTACCCAGGAGGAGGTGGTAGGGGCATTGGATCGAAGTCCTAAGCGGAAGGCACTTGGCCCTGATGGAGTCCCAGTGGACACCTACAAGTCTGAGATGGCCATCTTGGCTCAGTTTATGACCAAGGTTTTAAACGCAGTCGGAGCAGGACAAGTAGCACAATCTTGGGCCTGTTCATATATTATATCAATCTTGAAGAAGGGATCAAGACAGGACCCAAAATGTTATCAACCAAAATCTCTACTCTACTTCTCTGCCAAATTATTGGGGAGGGTTCTTTTAGATAGATTAGAAGCCTGAGCTGACAGAAACTACATTTTAAGGAACATCTAATATCCATCTATTATTAAAGACTGTATGGGTCTCGATCAGGCAAGTAAAATCCCCTGGCTGAAGCATATAAAGCACACTCTGGGAGGGCTTTGTCAGACAGATGGGGACCTGTCGGCGCACCCGGAGGATATTACTGGCTACCCTAAAAAATGGCTTAAGGAGCACATCCTTACAATTTGCCATGAGGAAAGGGCTCAGTCAGATTGTTTTAAGGCCTCTGTGGGAATATACTTGGCAATGAATGTTCAGTCCGGGTGCAAAAAGTATCTTACGCTAGTCCATAATACTCACCACAGATTTCTTTTAACTCCATTTTGACTCCTTAATTTTCACAGAATGGTCTCTTTTCCAAGGAACGAAGGGTGGGGCTCTTTAAACCAAAAATGTTCCAGTGATTATAGATTGGAACAATCGACCTTGCACATCGCACTTTTTTGTAAAGTTTGTCAGTCACGTAGGAAAAAGTCTTAAACCGCTTTTTATGAATTGTCATTGGGTAGCCATGTTTCTCTCTAAGGTGCTGTGCAATAGGGACACACTATCTAATATAGAAAGCGACATGTTTTAGCTTATTGACCATGGTACCCCATGGAGGATGATTTCTGATTGTGTAATATGATTTGACCCTATATTGCTTTATTTGTTTAAATTTTGATAGCTTAGTGCAATTATCCTGAGTATGGCAGGCTCCATTTAAACAGGACTGTTGCTTTAATATGAATATTCATTGTATATCTTTATTAAATGTTCAAAAAGTTTATCTTTTATGAAATTTTATCTGTACTCATACTTTAATATTGTACAACTGTCATGACGCTTTTATGGTTTTAACATGGTACAAACCAAATAAAGTTTATTAAATCGAATCGATGTAGGTGTTTTGATCTATATACTGTAATTTAGAACGTTTTTGAAGTACTGTGTAGGCATTTTACAGTTTTAACTTTTTCATTACTTGGTGAGGACACGTGCACTGGCTCTTCTCGATGGATTGAACTCATGTAGACAGAGCAGAGACTTTGTAATGCATGCATGAAAAGTGACATTGGATAGCTGCATTGCATACAAAGATATGTGCATATGTGTTTAGGTATAACCAATAAAGGGTTTGTGTGAAAAACTTCAAATCTATAATATCCCCAAGGTATTTTACCTTGCTCTCAGGACTGCTAGGATTATCCAACGAGGCTTGCAATATTTATGGCAAAGGTATTCTGTTATCGTTTGTCAAATTTGTAGCATAATCAGTTTACTTGTGTTTAGGCCTGAATTTACATAAGACAGTTGGCCTAGTATTAATGACCGAGAGGACCAGTCTCTATTCTGAAATGAGCCTCGGCGATGTTAGCGTAAGCCGCGTACCTAATCCTGATAGTGATTAATGGCAGAATACGTATCCAGATTGTTAAACTCCTGAATTCTATACAGTGGAATCCACTACCTTATCACATCAGAAACTGTCCATTGCTTGTGAAGAATTAGACTTTTCAACGTTTCCGCAGTTTCGACAAAACACTTGAGGAAACTCAACTCAGGAGCCCAGTGGCATGAAGACCGCCTTACTGTCACTGGGCCTATTCACAAAATCACTGCTCTGGCCTGGCATATCACTCTATCCGCTCACAGCAGATGGGTAAGGGAGCCAAAGTAACCACTATTGCTCCTGACTGTGCATAGTGGCAAAGAACAATGTAAGAGTCAAAACCTTTACCTACCACTGTTTTCATCTTTAGAAAGTTGAGAGATGCCTCCTCCCCTTGAAGAATTTAATACAGTGGTAGATGTGCTTGTCCTGTCCTGACTAGAACAGGAACACAAGGCCTGTGGATGTTACCATGTTACTGCGTGCTCTTTCTTCAACACCGCGACATGGTTCATGGTGGGACTGTGTTAAGCCTTTCATACTGTTTCACAGATGCAACTTGAAGCTCTGCTGATTCAGCATTGGCATGTTTTGCCAGTCCGGGAAACTGGATAGGTATTCACTGAGTGGCACTGAAGAAAAGGCTCTGGGAAGTGAGGAGTCCCACGGACCAGTTCTCTGCTCTTCTATCCATGGTAGAGACACAGGTAGGTTAGTTCGCTTGTGGATGTTTCTAAAGATCTCTCGTAGGTTTGTTACCGGCTGAGGAGATGAAAAACATGTGGTATGATTTAAAAAAAATAATAATAATAATAATAATAACTTTGAGTGTTTGGGGCAGTGACACCTAAGTTTTAATTGTGACAATTGCAACCCAAGCATCTTGAGGGGTAGTGCATGATAAGTGTTGCGGTCTAAAAGGCGGAGCAGGATCTAGGGGTTACCGCACTAGATGTCCTCAAAGTTGATGAAGAGTTTGGGTGATGGGAGAGCTTCTGGGATGCGTAGGGAAATATATAACCAGCAGAAACAACTACATTTTGTTAACATTCATGCTTAAGTTTAACACGGTGCCCTGCACCAGCACTCATTTTGGGGGGCTTGTGCTTATTTATCCTCATCAGACTTTGACCCAGAGCAAGAGAGACAAAGGCAGAGAAGAAGTAAAGAGGCAATGAAATACAGAAAAACTGTGACAAATGGAGAACCAAGGATGAAAAAGAACCCTCAAGAGCCACGTCTCAAGAGCTTGAGCAACTTAGAGACTGCTGGGCTATTCTAATTTCCAGAAGCAGTGACCAGAAGTGCCTAGTATTTCGAACAGAAAGATTTTTTGAGAGGCAGAGGTCATGATGTGGGAATGGCGATGCTCACAAAGAAAGAAAATGCATTTAATACCAATGCTAGCAGATGTGCTGGAACCAATCATGGCGCACAAAATCAAAGGGACCTGGGAAAGTTACAGGAGCCAACTGTACAGAGAAAGCACTTGTGAAGATTGAGACGATGTAGTGTTTTCTGTTGTAGGTGTAGGCACAGAAATGGAGTGACTGGCAGTGCCTTGCTGCCTACATCAGGGGCATAGCTCTCAGTGGTGCAGCAGGTGCACCCAATTAAGACTGTCTTTTAGCAGATTGGGGGGCGGGGGGTCCTCTTTCCTTGCATTATGCTCATTGCACCATTGCAATGCCACTGGCCCACATCTGTGTTATTACAGCGTTTGGCAGAGCGCTAGCATATTGCTTTGCTGCCCCTTCATAGCACTGAATTACGTATTTATGTATCTGTTGGTCCTTATGCATGCATAACTGCCTATGCTGCCTCTTTCACATCCAATTCACTAGTAAAACAAGGATGTGGGAACACTTCCGGCTACCTTAGGAGAACTTCCCGACTTCAACCGCCATCTTGCTTTCTTTCAGAAGCCAGTGTGAAACCGTCTTGATCCTCTAATAAGTAGGACTCGATTTACTTTTACACTCTATTCAATTTAGGCTTGTGTTGCCTGTGGATACCGTTTGTGTCTTCTTGTATCCACCGGGCTTCCAGTTTGCTTGTTGTGTACGTTCTGGCAAGCACAACAGTTTAAAAGAGTAAAAGAAATATCCTAAGCAGAATCCTTTCTAACAATGTGCCCCTCGCAGGGATACCTTGGAGCAGTGGTCTTCAAACTTTTTAATGCCGCGCCCCCCCAGTGGGGGAAAAAAGTTATCGGGCCCCCTCGGAATTTTTCAAAATTATTTTATTAAATTGGCAATGTTTAAATATGTCTATACATATTTAAACATTGCAGTTACGTGCTGTTACCATTTTAAAAATGCAATCAAATACATGATTGCCAAGCATACTATTCTGGCCAGGCAGGCCTTACTAACATGTACAAGTATCCACAGTGTGACTATTAGAAGTGGGGGTGAGTGGTTTGAAGAATATGTGGAGTCCCTTCCCTTTTGACACCTTCTCCCAGCCAGGATATAAATGACAAAACATGTTAGTGATGGCCCATTACAGAGCGGCTTCGTGCCGCTCACTTTTGTCAGCTTAAAATAAGGCACTGTTATCAGTACAATGCTTTTTGGCAGAGCCTGGCGCCCCCCCTGGGATCACTTGGGGCCCCCCTAGGGGGGCCCGCCCCCCAGTTTGAAGACCACTGCCTTAGAGGCACCTTAGCACACCATTTGAATAAAAACCATACGGAAGAGCAACAGACCGTTAATAACATTAGCCGCTCTCGCTTTCCGTACAGCTGTAGTCTGACAACGTGAAACAATGAGGCCCGTTGTGTTTTTAGAAATCAATTGCATTTTTGTGCAGACCATCCCTATGTTTTATTTTTTTCCGAAAATACAAGGAATACATTTTTTTTTTTTTAAAACACGTCTAATACTCCGATGTGAAGACCGATAGTGTAACATGACGCATCTCTCCCAGTTCTACTTTTTGCCCACCCAACCCACTGCTGTTTGGCTACCTGCAGTCAATCCAAAACTAAACCCTATACTAGGTTCACTATATACTTTGTAGGATTACACCTTTTGGGGTACCTCTTGGATGTCCCTTTTGGATGTCCCCTGGTGTAGCGACCAAACCAGTTATAATGTGATAGCCAGCTATGGGTCCACGCTGTCCAAACTCTGTCTTACATAGTGTTTGGCAAAGCCCCTCTGCCCTCCTGTTTGTTTGGTTGTATGACATTGCCCACAGGGCAACAATATGAATCTGCAATCATATCAAGGTAGGTAGTTAAATATTGTTCTTACGTAGACTTATCTTGCCATGTAGTGATTAGGTTTACGTGTGATATTACTGTAATGTGATAGAACGCATTCGATATAGTGGTCGTAAACAGTCTTTTCCACTCGAAGGAGAAACAAGCTCCTATGTTACCCTTCCAAAATACGCCACATTATTTGTATTTCTTTGATCCACCTTCCCCTTGTCGGACTGAGGCCATGAGTGCTTCTGCCCCCGCCGCACCCTAGAATAAATAGTGGTTGCCCTTCGAGATCGCCCTCAGCTTGGTTGGATAAAGCAGCCTAGCTCAGACCCATATTTCAATGAAACCCTTCTTGACCCATATCAACTTGGCCCTCTTCCTCATTGTTTCCACTGCCAAATGTGGGAAAATACGGATATTATGTCCATCAAATCGTAGAGCTCCCTTTTTAGGTCGAGCCTGGGCAGGGCATGCGCTGCTCTGCGAGGCATGCTGTATTTAGGTAGGGACTGGAGGCTCCGCCCACTCTTCGCCCATATTTTTCATTGGCTTGTGTCATTGTCCACTGTAAACTGTGGCTGTTCATTGGTCAATAGGCTTAGTAGTCCCTCCTTAGTACTGCCTTGTCTAATTTTGTAACCTCCCATGGCGACACCCCCTGTTACGTGTGTTGTTACTCGATAGGCTTTAATTATAGCCTCCGAGCACTATTTTCTCAAATAGTTTTGTCCTGCCTGCTGTCAGGACATGCTCTCTCCTAATACTCTTAAAAACTTTTTATAGCACAAACGCATTTGCAATGCAATAGGTCTCGCATTTGCGAGAGTTTAAGCTGTTGGCATTGTAAATGACAATGCCTTTTATTTATCTGTTTAAAAAAGCAACACATAAATAAAAGGCATTGTCATTTACAATGCCAATAGTTCAAACTCTCGTAAATGAGAGACCAATTGTATTGCAAATGCTCGTTTCTTTGGTGCATTCAGAGCGCGTTTTCACTTTTCATCATGTGTGACTTTGAACAAATTGGTGGCACCTCCTTTCGCATCAAATTTCTTAGATCCTGGAGGATGTCTAAATTGTGTCATTTTTAGTCCTTCACCTAAATAAGAGTTCAACCACAGGTATTAGAATGCAGCAAAACAGAGTACACTTTTTTTTGGCCCCAAACCCCCCAAAATTGCAGTACTTTTGCTGTAGGCAGAAAATGTACCTGCCACAAAAATACTCCTTGCCAGCAGTCTGTCACCCCCTGATACTCTTGACAAGTCAGTTGGTGACCAGGCAGAGTCTCTAGCAGTCAGTCCTTCACCACATAAAAGGAGGATATCTGATGCCACAGAGTGTAGATTGCAATTTGAAAGCTCTGCTCTCTCCACAAGACAACCTATATTGCCTGCAGTGCACAGGACAGCAAGGAGTGTGGGGATTGGAGGAGGCAAATGGGGCCGTCGGCGAATGGATACTAGCAGACTTAGGGGCCCCTCATCACATAATATAGGGGGGCCCCATAGTTTTTTGCTACGTCACTAAGAAAGATGGAGGAGCAAAGGACCCACTGAGTTGAATATAGAGGATACTGGAGACAAAGGGCAACAGGGGAGAGGTGGAGGGGAGTCACGGAGCTATGGAAGGAGGGTGGTAATCAAGTGACTGAGTGCATCATAGGTGGGCAGGGGTCCAGGTCCAAGGGTTCAGGAGCATGGTCCACAGGAGGTAGGCGACTTCAGGGAGGGGGAAGTGCAAAGAGACTGGATCACCAACATACGTGCAGATCTCGTATCTGGCATGCACTTCATGGTACACATGCTATTTGCATAGAAATGGGGCAAGTGGTGTTATCAGGCAGGCTACAGAGGTAGTAACCACCTTTCCTGGCTCCTGGCCTTTTGCTCACCCACCTTTTATTCGCTCAGCAGCAGCACGAAGCCAATAAAGGAAGAAATAGTCGATTGTTTTTATAAATTGGATTTTTTGTGGGGACTTTGGAAAAATGACAGGATTTTTACCAAAGTCCTGACTTCTCTATTTTTTTGGCGCTAGACAGCTAAATTAGCGCCAGCGCAGGGGAAACGCAAGTCTGCACTGTATTCTTGTAAATACAATGCAGCCCTGCATTTCAGGAGTGGCGGAGGGCGACATTAAGCCAAGGAGGCTAACGCTGCGCTCCGCCACTTCCTTGTAAATATGCCCCTGAATTTCGTTGACAAAAAGAGAAAGAAATGCTCCCTTTGATATAACGATAACCTTTGTTCGCCTTGAGGAAGCTTAGTGAGCGAAGCGTGTGACCTGAAAAGTGGAAGCACAAATCAGTACAAACAAAAGTCATCTGCAATGTATAGCATGATGATAAAAGCCTGGAACAGGCATATGAATGGATTGATACACACATGAAATATTGTGAACCTCAACCTCACTAATTGAAAACGCATACAGATGTCAGCAGTTGTCGCTTAACTCAGTAAGTCATATTACCAGCTTAGCAAATGTCTACATAGTGTGCCTAACTTTCCGTTAGAAAAGCGCCCATAAACTTCAGAATACCCAGTACTGTGTAAAAGATTTTGTCTGGGAAGAAACGTTGGTATTTTGGAGGATGGTCTGGAGCGCAGTTTTCATCTGCGTAATCTTGCTGAGACAAGTGGAATTGAACTATCTAAGTAGTGGGTAATTGTTTTTAGTGTTTTCTGTAGTCCAATAGTTTAAGGTCCAGTAGTTCACAGGAGTGAAATTCAGGTTTTAGACTAAAATATAATGTTTAAACAAAAAAGATGATTGCCTGATATGCAACTGCATCAGAATTAATGGCTCTACTGAGACTGGTTATGATTTGAAGGTCATTCCTATTTATTGAGAATTTAGATGCCTTGGCAGTACTGCTGCTTTTGAAACCAAATTCACTTTTTCGATTAATTTATGCATGGAGAGACGAAAGTGATTGAATGTAATGATATCTATACATGCCTGGTGGCTCACTGAGTTGAACATTCGCTGACGGCGTGTGGTGCGATATGCAGACCCACTTGCCCTTCCCTCCTTCCAGGGTCAGAAAATTGAATACATTGCCTTGGGTAATAGCATCACTTGTTACAGACAGTGCTTACAAACCGCAACATTGAGATATTAAGCACTATATAAAAACAAGCATTGGTAAAGCCAATAGTTCTCGCCTGCAAGAGCCATTGGCTTTGTCAATATTTTTGTAGGCATGTTGTACAGCAAGCAGCACACCTGCTGTGCAGCATCACTAAAAGTGTTTTTAAAAAAGTGCTATGATGTGAGCTGCGCTATCCACATCATAGCACTTTATTTTCTTGCTTGCTGAGGCAACACAAAGGAAGGGTAGGCGGGAGACAACACAAGAGGGAGGGTGGACTGGAGACAAGGACACGGGTGGCAGAGTAATTTTTTAAAAGCGCTATGACATGGCCTGTGCTAACAGTATCAGCTTTTTAAAAAAAAAAATCTTTCTATTACTGCTCCCCCGAGATAACACAGAGGTAAGGAGGAAAGCAACTTGGAGGGAGGCAGGGCAGAAGACAACATGAATGGAGGAGGCAAGGGGCAGATAAGGGGAGCACATGGACAGTGGAGGCAGTGCGGGGAGTATTGGGGGCAAGCATGCAAACAGAGGGTCGGAGGGAGCAGCTGGGGCAAGCAGATGGGCAACAGAGGGTGGGAGTTGAGGGGCTGTGGACAAGCAGACAGACAAAAGAGGGTGGTCAGGAGGGGCTGGGTGCAAGCAAATGGATGATGGTTGAGAGGGGCTAGGGGCCGAACTGGCCGTAGCAGGCACCGGGCCGGTTTTAGACCCTTGGGGGCCAATTTTGTTACCGGCAGCCTGTTTTACAGCAAAGCTGCAATTTCGGCCCCCAGCAACAAAAGCGGCAAACTTTCTACTCCCCCCTGCCCCCCCTTCCGGGGCCGGCCAAGCTCTTTTCCAGGGCTGGTTTCGGTTCCCAGTCCGGCCCTGGTAGGGTGGGCAGGATGGGTTGGTGGCAAGCAGACGGACAACAAGGGTGGTAGGAAAGATCTGGGAGCAAGGAGGTTGGGTAGTGAGAAGGACCAAGGAAACATAAATGGAAAGAATGACTCAAGGGAGACAGCTGAAAAACATGCACTCTTGTAGAGTGCATAAATGGAAAAAAGTAGCACCTGAAAAAATGTGCAACGGAATGGCACAAGTACTGTGTATCCATGACCCAGTGGAGGTACACAAAACACAGAAGCTGACCCAAAAAAATCAAGCAAATGAGTGACAATGAAGGCAACCAATGGTAAATAATGGGCGGCTTCTGATCCCCCTGTAAGATAACATAAGGTCTTGCAGGAGGCAGCATGGGCGCTGTCTTCTGTGAGACCAATCTAGTTATTCTCATATTCTATAAGATGTAGTCGCAGCCTGTATATACTGCTAGGCAAAGACTAAAGGGTTATTTTTTTTCAAGAAGGAAAGGACACAGGCCCCTTAGAGTGCCCCTCCCCTCTTGATGGTGTTACTATAAAAATTGATTTTTTAACTTGAGTTTCGGTTGACAGAAACCTCCATGTTTATAGACCGAGATCTTCCGGTCAGCCATCTTTAATGTAATATCAGTGAGGCCGTTGCAACAAAGAAGAGCCTCGTGCTCACCTATCCAAGGTAACCCGTAAAGAGGGATGTAATTACTTTACAACCACCGAGTAATTTGAAATACTTCCAAAGAAAAATAGAATTCTCCCTGCAATACATTGGTCATGCAAACACTGAGCTTGTCGCCCTTTTCTTTACCTACTTCAAAGAACAACATAATTGCTTTTATACCACCGGGTATTTCCAGTATTAACAATAGCTAATGAAGTTATTCTGATTTTATTCCAGCGTTAATAAAACAGCATTGCTTAGAATTAAGCATTGGATTTAAATTACCCATCCATCAAAAAATGGTAATAACCTGGCACATTAAGGATTTTTTGTTTTTCGCCTGCTTTTTTTCTATTAATGTTTTATTGCACTTTGCTAATTTCAGAGAGTGATTGAAGGCTCGTCTGCTCCCACGTAATGACCCTGCCTGCCATTTTTCTTGAGGGAGCTTCACGCGGACGCGACATTAATGCAACGAGGTCGCACCTCCACTAAGTAGAAATCTGTCTCAGTCATCCCCTGGAATTCATTACCGCTCTTTTGGAACTTCTTAACATGAGGCACGTGCTCTGCCCGGGCACCCCAGGTGGACATGTGTAAATTAATCGCGTAATAATTGATTCAGAAGAGACTTGGAGAGGGCGCCATTTGCATAGAAGTCATAACTAGAGCGG
The DNA here is from genome assembly GCA_963921515.1 of Calotriton arnoldi. Lineage (NCBI taxonomy): Eukaryota > Metazoa > Chordata > Amphibia > Caudata > Salamandridae > Calotriton > Calotriton arnoldi. The sequence continues at coordinate 223,499 of CAWUFW010016563.1, forward strand.
ATCCGCAGAGGCTGGACTGAGGCTGTGAATAACTTAGATTTGCCTCACTATAATTTAGTTAGATTCGCAATATACTGGTTGACTCATGTTCCTGATGTATGATGCAAACTGCTCCTATTTATGAATGTGTGCTGGCATGAATTAATCTGCACAAATCTCCATCTTCACGTAGCAATGGGAATGTAGTACATACATGTTTTCTATTATAACACAGAGGTAAGGAGGTACTAGATATTTTTCCTTGAATTCTATTTCATGCTTATAAGCGATATTCATTTATATATTTATATTACTCCTACAATGTATGTATGGTCTGGTGACCTAGTGGTACACGGTCGTGTAAGCAGGACACACCATATAGCAATGTTAATACCCGTAATTCATATTAGACGAAGACATTCACAATCTTGTCACTTTGGTTTGATGTTTCTTTGCCAGATTTGTTTTATATGTAAAATAGTTTTTATATATTTAACATGAACGATGATATAAAAATAATAGCATTTTTGTCTGTCTCTCCAGTGTCATTGTGTAGCTCTCCCAACCACTGTGCACTGCAAACTAACCTCCATATGTGATAAAAATCAATGTTGGCGATTATCAATTCATTCAATTTGTCAGATTTTTTAAAAGTAAAAACTTTGGAAGCTTTCTGTACGACACTTTAATATATATGAGTGTTGTCGGGGCGTGGGTAGCGGCCAAAGATGGCGGCAGCATAATCGCTGAGCTCCCGGGCCTGGGTCATTTAATTATAATAACTCACAAGCGGCATCCGATTATCCTGTCTAATTCCAACTGCACTCCTGATGCTCCTCTACCAATTTCTGTACCTGCGGAGCGTTGGCTGACGTCTGGGAGAGATCGAACTTGATTGCGTTGGGGCACGGCCTGCTGCCAGAGGCTTGCAGCTGTGGAGAGACATAACATAACATGTGTATTTGTAAAGCGCACGTTCACCCGTAGGTATCTTGGTGCTGAATAACAAATGTTTATTGTTACCCAACTTAATGGTACTCATTTTATCGACCTCAGATGGATGAAAGCCTGAGTGGACCCGCCGGGATTTGAACCTGTGACCATGAGGTCGAACACAGGCCCCTATAGTGGATGCATTAGTCCACTGAGCCACCAGACACCGTCACCTCACACCGTGGACCTCTGTGGGGGCTTTCCCAAGCATGCTGCACACCCAACTTGCACTATATACTATACTAGTATAGTGAAATAAGAAATTCATTTGAGTGGTATGTTAGTCAGTTAGTCAGTTATTTGGATTGAGTAGGATAGCGGAGGGATAGAAGAGGGAAAAGGTTTGCATTTATATAGCATTTGCTACCCCATATGAGGTGTTGAAACGCTTTTTCGGCGAGTAGCGTCCTACTCCGAAACCCATAAAGGATTAATGGTGAATTAGTATAGTGAAATATGGAAATAATTTGAGTGGTGGGCATGTTAGTCTGTTATTTGGATTGAAAAGGGTAGTGGAGGGAAGGATTTAGAATTTTAGTTTTTGTTTGTTTGTTTTGGAGCTCATAGCAGTAGGAGGAGGCTTGGGATGAGTAAAAGGGAGGTGGAGGGGGAAGAGTCAAGGGGAAGCATTTAGAAAGGCTTGTTTTGGGGGATCGGAATAGTAAAAGAGGTATGAGATGATGCCAGGAGGGGTAGAGTAGGGAAGACTCTGGAAAGGGTTATTTTGGGGATCATAGTAGTGGTATGGGGTTTGGGATGAATGAGAGAGTGGAGGTAGAGAATATATTGATGGAGATATAGGGTGAGAAATAGGGTAGTGCATTGGATATGCTGAATTAGAAGAAAAGTAATAATATATAGATCCATAAGTAGGTGGAAGGTATATAGATGCATATAGGGAGGTAGTATATGTATATTAAAGATGCATTAAATAAACTCTGGCTTTCAAGTGCTGTTGTACTTAAAATTAATTATATTTATAACAAGTGAAAAGCGTCACTGTGAAATTAAGCAACTGCTGGTTACCTGACCTTTAAGTGATCACAATAATTGGATTTGTACGGAGATATATATTATCTACTGGCGGTCGCCAGTAGATAGTTATAGTTAGGACCTATTTTCCATAGGAAATCCGCAACATTCTATTTGAAATAACGTTGGCGTCGGTTGACGAATCTTCGCGAAATTTTCCAACTTGTTGGGGAGCTCCGGTCCGCTCCTATCCTGAAAGTCTTGGGGTGATTCGTCAAGCGGGGGCCGAGAAAAAAGGGGGGTCCCAAAACGTGTTTTCCCCATTCATTTTTCCATAGGAACCGTTCATCGCGGCTACAGCCCGAACTGCTGAACGGAATTACACCAAATTTGGCAAAGAGGTAGACCTTGGTTCAGACTCTTGCCTTTTGCTTAAATGGTGTAAATCCGTTCAGTAGTTCCTGAGAAAATCACAAGTAAAATCACATATATATCTATGGCCGAGTAGGGTCGCGTACCCTCCCGATCACGAGCTGCATGCTAATTGGCTGTCAAGTGGCTGTCAACACTCCAAATCAGGAAGCGTTGGCAGCCATTTTATGCTCTCGGTAGAACCGAGGCACAGAAACAAGTGCGCAAACGCACAAAGGGGCAGGGTAGGAACACCCTGACCCCTAGGTCTGCTCAGGGGCTCCCACAAGGACCCCTGGGCAGAAAAAGCATTAAAAAAAAAAAATCGGCGGGATGCGCATAGGGTGTGCGGATCCCGCCTGAGAAAAAAAGAAACAAGTGCGCAAACGCACAAAGGGGGCAGGGTAGAAACACCCTGGCCCCCTAGGTCTGCTCAGGGGGTCCCACAAGGACCCCCTGGGCAGAAGAAAGCATTTTTTAAAATAAAAAAATCGGCGGGATGTGCTTAGGAGTACGCGGATTCCGCCGTAAAAAAATCGAGCGCGGTCTCCCGCGCTTCGATGCTATTTTGCCCCGGGTGGGCCAAGTCCCGGGAAATGTGGGGGTGGGTTTATAGTTTATGGGGGCCTCTAAGGCCCCAAGCCCCGGGGACTGCCACCCCCGGGGCTTTAAATAAAAATGGTACGGGAGGGCTCTCCACCCTCCCGCAGCCCCAGGGACCGCCACCCCCCGGGGCTTCTTTTTTTAAATTTTAATAACCTGTGTGGGGGGGCTCCAGCCCCCCACATGTCCCGGGACCGCCACCTCCCGGGGCACTTAGAAAGAAATTTGGGGTCTGTTTCGGACTCCGAAGCCCCGGGGACCACCACCTCCCCGGGGCTGTGCAATTGAAGGGAGGGGGCCACGGCCCCCTCCTGGAGCCTGTGGTGGCCCTGGGGACCGCCACCCCCAGGGCCGGCTCCTGCAGTGTCCCGGGTGCCTACCCCGGGACACTGCTGTTTGCAATGGCAGGACGGAGCCTCGCGGCTCCTGTCCTGTCATTGCAAACTTGCTTTGCTTCATTGAAGCGAGAGCAGGAAACCTGCTCTCGCTTCAATGAAGCAAGCAGATTGCTTTTCCATAAGGAGCTGCATGTCAGCAGCTCCCCTTATGGAAAAGCAATGCCGGCTCCCGCAGGACGCGGGAGCCGGCGGGACCGTGCTGGGATTGGGGACCCCCCACAGTCCCCAACGAGTAGCCAGGCCCCGGGGATGGGGTCTCCGGGGCCACTAGTGGCCCGGGAGGGGGCCACGCAGCCCCCTCCCATACAAAAAAAAAAAAAAGACCGGCATCGTGCCAGAGGCCCCGCCCTCCCTGCAGCAGTTTGCAAACGCGCCCCTGGCGCGTTTTAAGAAGGGAAGTAATTCCCTTGAATACTGGGGGTCCCTGGGGCCAACTAGCCCACCAGGAATCTCCAGTATGCGCCAGGGGCTGCGTGCAGAGCGGTGTACAGAGGCCACGCCCCTTTTACACCTCTCTGCAACGCAGCTCTGTGGCGCTTTTGGAGGTACATGGTGGGCTAGTTGGACTCCAGGGACCCTCAGGATTCAAGGGGATTTAATCCCCCAACTTAAAACGCGCCACGTTTGCACAGTGGTGAAGGGAGGGGCGGGGCTTCAGGTGACATGTGTGCAAACAGGCCCCGTGGCGTGTTTTAAGATGGGGAATTAAATCCTCTTCAATCCTGAGGGTCCCTGAGGCCAACTAGCCCACCAGGTACCTCCAGTAGCGCCACGGAGCTGCGTTGCAGAGTGTTGTAAAAGGGGCGTGGCCTCTGAACACCTCTCTGCAATGCAGCTCTCTGGCGCATACTGGAGGTACCTGGTGGGCTAGTTGGCCCCTAGGGACCCTCGGGATTGAGGAGGAATTAATTCTCCAACTTAAAACGCGCCACAGGGAGTGTTTGCAGACATGTATCCTCAGGCCCCACCCCCTTTATTCACCATTGTGCAAATATTCCTCTAAAATCAGCCGAACTACGAATTCCGATTTACTCACCTGTTATCAGGAGAGACCTCAGTGCTGCATCTTTGCGCCCAGTACCGATCCTGAAAAGTAATTTTAACCGTACTTACCAGTAACTTGTATTTCCTTCCATAGGAATCCATTGTCTGGTTTTCAGCAGAAAAGTTTCTGTGTCGATTTTCACAAACTACAAATATTCCTTAAAAATCGCCTGTGTGACTTAAACGCATTCTTTCAACTGTTTACAGGAGATGCACCAGTGCTGGATCCAGGATCCACCACTGAGTAAGAAAAAGTAACGATAACACTACTTACCTGCTAAGTGAATTTCCTCCCATAGGATAACATTGGTGATTCTATGTGAAAAAGTTTCTAAGTGTCAACTTTTAAAATACAATAATATTCCTTAAAAATCACTACTGTAACCAAAACGCTTTTACTCAACTGTTTACAGGAGATGTCCCAGGACTGAATCTAGGATCCAGTCCTGTGGTTAGAAAAGTAATCCATAAAGTAACTAATTGCATTTAACTAGAAATTCACATTGAGCTCAATGTTGCATTGTGTTTGAAATTGTGTTGCCCATTGCAACAACTGTAACTACTGTACTTAAGTCTATTGCCTATTTGCAAAGTATTTAAACTAAAGTAATTCATTCTGAGAAAGTATATTTTGTAATGTATAATGTAATTACAAAGTAATTAAAAAATAAAATATCTAAAAATAAATAGTTTAAAAAATGTTGTAAATCAGTATCAAAAAAATAAATATAACAATTAATACATTTAAAAATTGTCATTTACAAAACCTTTGAAATTCACTGAAACGTTATAGTTAGGAATTAGCATTTAAAAAACCTTTGAAATTCACTGAAAAAACCATAGGTTTCAGACACGTTATAGTTAGGAATTAGCATTTAAAAAACCTTTGAAATTCACTGAAAAAACCATAGGTTTCAGGCACGTTATAGTTAGTTGGACATTGCACTCGTACAAAACCCGTGAAATTCCCCCGTTATAGTTAGTTCAGGTATCTATAACTCGCGCCCGGCAATGCACTGCTGATGACGTCACATATTACATCACTCATGACATGGTCAGTGACATCTCTGATGACATCTCTGATGACATCTCAAATGACATCACTGATGACATCACTGATGACATCATCCATAAGATAATTTGATGCATCTTCTCACACCCTAATATAACTTTTGATACACCCACTGTAAATTACAGACTGCCATTGTCAAAACCATAGACACTCCAACACCAATTACTATATACACACTCACTGATTCTTAGGTCTACACACACACATCTACTCACTCACCCGTACAATCACTCATACTTATAGTCACTCAGTACAGGACTATTATATGCACTCATACACCTATATAAACACTCACACACCGCCACTCATCCATAGAGGTACTCACACACCTAGTCAGTCATGCAAAAATTAAGCACACACCCATTTACTCACCTATACAGTTCACACACCAGCTCACTTACTCATACAAATACTAGCACATTCTTACGCTCTTATACAATCTCTGATACAAGCACATACAGTCACTCTCACAATCACACACTCTCGCTTATAGCTATTTATATACTCCAACACACATATATACTGCCTTTCACATATGTAGTTACTCACACATGTACCACTGGGACATACATTCACTCACTAACACACACTTACCCACCCATACAGTCTATCACAGATGCACTCTTGAAACCATCCACCCAGTGAATCACCCACTCACACATCTATGCACAGTCGCACACACCCCACCCACATAAACACTCAGGCACCCATACAGATACTCAGACAACCAATCAATAACTCATATAGACACTCATGTAGCTATTCACAAACCCATGCAGCCACTTACACAGCAACAGACAGACGGATACAGACATTCACCCAGTTTAGTCACTAACCCATGCATTCAGTAAGATACGTTTAATCACTCACTTATAGAGTTAGTCACGCACCTACTAAATCATCCATTCAGACACTTATACACCCACTCATTCTTCAATACGCCTTTCCCTATATATATTAAACATATTTAAACTTTACAGAAACACACAGTCACTGGATGATGTCATCTGTGATGTCATTTGAGATGTCATCAGTGATGTCATCAGTGATGTCACTGACCATGTCATGAGTGATGTAATATGTGACGTCATCAGCAGTGCATTGCGGGGGCGCGAGTTATAGTTACCTGAACTAACTATAACGGGGGAATTTCACGGGTTTTGTACGATTGCAATGTCCAACTAACTATAACTGTCCCTAAAACCTATGGTCTTTTCAGTGAATATATATATATATATATCATCTACTGGCGGTCGCCAGTAGATAGTTATAGTTAGGACCTAGTTTCCATAGGAAAAGCGTTTTTCTTTTCCTAATAACTTTGGCGCCGGATGACGAATCTTCGCGAAATTTTCAAAACTAGTGGGGCGCTCCGGTCAGCTCCTGTCTTGAAAGTTTCGGGTGATTCGCTAAGCGGAGTCCGAGAAAAAGGGGTCCAAAACGTGTTTTCTCCATGTTATTTTCCATAGGAAACTTTAGACACGGCTACAGCTCGAACTGCTGAACGGAATTACACCAAATTTGGCAAAAGGTAGCCCTTGGTTCAGAAAGAGCCCTTTTTTAGGTCTCGCCTGAGCCAGCGCATGCACTGCTCTGCGAGACATTTAGTAGGTGGCTTTTGAGAGTGCTACCCACAGGCTTTTGCTGGCCTCCAGCTTGCGTTCACGATCGCGTGCACGTGCACAGCTGCCATCTGGGTTGCTGTAATCAGGCTCCTCTGCTCGCACTCCCCCTCCCTTCTCCCCCTCCCTTTTCGTCAGCCTCTCACCATCCGAGGCGCCATCTGGATCGCGATCAGTTTCACTTTCGCGTTCCACTTTCGCGCGCGCACACAACTCCCGTTACAGGCTGCATTCTCGTCTCAGGTTACTTGTTTCCCTATTTCTTCCTTGCACTTGCCACCTTCCTCTTCTCTTCTCCTCTTTGACACCATCTGTTCCTATTTCATTTCCCTATTTCATTTATTCTTCCCTATCTTCCATTTTTCAGTTTTCTTCCTTGCTTTATTCCCTCTTTCTCCGTCCCTCCCTACACTTTTTGCTCCGGTACCATCTTCATTTTCCTCCTCTATCTTTATTCCTTCCTTCTCTTTATTCCATCCCCTGATGGTTCACCTTCCCCTGGGTTTACTGTACTATAACTCCCATATCCTGCCTTTACTCCCTCCATCCTCGCCCATTCGCTTGTTTTCTGTGTGCTCCACCTGTCCTGCTCTCTCTACTTTTCTTACAACTCCCTCCATCCTCTCTTTAATTGTTGCGTCAGTCCTTGTTCCTTCCAGCGTCCTTTCTTCCACTTCCGCATTCTTGTAGCGTATCTATAGACATCCTCTCTTTTGAACTCTTTCCTTTCTTGCTGCATTCTCTGCTTAAACAGCACCTTGTTTTCCTTCCACTCTGCAGCTCTTACCCCCCCTCTATCACACCTAACTTTGTACGCCTCCTTCTTTCTGAAGTCGCTTGTCTTTACTCCTCCGTCCTTCACTTTCACAGTCACCTCTTCCCTCCGGCGTTCTCTCCAGGCACTCTTCCCTCCTCAGTTTTCGTCTCCCTTTTACCTCTTTGCTCTCCTCTCTCCATCCCGCAAGCCTCTCGTGTCTCCTCCCTCTCTCCGACTTTGGCTGCTAATAGTGGGAGGGAGCACCAAGGAAACTCAGCACCCTCATACCCCCAGCAGAGGAAGCCTTCCCTGTCAGAGGAGAGGTGCCCCTGAGACAGAGCTAGGTGCCCCCTGCCAGCTTCCCCTGAGACAGAAGAACAGAGCAAACAAGCATTGGCATAGCCAATTGGTCTCGCCTTTGGGACCTTATAAGTGTTTAGCCATGCAACACTTGATGTTGTTGCACCAAGGATATTGTGCTGGATAACTTCAGCACAATATCCTTGGTGCAACAACATCAACTGTTGCATGGCTAAACACTTATAAGGTACAAGGTTTAGCCATGCAACAGCTGATGTTGTTGCACCAAGGATATTGTGCTGCAAAACTAAATACTTATAAGGTCCCAAAAGCGAGACCTATTGGCTATGCCAATGCTTGGTTTAAATGGTGTAAATTCGTTCAGTAGTTGCTGAGAAAATCAAAAAATAAAAGTTTCGATATCTAGAGGCGCTGTGGATCCGCGGACCCTCCCGACCACGAGCTTTATTCTAATTGGCTGTCAACACTCCAAACCAGGAAGTGTTGACAGCCATCTTGTGAATCGGTAGAACCGAGTCACAAGAAAACAGAAAAACAAAGGTGAAAAAAAAGAAAAGGGGGAAGGGTAGAAACACCCTGACCCCCTAGGCCTGCTCAGGGGGTCCCACAAGGACCCCCAGGGCCAAAAAAAGCATTTACTTTTTTTTTTTTAAACGGCAAAATCCGTGAAGGATCCACGAATCCTGCTGTGAAAATAAAAAAAACGAAGCGCGGCCTTCCGCGCTTCGTTATTATTTAGCCCCCGGGTGGGCCAAGTCCCGGGGGCATGCCATAATGTAATTGCTGGGGCCCAGGGGGCCCCCGCAGCCCCGGGGACCGCCACCCCCGGGCTTTTCTTAAATATTTGCGGGGGCACACGGCCCCCCCGCATCCCCGGGGATTGCCACCCCCCACATGCCCCGGGGACTACCACCTCCCCGGGGCTGTGCACACGTTGGGAGGGGGGCCACGTGGCCCCCCTCCTGGAGCCCATGATGGCCCTGGGGACCGCCACCCCCCAGGGCCGGCTCCTGCAGTGTCCTGGGGTGCCCACCCCTGGGACACTGCTGTTTGCTATGGCAGGGCGGGAGCCTAGCGCCTCCCGGCCTGCCATAGCAAACTTGCTTTGGATTTTGGAAGCGAGAGCAGGGAAACCTGCTCACGCTTCCAAAATGCAAAGCAGATTGCTTTTCCACACGGGGAGCTCCATGTCAGCAGCTCTCCATGTGGAAAAGCAATGCCGGCTCCTGCAGGACGCGGGGAGCCAGCGGGACTGTGGGGGCATTGGGGCTCCCCCCACGGTCCCCAACGGATAGGGCCGGCCCAGGGGGATGGGGTCCCCGGGGCCAATAAAGGCCTCAGGAGGGGGGCCACGCAGCCCCCCTCCTTAAATATATATTTAAAAACATAAAGATATGTGGCCATGCCCCGGGGGATGGGGTCCCCGGGGCCAGAATTGGCCACGGGAGGGGGGCAGTTGAGATTTTTTTTTTTTTTTTTTTTTAAAAAGGGGTCCGGCCCTGGGGGATGGGGTCCCCAGGGCCCAAAAAAAGGAAAAAGGGGGGCCACACAGCCCCCCTTCAAAAAAAAAAAAAGACCACAACCGTGCCGGAGGCCCCTCCCCCTCCCAGCAACACTCTGCAAATGCGCCCTGTGGCGCGTTTTAAATTGGGGAATTAATTCCCCTTAAATACTGGGGATCCCTGGGGGCCAACTAGCCCACCAGGTACCTCCAGTAAGCGCCATAGGGCTGCGTTGCAGAGAGGTGGTCCAGGCCACGCCCCTTTTTACACATCTCTGCAACGCAGCTCTGTGGCGCTTACTGGAGGTACCTGGTGGGCTAGTTGGACCCCAGGGACCCTCAGGATTCAAGGGGACTTTTTCCCCAGTGGTGAAGGGAGGGGACGGGGCCTGAGGTGACATGTGTGCAAACACGCCCTGTGGCGCGTTTTAAGTTGGGGAATTAATTGCCCTTCAATCCTGACGGCCCCTGGGGGCCAACTAGCCCACCAGGTACCTCCAGTAAGCGCCACAGGCCTGTGTTGCAGAGAGGTGGTCCAGGCCACGCCCCTTTTTACACCTCTCTGCAACGCAGCTCTGTGGCGCTTACTGGAGTTACCTAGTGGGCTAGTTGGACCCCAGGGACCCTCAGGATTCAAGGGGACTTAATCCCCCAACTTAAAACGCGCCACAGGGCGCGTTTGCACAGTGGTGAAGGGAGGGGGCGGGGCCTGAGGTGACATGTGTGCAAACACGCCCTGTGGCGCGTTTAAAGTTGGGGAATTAATTCCTCTTCAATCCTGAGGGTTCCTGGGGGTGAACTAGCCCACCAGGTACCTCCAGTAAGCGCCACAGGGCTGCGTTGCCGAGAGGTGGTCCAGGCCACGCCCCTTTTTACACCTCTCTGCAACGCAGCTCTGTGGTGCTTACTGGAGGTACCTGGTGGACTAGTTGGACCCCAGGGACCCTCAGGATTCAAGGGGACTTAATCCCCCAACTTACAACGCGCCAGGGGGCGTGTTTGCAGAGTGGTGCAGAAAGGGGGCATGGCCTTTGTCTACCTCTCACCAGTCCCACTGCGTGGGGCTTACTGGAGGTAAAAGGTAGGCTAGTTGGCCCCTAAAGGACCCCCAGCAGTGAAGGGGACTTCAATCCGAATCCAAGAGCGTGCCAGGGAGCGCGTTTGTAGAGTGGTGGGCAAAGTGGGCGTGGCCTGGTACGAGTACTTACTAGTGCTGCTGTGTGGGACTGACTGGAGGTAATAGTTTGGGATGTTGGCCCCCAAGGATGTCCTTGGGGGCCAACTACCCTCTTGTTACCTCCAGTAAGTCCCACACAGTGGGATTGCTAAGACGTCTTCGGAGGCCATGGCCCCTTTCTCTACCACTCTGCAAACGTGCCTCGTGGCAAACTACGGGATGGGGGATGAAGTCCAATTTAGTCCTGAGGGAGTTTGGGGGCCAAGAATCCCTCCTGGTACCTCCTGTAAGTCCTACGCAGCGGAATTCCTGACCGTTGGTTGGATGCCCAGCACCCTTTCTCCACCACTCTGCAAACATGACTACTAGTTAAAGTAGCATATTTCTGCACCTCTGACTTAGAGGTAGTTTTAATTCCCCTGCCCTATTATGTACTAGGGCCTTACAGAGGAGGTCATGCTAATCACAGTGGTACCCCAACGCATAGTGTTCCCTAGTGTATGTAGGTGTTTTCACTGTATTCTAAGTGTCTTTTAGCATAGCACTGGCTCTGGTTAGTCAGTCAGTTACCACCAGTACCCGTCTGAAAAAGTTGTGGGCACAGGATGATTTTGCAACAAGGCCTCTTTCTGCTCCTCTGTTGGTTCTTTCTGCACATGTCTTGCTTCTTCCTGCACTTTTCTTCGTCTTTGTGGACTTCTGTTGCTTCTTTCTGCATTTCTTTTGCTTCTTTCTGTGCATTTTTTCTTCTTTCTTCACATGTCCTACCTCTATAGGCATAGTAGAAACTAGTATTTAAAAAACCTTTGAAATTCATTTCAGGCACGTTATAGTTAGAAATTAGCATTTAAAAAACCTTTGAAATTCACTGAAAAAACCATAGGTTTCAGGCACGTTATAGTTAGAAATTAGCATTTAAAAAACCTTAGAAATTCACTGAAAAAACCATAGGTTTTAGGGAAAGTTATAGTTAGTTGGACATTTCACTCGTACAAAACCAGAGAAATTCCCCTGTTATAGTTAGTTCAGCTAACTATAACTCGTGCCCCCGCAATGCACTGCTGATGACGTCACATATTACATCTTCATGACATGGTCAGTGACATCACTGATGATATCACTGATGACATCATCCGTGTGATAATTTGATGGATCTTCTCACACCCTAATATAACCTTTGATACACCCACTCTAAATTACAGAGTGCCATTCTCAAAACCATAGACACTCCAACACCAATAACTACATACCCACTCACTGATTCTTAGGTCTACACACACATCCACTCACTCACCCGTACAGTCACTCATACTTACGGTCACTCAGTACAGGACTATCATATGCAATCATACACCCATATAGCTACTCACACACCGCCACTCATCTATAGAGGTACTCACACACTTAGTCAGTCATGCAAATAATTAATCACACTGCCATTTACTCACCTATACTGTTATACACACACCAGCTCACTCATACAAATACTAGCACATTCTTACGCTCTTATACAATCACTGATACAAGCACACACTTATCCATACAGCCACTCTCACAATCACACACTCTCACTTATAGCCATTTATATACTCCAACACACATATATACTGCCTTTCACATATGTAGTTACTCACACATGTACCACTGGGACATACAGTCACTCACTAACACACTCTTACACACACTCACCCACCCATACAGTCCATCACAGATGCACTCTTGAAACCATGCACCCAGTGAATCACCCACTCACACATCTATGCATAGAGTCACACACACCCCACCCACACAAACACTCAGGCACCCATACAGATACTCAGACAACCAATCAACCCATAAAGACACTCATGTAGCTATTCACAAACCCATGCAGCCGCTTACACACCAACAGACAGACGGATACAGACATTCACACAGTTTAGTCACTAACCCATGCATTCCGTAAGATATGTTTAATCACTCACTTATAGAGTCAGTGACGCACCTACTAAATCATCCATTCAGACACTTATACACCCACTCATTCTTCAATACGCATTTCCCTATATATATTAAACATATTTAAACTTTACAGAAACACAGTCACTGGATGATGTCATCAGTGATGTCATCAGTGATGTCATTTGAGATGTCATCAGTGATGTCACTGACCATGTCATGAGTGATGTAATATGTGACGTCATCAGCAGTGCATTGCGGGGGCGCGAGTTATAGTTAGCTGAACTAACTATAACGGGGGAATTTCTCTGGTTTTGTACGAGTGAAATGTCCAACTAACTAGAACTGTCCCTGAAACCTATGGTTTTTTCAGTGAAATTCTAAGGTTTTTTAAATGCTAATTTCTAACTATAACGTGCCTGAAACCTATGGTTTTTTCAGTGAATTTCTAAGGTTTTTTAAATGCTAATTTCTAACTATAACGTGCCTGAAACCTATGGTTTTTTCAGTGAATTTCTAAGGTTTTTTAAATGCTAATTTCTAACTATAACGTGCCTGAAACCTACGGTTTTTTCAGTGAATATATATATATATATTATCTACTGGCGGTCGCCAGTAGATAGTTATAGTTAGGACCTATTTTCCATAGGAAATCCGCGACATTCTATTTGAAATAACTCTTGCGTCGGTTGACGAATCTTCGCGAAATTTTCAAACTTTATGGCCCGCTCCGACCCTGAAAGTCTCAGGGTGATTCGTCAAGCGGGGGCCGAGAAAAAAGGGGGTCCCAAAACGTGTTTTCCCCATTCATTTTCCCATAGGAAACTTTAGACACGGCTACAGCCTCGAACTGCTGAACGGAATTACACCAAATTTGGCAAAGAGGTAGTTCTTGGTTCAGAAAGAACCCTTTTGTTAAATGGTGTAAATCCGTTCAGTAGTTCCTGAGAAAATCAAAAGTTAAGTCACATATATATCTATGGCCGAGTAGGGTCTGCGTACCCTCCCGACCACGAGCTGCATGCTAATTGGCTGTCAAGTGGCTGTCAACACTCCAAATCAGGAAGTGTTGGCAGCCATTTTGTCCTCGGTAGAACCGAGGGACAGAAACAAGTGCGCAAAAGGGGGCAGGGTAGAAACACCCTGACTCCCTAGGTCTGCTCAGGGGTCCCACAAGGACCCCCTGGGCAGAAAAAAGCATTTTTCTTTTTTTAAATCGGCAGGATGCGCTCAGGGTGCGCGGATCCTGCCGATTAGAAAAAAACCCAGAAGAAACAAGTGCGCAAAACGCACAAAGGGGGCAGGGTAGAAACACCCTGACCTCTAGGTCTGCTCAGGGGTCCCACAAGGACCCCTGGGCAGAAAAAGCATTTTTTTAAACGGCGGGATGCGCTCAGGGTGCGCGAATCCCGCCGTAAAAAAAAAAAATCGAAGCGCGGTCTCCTGCGCTTCGATGTTATTTTGCCCCCGGGTGGCCCAAGTCCTGGGGGCATGCGGGAGGTGGGTTTATAGTTAATGGGGGGGCCTCTAAGGCCCCCCAAGCCCCGGGGACCGCCACCCCCCAGGGCTTTCCAATAAAAATGTTGCGGGAGGGCACTTGGCCCTCCGCAGCCCCGGGGACCACCACCTCCCCGGGCTTCTTTTTAAAAAAAAAACAGTTCCTGTGTGGGGGCTCGAGCCCCCACACGCCCGGTGACCGCCACCTCCCGGGGCACATAATGTAATCCTATGGTTTTTTCAGTGAATATATATATATATATATATATATATATATATATATATATATATATATATATTCACTGAAAAACCATAGGTTTTAGGGACAGTTATAGTTAGTTGGACATTGCACTCGTACAAAACCCATGAAATTCCCCTGTTATAGTTAGTTCAGCTAACTATAACTCGCGCCCCGCAATGCACTGCTGATGACGTCACATATTACATCACTCATGACATGGTCAGTGACATCACTGATGACATCACTGATGACATCTCAAATGACATCACTGATGACATCACTGATGACATCATCCAGTGACTGTGTGTTTCTGTAAAGTTTAAATATGTTTAATATATATAGGGAAAGGCGTATTGAAGAATGAGTGGGTGTATAAGTGTCTGAATGGATGATTTAGTACGTGAGTGACTGACTCTACAAGTGAGTGATTAAACGTATCTTACTGAATGCATGGGTTAGTGACTAAACTGTGTGAATGTCTGTATCCGTCTGTTTGTTGGTGTGTAAGTGGATGCATGGATTTGTGAATAGCTACATGAGTGTCTATATGGGTTATTGATTGGTTCTCTGAGTATCTGTATGGCTGCCTGAGTGTTTGTGTGGGTGGGGTGTGTGTGACTCTATACATAGATGTGTGAGTGGGTGATTCACTGGGTGCATGATTTCAAGAGTGCATCTGTGATGGACTGCTTGGGTGGGTGAGTGTGTGTATGGGTGTGTTAGTGAGTGAATGTATATCTCAGTGGTACATGTGCGAGTAACTACATATGTAAAAGGCAGTATATATGTGTGTTAGAGTATTTAAATGGCTATAAGTGAGAGTGTGTTATTGTGAGAGTGGCTGTATGGATGCGTGTGTGCTTGTATCAGTTATTGTATAAGAGCGTAAGAATGTGCTAGTATTTGTATGAGTAAGTGAGCTGGTGTGTGTATAACTGTATAGGTGAGTAAATGGGTGTGTGATTAATTTTTGCATGACTGACTAGGTGTGTGAGTACCTCTATGGATGAGTGGCGGTGTGTTAGTGTTTATATATTTTTATGAGTGCATATGATAGTCCTGTACTGAGTGACTGTAAGTATGAGTGACTGTACAGGTGAGTGAGTGGATGTGTGTGTAGACCTAAGAATCAGTGAGTGGGTATGTAGTTTTTGGTGTTGGAGTGTCTATGGTTTTGAGAATGGCAGTCTGTAATTTAGAGTGGGTGTATCAAAAGTTATATTAGGGTGTGAGAAGATGCATGAAATTATCACATGGATGATATCATCAGTGATGTCATTTGAGATGTCATCAGTGATCTCATCAGTGATGTCACTGACCATGTCATGAGTGATGTAATATGTGACGTCATCAGCAGTGCATTGCAGGGCGCGAGTTATAGTTAGCTGAACTAACTATAACAGGGGAATTTCATGGGTTGTGTACGAGTGCAATGTCCAACTAACTATAATTGTCCCTAAAACCTATGGTTTTTTCAGTGAATTTCAAAGGTTTTTTAAATGCTAATTTCTAACTATAACGTGCCTTAAACCTATGGTTTTTTCAGTTAATTTCAAAGGTTTTTTAAATGCTAATTTCTAACTATAACGTGCCTGAAACCTATGGTTTTTTCAGTGAATTTCAAAGGTTTTTTAAATGCTAATTTCTAACTATAACGTGCCTGAAACCTATGATTTTTAAGTGAATTTCAAAGGTTTTTAAATGCTAGTTTCTAACTATGCCAACAGAGGTAGGACATGTGAAGAAAGAAGAAAAATGCACAGAAAGAAGCAAAAGATGTGCAGAAAGAACCAACAGAGGAGCAGAAAGAGGCCTTGTTGCAAACTCATCCTGTGCCCACAACTTTTTCAGACGGGTACTGGTGGTAACTGACTCTGACTAACCAGAGCCAGTGCGCGTTTGCACAGTGGTGAAGGGAGGGGGCCTGAGGTGACATGTGTGCAAACTCGCCCCGTGGCGCGTTTTAAGTTGTGGGATTAAGTCCCCTTGAATCCTGAGGGTCCCTGGGGCCCAACTAGCCCCCAGGTACCTACAGTTAGGACCACAGAGCTGAGTTGCAGAGAGGCGTTCCGAGGCCACGCACCTTTTTTCACCTCTCTGCAACGCAACTCTGTTGTGCTTACTGAAGGTACCTGGTGGGCTAGTTGGCCCCAGGATTCAAAGGGAATTAACTCCCCAACTTAAAACGCACCACAGGGCGTGTTTGCGCACATGTCACCTGAGGCCCTGCCCCTCCCTTCACCACTGTGCAAACGCGCCCCGTGGCGCGTTTTAAGTTGGGGGATTAGGTCACCTTGAATCCTGAGAGTCTCTGGGGCCCAACTAGCCCACCAGGTACTTCCAGTAAGCACCACAGGTCTGCGTTGCAACGCCTGTAACAAATTGTGCAGTTGTGTTTAGGTAGTGAAGAGGGTCGTGCTGGGGGTAGTGTTTTAGGGTTTAGGGTAGTGCAGTGGTGTTTGTGTAGTGTAGGGGGTCATGCTGGGGGTAGATTTAGGGTTTAGGGTAGTGCAGTGGTGTTTGGGTAGTGTAGGGAGTCGTGCTGGGGGAGTGTTTTAGGGTTTAGGGTAGTACAGTGGTGTTTGGGCAGTGTAGGGGGTCGTGCTGGGGTTAGTGTTTTAGGGTTTTAGGGTTTAGGGTAGTGCAGTGGTGTTTGGGTAGTGTAGGGGGTACTGCTGGGGGTAGTGTTTTAGGGTTTAGGGTAGTGCAGTGGTGTTTGGGTAGTGTAGGGGTTCGTGCTGGGGGTAGTTTTTTAGGGTTTAGGGTAGTGCAGTGGTGTTTGTGTAGTGTAGGAGGTCGTGTTTTAGGGTTTAGGGTAGTGCAGTGGTGTTTGGGTAGTGTAGGGAGTCGTGCGGGGGTATTGTTTTAGAGTTTAGGGTAGTGCAGTGGTCTTTGGGTAGTGTAGGGGGTTGTGCGGGGGTAGTGTTTTAGGGATTAGGGTAGTGCATTGGTATTTGGGTAGTTTAGGGGGTCATGCGGGGGTAGTGTTTTAGGGTTTAGGGCAGTGCAGTGGTGTTTAGGTAGTGTAGGGGGTCGTGCTGGGGGAGTGTTTTAGGGTTTAGGGCAGTGCAGTGGTGTTCGGGTAGTGTAGGGGTCGTGCTGGGGAGTGTTTTAGGGTTTAGGGCAGTGCAGTCGTGTTCGGGTAGTGTAGGGGGTCGTGCTGGGGAGAGTATTTTAGGGTTTAGGGTAGTGCAGTGGTGTTCGGGTAGTGTAGGGGTCATGCTGGGGTAGTGTTCTAGGGTTTAGGGCAGTGCAGTGGTGTTCGGGCAGTGTAGGGGTCGTGCTGGGGGTGGTGTTTTAGGGTTTAGGGCAGTGCAGTGGTGTTCGGGCAGTGTAGGGGGTCGTGCTGGGGGTAGTGTTTCAGGGTTTAGGGCAGTGCAGTGGTGTTCGGGCAGTGTAGGGGGTCGTGCAGGGGTGGTGTTTCAGGGTTTAGGGCAGTGGTGTTCGGGCAGTGTAGGGGGTCATGCTGGGGGTGGTGTTTCAGGGTTTGGGGCAGTGCAGTGGTGTTCGAGCAGTAAAGGGGGTCATGCTGGGGGTGGTGTTTCAGGGTTTAGGGCAGTGCAGTGGTGTTCGGGCAGTGTAGGGGGCGGTGTTTCAGGGTTTAGGGCAGTGCAGTGGTGTTCGGGCAGTGTAGGGGGTGGTGTTTCAGGGTTTAGGGCAGTGCAGTGGTGTTCGGGCAGTGTAGGGGGTCGTGCAGGGGGTGGTGTTTCAGGGTTTAGGGCAGTGCAGTGGTGTTCGGGCAGTGTAGGGGGCGGTGCAGGGGGTGGTGTTTCAGGGTTTAGGGCAGTACAGTGGTGTTCGGGCATTGTAGGGGGTGGTGCTGGGGCTGGTGTTTCAGGGTTTAGGGCAGTGCAGTGGTGTTTGGGCAGTGTAGGGGGTCGTGCTGGGGCTGGTGTTTCAGGGTTTAGGGCAGTGCAGTGGTGTTCGGGCAGTGTAGGGGGTCGTGCTGGGGCTGGTGTTTCAGGGTTTAGGGCAGTGCAGTGGTGTTCGGGCAGTGTAGGGGGTCTTGCTGGGGGTAGTGTTTCAGGGTTTAGGGTGGTACAGTGGTGTTCATGCAGTATAGGGGGTCGTGCTGGGGGTGGTGTTTCAGGGTTTAGGGCAGTGCAGTAGTGTTCGGGCAGTGTAGGGGGTCGTGCAGGGGGTGTTTCAGGGTTTAGGGCAGTGCAGTGGTGTTCTGGCAGTGTAGGGGTCATGCTGGGGGTGGGGTTTCAGGGTTTAGGGCAGTACAGTGGTGTTCGGGCAGTGTAGGGGTCGTGCAGGGGGTGGTGTTTCAGGGTTTAGGGCAGTGCAGTGGTGTTCGGGCAGTGTAGGGGTCTTGCTGGGGGTGGTGTTTCAGGGTTTAGGGCAGTGGTGTTCGGGCAGTGTAGGGGGTCTTGCTGGGGGTAGTGTTTCAGGGTTTAGGGCAGTGCAGTGGTGTTCGTGCAGTATAGGGGGTCGTGCTGGGGATGGTGTTTCTGGGTTTAGGGCAGTGCAGTAGTGTTCGAGCAGTGTAGGGGGTTGTGCAGGGGTGGTGTTTCAGGGTTTAGGGTAGTGCAGTGGTGTTCGGGCAGTGTAGGGGTCGCGCTGGGGGTGGTGTTTCAGGGTTTAGGGCAGTGCAGTGGTGTTCGGGCAGTGTAGGGGGTCATGCACAGGGTGGTGTTTCAGGGTTCAGGGCAGTGCAGTGGTGTTCGGGCAGTGTAGGGGGTCGTGCTGGGGCTGGTGTTTAAGGGTTTAGGGCAGTGCAGTGGTGTTCGGGCAGTGTAGGCGGTCATGCTGGGGCTGGTGTTTCAGGGTTTAGGACAGTGCAGTGGTGTTCGGCCAGTGTAGGGGGTCGTGCTGGGGCTGGTGTTTCAAGGTTTAGGGCAGTGCAGTGGTGCTCGGGCAGTGTAGGGGGTCGTGCTGGGGCTGGTGTTTCAGGGTTTTGGGCAGAGCAGTGGTGTTCGGGCAGTGTAGGGGTCGTGCTGGGGGTGGTGTTTCAGGGTTTAGGTCAGTGGTGTTCGGGCAGTGTAGGGGGTCTTGCTGGGGGTGATGTTTCAGGGTTTAGGGCAGTGCAGTGGTGTTCGGGCAGTGTAGGGGGTCATGCTGGGGGTGGTGTTTCAGGGTTTAGGGCAGGTTAGTGGTGTTCGGGCAGTGTAGGGGGTCGTGAAGGGGGTGGTGTTTCAGGGTTTAGGCAGTGCAGTGGTATTCGGGCAGTGTAGGGGGTCGTGCTAGGGGTGGTGTTTCAGGGTTTAGGGCAGTGCAGTGGTGTTGGGGCAGTGTAGGGGGTCATGCAGGGGCTGGTGTTTCAGGGTTTAGGGCAGTGCAGTGGTGTTCGGGCAGCGTAGGGGGTCGTGCTGGGGGTAGTGTTTTAGGGTTTAGGGTAGTGCAGTGGTGCTTGTGTAGTGTAGGGGGTCGTGCTGGGGGTAGTGTTTTAGGGTTTAGGGTAGTGCAGTGGTGTTTGTGTAGTGTAGGGGGTCATGTTTTAGGGTAGTGCAGTGGTGTTTGGGTAGTGTAGGGGGTCGTGCTGGGGGTAGTGTTTTAGGATTTAGGTTAGTGCAGTGGTGTTTGGGTAGTGTAGGGGGTCGTGCTGGGGGTAGTGTTTTAGGGTTTAGGGTAGTGCAGTGGTGTTTGTGTAGTGTAGAGGGTCGTGCTGGGGGTAGTGTTTTATGGTTTAGGGTAGTGCAGTGGTGCTTGTGTAGTGTAGGGGTCGTGCTGGGGGTAGTGTTTTAGGGTTTAGGTTAGTGCAGTGGTGCTTGTGTAGTGTAGGGGGTCATGTTTTAGGGTAGTGCAGTGGTGTTTGGGTAGTGTAGGGGGTTGTGCTGGGGGTAGTGTTTTAGGGTTTAGGGTAGTGCAGTGGTGCTTGTGTAGTGTAGGGGGTCGTGCTGGGGGTAGTGTTTTAGGGTTTAAGGTAGTGCAGTGGTGTTTTTGTAGTGTAGGGGGTCATGTTTTAAGATGCAATGCTCCAATACCTAACCAGTCTGCACTACATAAAACTGCAAAAAACTAAAAATAAAAAGTGTTTTGCACACTTTTGTCATTGGGCTATATGTGGGCTACATCTGGGTAATATTTGTGCTACATTTGGGCTCTTTTTTCACTGGTGGCCATCTTGGAAGACTTCTTTGTTATGAAGTTTCCTAATTTCTTCATTTACTGCAGTCTCCTCAGTAGGAAATGCTTTCAGTTTTTACTTTGATTCCATCAAGAAGGCATTCAGATGTGTCTCACATCTGCCATAAATTCAGAATGTTAGCACTCTAGTTGCTCATTAGATCACTGGAGTAAAGCTACTGCTCACCAGGAGTTAACTGGTGGTCTGCTGCTGGTATTGAAAGTGATTGTTTCAGTCTGCATGTCAGAATTTTCTAATGAAATAGAAGAGGATTTGAGATCTCACTTAAAACATGCCCTAATTTTTCTTTCTGCAGCACTAACCATAATTTCTATTTCAAAAGAACCCCTCATTTTGTTCCTTTTAAATTAAATGTTTTAAGTGTTACCGGTTTATTCCAATCAAGATGGCTTCAGGTGTGCCATACTTTTGTCATAAGTAAGGCTGTTAGCGCTCTAGTTGTTCTTTAGAACACTCTGGGAAGCTGCAGTAGAACACAAAGGCATCAACTGGCAGGCTGCTCCTGTTGAAATATAACAGGAAGATATTTGAGATCACACTTGAAATATGTCCTAATTTTTCTTTCTACAGCACTAACCATAATTTCTATGACAAAATGAACCTCATCATTTTGTTCCTTTTTAAATTAAATGTTTTAAGTGTTACCAGTTTATTCCAATCAAGATGGCTTCAGGTGTGCCATACTTTTGTCATAAGTAAGGCTGTTAGCACTCTAGTTGTTCTTTAGAACACTCTGGGAAGCTGCAGTAGAACACAAAGGAATCAACTGACAGTCTCTGCCCTTGCTGGATGTACATGTTTTACTGAGAATGTCGGACTTCATTCTCACATGAGTGAGAAAGATAATGTGAATTTACAGAAAATATGCTCTCATTTTAGCTTCTGGAGCACCTTCCAAACCTCCATGGGACAAGCATGAGAAAATAGTGTTCTCTCAAACATGATTCATGATATCCCAGCAGAAGGTTTTTCACATGGTAAAATCACCTTAGAATACACCACAATTCCTAAAATTAGTATGGTACCATCAACAAATAAATTCTAATGTAACTAAAGCCTGTTATCACCCTTTATAGTTCTCCTTTTGGTGACCCTCAAAATCTTCTATTCACTACAATGCATTTCAATGAGGTACTATCATTTATATTGGTCCCAAGATGGCTGCCAGCAATTCCAGGATGAAGTGCTGACAGCCAATCAGATCTCACGATGACATGTGTGGTTAGGCTCCGCCCAGATATATATGTGACTTTACTTTTGATTTTCTCAGGAACTACTGAACGGATTTACACCATTTAAGCAAAAGGCACGACACTGAACCAAGGGCTACCTCTTTGCCAAATTTGGTGTAATTCCGTTAAGCAGTTCGGGCTGTAGCTGCGACTAAAGGTTCCTATGGAAAAATGAATGGGGAAAACGCGTTTTGGGACCCCCTTTTTCTCGGCCCCGCTTGACGTATCACCCCGAGACTTTCATGATAGGAGCGGACCGGAGCGCCCCAACAAGTTGGAAACTTTCGCGAAGATTCGTCAACCGGCGCCAACGTTATTTCAAATAGAATGTCGCGAATTTCCTATGGATAATAGGTTTTAACTATAACTATCTACTGGCGACCGCCAGTAGATAATATATATATATATTCACTGAAAAAACCATAGGTTTCAGATATGTTATAGTTAGAAATTAGCATTTAAAAAACCTTTGAAATTCACTGAAAAAACCATAGGTTTTAGGGACAGTTATAGTTAGTTGGACATTTCACTCGTACAAAACCATAGAAATTCCCCCGTTATAGTTAGTTCAGGTAACTATAACTCGCGCCCCCGCAATGCACTGCTGATGATGTCACATATTACATCACTCATGACATGGTCAGTGACATCACTGATGACATCACTGATGACATCATCCATGTGAGAATTTAATGCATCTTCTCACACCCTAATATAAGTTTTGATACACCCACTCTAAATTACAGACTGCCATTCTCAAAACCATAGACACTCCAACACCAAAAACTACATACCCACTCACTGATTCTTAGGTCTACACACACATATCCACTCACTCACCTGTACAGTCACTTATACTTACAGTCACTGACCATGTTATGAGTGATGTAATATGTGACGTCATCAGAAGTGCATTGCGGGGGCGCGAGTTATAGTTACCTGAACTAACTATAACGGGGGAATTTCTATGGTTTTGTACGAGTGAAATGTCCAACTAACTAGAACTGTCCCTAAAACCTATGGTTTTTTCAGTGAATTTCAAAGGTTTTTTAAATGCTAATTTCTAACTATAACATATCTGAAACCTATGGTTTTTTCAGTGAATTTCAAAGGTTTTTTAAATGCTAATTCCTAACTATAACATGTCTGAAACCTACGGTTTTTTCAGTGAATTTCAAAGGTTTTGTAAATGACAATTTTTAAATGTATTAATTGTTATATTAATTTTTTTCATACTGATTTACTACATTTTTAGAAACAATTATTTTTTACATATTTTATTTTTAAATTACATTGTAATTACATTATACATTACATTACAAAAATACTTTCTCAGAATGAATTACTTTAGTTTAAATACTTTGCACATAGGCAATAGACTTTTAAGTACAGTAGTTACAGTTGTTGCAATGGGCAACACATTTTCAAACACAATGCAACATTCAGCTCAATGTGAATTTCTAGTTAAATGCAATTAGTTACTTTATGGATTACTTTTCTAACCACAGGACTGGATCCTAGATTCAGTCCTGTTACATCTCCTGTAAACAGTTGAGTAAAAGCGTGTTGGTTAGTCGTGATTTTTAAGGAATATTATTGTATATTAAAACTTGACACTTCCAAACTTTTTCACATAGAATCACCAATGTTATCCTATGGGAGGAAATTCACTTAGCAGGTAAGTAGTGTTATCGTTACTTTTTCTTACTCAGTGGTGGATCCTGGATCCAGCACTGGTGCATCTCCTGTAAACAGTTGAAAGAATGCGTTTAAGTCATACAGGCGATTTTTAAGGAATATTTGTAGTTTGTGAAAATAGACACTTTGAAACTTTTCTGCTGAAAACCAGACAATGGATTCCTATGGAAGAAAATATAAGTTACTGGTAAGTACGGTTAAAATTACTTTTCAGGACCAGTACTGGGCTGAAAGATACAGCACTGAGGTCTCTCCTTATAACAGGTGAGTAAATCGGAATTCGTATTTCGGCTGATTTTAAAGGAATATTTGCACAATGGTGAAGGGAGGGGGCGGGGCCTGAGTTGACATCTGTGCAAACGCGCCCCGTGGCGCGTTTTAAGTTGGGGGATTAAGTCCCCTTGAATCATGAGGGTCCCTACGGGCCAAGTAGCCCACCAGGAACCTCCAGTATGCGCCAGGGGGCTGCGTTGCAGAGATGTGTAGAGGCCACACCCCTTTTTACACCTCTCTGCAACGCAGCTCTGTGGCGCTTTCTGGATGTACCTGTTGGGCTAGTTGGCCCCCAGGGACCTTCAGGATTGAAGGGAATTTAATTCCCCATCTTAAAACGCGCCACGGGGCCTGTTTGCACACATGTCACCTGAAGCCCCGCCCCTCCCTTCACCACTGTGCAAACGCTCCCCGTGGCGCGTTTTAAGTCGGGGGATTAACTTCCCTTGAATCCTGAGGGTCCCTGGGGTGCAACTAGCCCACCAGCTACCTCCATTAAGCGCCACAGAGCTGCGTTGCAGAGAGGTGTAAAAAGGGGCGTGGCCTCTGTACACCTCTCTGCAAGGCAGCCCCCTGGCGCATACTGGAGGTTCCTGGTGGGCTAGTTGGCCCCCAGGGACCCCCAGTATTGAAGGGGAATTACTTCCCATCTGCAAACGCGCCAGGGGCGCGTTTGCAGAATGGTGAAGGAAGGGGCGGGGCCTGAGGGCCCGATCGTTTTTTTGTTTGTTTTTTTTCCTCTGAAGGGGGCTGTGTGGCCCCCTTCCTTTTTCCTATTTTTAGCCCCTGAGGACCCCATCCCCCAGGGCCTTACCCCTTTTTTTTTTTTTTATTAAAATTAAAAAAAAACGGGAAGGGGGCCGCGTGGCCCCCTTCCCTGGGCCTGTATTGGCCCCGGGGACCCCATCCCCGGGGCATGGCCTCGATTTTTATATTTTATTTGGAGGGGGCTGCATGGTCCCCTCCTCAGGCCATTTAAGGCCCCGGGGACCCCATCTCCGGGGCCGGCCTTGACCTTATTTTTTTTTTAATTTATTGTTTTTTTTAAACTTTGGGGAGGGGGGCTGCGTGGCCCCTCCCGGGCCACTTATGGCCCCGGGGACCCCATCCCCCGGGGCCTGGCCTTACGTTGGAGACTGTGGGGGTCCCCAATCCCCCCACAGTCCCAGCCGGCTCCCCGCCTCCTGCGGAAGCCGGCATTGCTTTTCCACATGGGGAGCAGCTAACATGCTGCTCCCCATGTGGAAAGCAATTAGTTTGCATTTTGAAAGAGAGAGCAGGTTTCCTGCTCTCTCTTTCAAAATGCAAACCAAGTTTGCTATGACAGGACGGGAGCCGTGAGGCTCCTGTCCTGTCATAGCAAACAGCAGTGTCCCGGGGGTAGGCACCCCGGGACACTGCAGGAGCCGGCCCTGGGGGTGGCGGTCCCCAGGGCCATCAAGGGCTCCAGGAGGGGGCCACGCGGCCCCCTCCCATTCAGTGCACAGCCCCGGGAGGTGGTGGTCCCCGGGGCTTGGGGTCCGTAACGGACCCCCATATTTAAATGTTTAGTGCCCCGGGGAAGTGGCGGTCTCGGGCGTGTGGGGGCTGGAGCCCCCCACACAGGTTTTTTAATTTAAAAAAGAAGCCCCGGGGAGGTGGTGGTCCCGGGGCTGCGGGAGGGCTCAGAGCCCTCCCGCACCATTTGTAAAAGAAAGCCCTGGGGAGTGGTGGTCCCCGGGGCTTGGGATGCCCTTTGAGGCCCCCATACATAAATTGAACACCTCCACCATGCCCCCGGGACTTGGGCCACCCGGGGGCAAATGTAATCGAAGCGCGGGAGACCGCGCTCGATTTTTCGGCAGGATTCGCGCACCCTAAGCGCATCCTGCCGTTTAAAAAAAAAAAAAAAAAAATTTGCCCAGGGGTCCTTGTGGGACCTTCTGAGCAGACCTAGGGGGTCAGGGTGTTTCTACCCTGCCCCCTTTGTGCGCTTTGCGCACTTGTTTCTGTCCCTCGGTTCTACCGAGGGACAAAATGGATGCCAACACTTCCTGATTTGGAGTGTTGACAGCCAATTAGCATGCAGCTCGTGATCGGGAGGGTGCGCGAAACCGACGCGGCCATAGATATATATGTACTTTTACTTTTGATTTTCTCAGCAACTACTGAATGGATTTACACCATTTAACAAAAAGGGTTCTTTCTGAACCAAGAACTACCTCTTTGCCAAATTTGGTGTAATTCCGTTCAGCAGTTCGGGCTGTAGCCGTGTCTAAAGTTTCCTATGGAAAATTGCATGGGGAAAATGCGTTTTGGGACCCCCTCTTTTCTCGGCCCCCGCTGACGAATCCCCCGAGACTTTCAGGGTAGGAGCGGACCGGAGCGCTCACAAAGTTTGAAAATTTTGCGAAGATACGTCAACCGGCAAGAGAGTTATTTCAAATAGAATGTCATGGATTTCCTATGGATAATAGGTTGTAACTATAACTATCTACTGGCGACCGCCAGTAGATAATATATATATATATATATATATATATATATATATATATATATATATATATATATATTATCTACTGGCGGTCGCCAGTAGATAGTTATAGTTAGGACCTATTTTCCATAGGAAATCCGCAACATTCTATTTGAAATAACTCTTGCGTCGGTTGACGAATCTTCGCGAAATTTTCAAACTTTATGGCCCGCTCCGGTCCGCTCCTACCCTGAAGGTTTCGGGGGTTTCGTCAGCGGGGCCGAGAAAAGGGGGTCCCAAAACGTGTTTTCCCCATTCATTTTCCCATAGGAAACTTTATGCAAGGCTACAGCCCGAACTGCTGAACGGAATTACACCAAATTTGGCAAAGAGGTAGTTCTTGGTTCAGAAAGAACCCTTTGTTAAATGGTGTAAATCCGTTCAGTAGTTGCTAAGAAAATCAAAAGTAAAAACACATATATATCTGGGCGGAGCCTAACCACACATGTCATCGTGAGATCTGATTGGCTGTCAGCACTTCATCCTGGAATTGCTGGCAGCCATCTTGGGACCAATATAAATGATAGTACCCCATTGAAATGCATTGTAGTGAATCGAAGATTTTGAGGGTTACCAAAAGGAGAACTATAAAGGGTGATAACAGACTTTAGTTACATTAGAATTCATTTGTTGATGGTACCATACTAATTTCAGGAATTGTGGTGTGTTCTAAGGTGATTTTACCCTGTGAAAAACCTTCTGCTGGGATATCATGAATCATGTTTGAGAGAAAACTATTTTCACATGCTTGTCCCATACAGTTTTGGAAGGTGCTCCAGAAGCTAAAATGAGAGCATATTTTCTGTAAATTCACATTATCTTTCTCAGTCATGTGAGAATGAAGTCTGACATTATCAGTAAAACATGTACATCCAACAAGGAAAGAGACTGTCAGTTGATTCCTTTGTGTTCTACTGCAGCTTCCCAGAGTGTTCTAAAGAACAACTAGAGTGCTAACAGCCTTACTTATGACAAAAGTATGGCACACCTGAAGCCATCTTGATTGGAATAAACTGGTAACACTTAAAACATTTAATTTAAAAAGGAACAAAATGATGGGGTTCATCTTGTAATAGAAATTATGGTTAGTGCTCTGGAAAGAAAAATTAGGACATGTTTCAAGTGTGATCTCAAATATCTTCCTGTTATATTTCAACAGGAGCAGCCTGTCAGTTGATGCCTTTGTGTTCTACTGCAGCTTCCCAGAGTGTTCTAAAGAACAACTAGAGCGCTAACAGTCTTACTTATGACAAAAGTATGGCACACCTGAAGCCATCTTGATTGGAATAAACTGGTAACACTTAAAACATTTAATTTAAAAAGGAACAAAATGAGGGGGTTCATTTTGCCATAGAAATTATGGTTAGTGCTGTAGAAAGAAAAATTAGGAAATGTTTTAAGTGAGATCTCAAATATCTTCCTGTTATATTTCAACAGGAGCAGCCTGTCAGTTGATGCCTTTGTGTTCTACTGCAGCTTCCCAGAGTGTTCTAATGAGCAACTAGAGTGCTAACATTCTGAATTTATGGCAAATGTGAGACACATCTGAATGCCTTCTTGATGGAATGAAAGTAAAAAACTGAAAGCATTTCCTACTGAGGAGACTGCAGTAAATGAGGAAATTAGGAAACTTCATAACAAAGAAGTCTTCCAAGATGGCCACGAGTGAAAAAAGAGCCCAAATGTAGCACAAATATTACCCAGATGTAGCCCACATATAGCCCAATGACAAAAGTGTGCAAAACACTTTTTATTTTTAGTTTTTTTGCAGTTTTATGTAGTGCAGACTGGTCCGGTATTGGAGCGTTGCATCTTAAAACATGACCCCCTACACTACAAAAACACCACTGCACTACCCTAAACCCTAAAACACTACCCCCAGCACGACCCCCTACACTACACAAGCACCACTGCACTATCCTAAACCCTAAAACACTACCCCCAGCATGACCCCCTACACTACACAAATAGCACTGCACTACCCTAAACCCTAAAACACTACCCCAACACCACTGCACTAACCTAAATCCTAAAACACTACCCCCAGCACGACCCCTACACTACCCAAACACCACTGCACTACCCTAAAACATGACCCCTACACTACACAAACACCACTGCACTACCCTAAACCCTAAAACACTACCCCCAGCACGACCCCCTACACTACACAAGCACCACTGCACTACCCTAAAACACTACCCCCAGCACGACCCCTACACTACACAAACACCACTGCACTAACCTAAATCCTAAAACACTACCCCCAGAACGACCCCTACACTACCCAAACACCACTGCACTACCCTAAAACATGACCCCCTACACTACACAAACACCACTGCACTACCCTAAACCCTAAAACACTACCCCCAGCACGACCCCCTACACTACACAAGCACCACTGCACTACCCTAAACCCTAAAACACTACCCCCAGCACGACCCCCTTACACTGCCCGAACACCACTGCACTGCCCTAAACCCTGAAACACCAGCCCCTGCATGACCCCCTACACTGCCCGAACACCACTGCACTGCCCTAAACCCTGAAACACCAACCCTAGCACGACCCCCTACACTGCCCAAACACCACTGCACTGCCCTAAATCCTGAAACACCACCCCTTCACGACCCCCTACACTGCCCGAACACCACTGCACTGCCCTAAACCC
This sequence comes from Calotriton arnoldi, assembly GCA_963921515.1. NCBI lineage: Eukaryota > Metazoa > Chordata > Amphibia > Caudata > Salamandridae > Calotriton > Calotriton arnoldi. The sequence goes on from CAWUFW010016563.1 coordinate 252,505, forward strand.
TGAAACACCACCCCCAGCACGCCCCTACACTGCCCGAACACCACTGCACTGCCCTAAACCCTGAAAAACTACCCCCAGCAATACCTCCTACACTGCCCGAACACCACTTCACTGCCCTAAACCCTGAAACATCACCCCCAGCAAGACCCCTACACTGCCCGAACACCACTGCCCTAAACCCTGAAACACCACCCCCAGCACGACCCCCTACACTGCCCGAACACCACTGCACTGCCCTAAAACCTGAAACACCACCCCCAGCACTACCACCTACACTGCCCAAACACCACTGCACTGCCCTAAACCCTGAAACACAACCCCCTGCATGACCCCCTTCACTGCCCGTACACTACTGCACTGCCCTAAACCCTGAAACACCATCCCCAGCACGACCCCCTACACTGCACGAACACCACTGCACTGCCCTAAACCCTGAAACACTACCCCCAGCAAGACCCCCTACACTGCCCGAACACCACTGCACTGCCCTAAACCCTGAAACATCACCCCCAGCAAGACCCCCTACACTGCCCGAACACCACTGCCCTAAACCCTGAAACACCACCCCCAGCAAGACCCCTACACTGCCCGAACACCAGTGCACTGCCCTAAACCCTGAAACACCAGCCCCTGCACGACCCCCTACACTGCCCGAACACCACTGCACTGCCCTAAACCCTGAAACACCATCCCCAGCACGCCCCCTACACTGCCCGAACACCACTGCACTGCCCTAAACCCTGAAACACCACCCCCTGCACGATCCCCTACACTGCCCAAACACTACTGCCCTGCCCTAAACCCTGAAACACCACCCCCAGCACGACCCCCTACACTGCATGAACACCACTGCACTGCCCTAAACACCGAAACACTACCCCCAGCAAGACCCCCTACACTGCCCGAACACCACTGCACTGCCCTAAACCCTGAAACATCACCCCCAGCAAGACCCCCTACACTGCCCGATCACCACTGCCCTAAACCCTGAAACACCAGCCCCAGCACGACCGCCTACACTGCCCGAAAACCACTGCACTGCCCTAAACCCTGAAACACCAGCCCCAGCACTACCCCCTACACTGCCCGAACACCACTGCACTGCCCTAAACCCTGAAACACCAGCCCCAGCAAGACCCCCTACACTGCCCGAACACCACTGCACTGCCCTAAACCCTGAAACACCACCCCCAGCAAGACCCCCTACACTGCCCGAACACCACAGCACTAAAGCCTGAAACACCACTCCCATCAAGACCACCTACACTGGCCGAACACCACTGCACTGCCCTAAACCCTGAAACACCACCCCTGCACGACCCCCTACACTGCCCGAACACCACTGCACTGCCCTAAACCCTGAAACACCACCCCTCAGCACGACACCCTACACTGCCCGAACACCACTGCACTGCCCTAAACCCTGAAACACCACCCCCAGCACAACCTCCTACACTGCCGGAACACCACTGCACTGCCCTAAACCCTGAAACACCACCCCCAGCATGACCCCCTACACTGCCCGAACACCACTGCACTGCCCTAAACCCTGAAACACCACCCCCAGCACGACCTCCTACACTGCCGGAACACCACTGCACTGCCCTAAACCCTGAAACACCACCCCCAGCATGACCCCCTACACTGCCTGAACACCACTGCACTAAACCCTGAAACATCAACCCCAGCAAGACCCCTACACTGCCTGAACACCACTGCCCTAAACCCTGAAACACCACCCCCTACACTGCACGAACACCACTGCACTGCCCTAAACCCTGAAACACCACCTCCAGCAAAACCCCTACACTGCCTGAACACCACTGCACTAAACCCTGAAACATCAACCCCAGCAAGACCCCTACACTGCCTGAACACCACTGCCCTAAACCCTGAAACACCACCCCTACACTGCCTGAACACCATTGCTCTGCCCTAAATCCTGAAACACTAGCCCCAGCACGACCCACTACACTGCCCGAACACCACTGCACTGCCCTAAACCCTGAAACACCACCCCAGCACGACCCCCTACACTGCCCGAACACCACTGCACTGCCCTAAACCCTGAAACACCAGCCCCAGCACGACCACCTACACTGCCCGAACACCACTGCACTGCCCTAAACCCTGAAACACCAGCCCCAGCATGACCCCTATACTGCCCGAACACCACTGTACTGCCCTAAACCCTGAAACACCAGCCCCAGCACGACCCCCAACACTGCCCGAACACCACTGCACTGCCCTAAACCCTGAAACACCACCCCCTGCATGACCCCCTACACTGCCCGAACACCACTGCACTGCCCTAAACCCTGAAACACCACCCCCTGCACCACCCCTACACTGCCCGAACACCACTGCACTGCCCTAAACCCTAAAACACCACCCCTGCACCGCCCCCTACACTGCCCGAACACCACTGCACTGCCCTAAACCCTGAAACACCACCCCCAGCACGACCCCCTTTACTGCTCGAACACCACTGCACTGCCCCAAACCCTGGAACACCACCCCCAGCACGACCCCCTACACTGCCCGAACACCACTGCGCTGCCCTAAACCCTGAAACACCACCCCCTACACTGCCCGAACACCACTGCACTGCCCTAAACCCTGAAACACCACCCCCAGCACGACCCCCTACACTGCCCGAACACCACTGCGCTGCCCTAAACCCTGAAACACCACGCCCTAAACCCTGAAACACCACCCCCTGCACGACCCCTACACTGCCCGAACACCACTGCACTGCCCTAAACCCTGAAACACCACCCCTCAGCACGACACCCTACACTGCCCGAACACCACTGCACTGCCCTAAACCCTGAAACACCACCCCCAGCACGACCTCCTACACTGCCGGAACACCACTGCACTGCCGTAAACCCTGAAACACCACCCCCAGCATGACCCCCTACACTGCCTGAACACCACTGCACTAAACCCTGAAACATCAACCCCAGCAAGACCCCTACACTGCCTGAACACCACTGCCTTAAACCGTGAAACACCACCCCCTACACTGCACGAACACCACTGCACTGCCCTAAACCCTGAAACACCACCTCCAGCAAAACCCCCTACACTGCCTGAACACCACTGCACTAAACCCTGAAACATCAACCCCAGCAAGACCCCTACACTGCCTGAACACCACTGCCCTAAACCCTGAAACACCACCCCCTACACTGCCTGAACACCATTGCTCTGCCCTAAATCCTGAAACACTAGCCCCAGCACGACCCCCTACACTGCCCGAACACCACTGCACTGCCCTAAACCCTGAAACACCACCCCCAGCACGACCCCCTACACTGCCCGAACACCACTGCACTGCCCTAAACCCTGAAACACCAGCCCCAGCACGACCACCTACACTGCCCGAACACCACTGCACTGCCCTAAATCCTGAAACACCAGCCCCAGTACAACCCCCTACACTGCCCGAACACCACTGCACTGCCCTAAACCCTGAAACACCAGCCACAGCATGACCCCCTATACTGCCCGAACACCACTGTACTGCCCTAAACCCTGAAACACCAGCCCCAGCACGACCCCCAACACTGCCCGAACACCACTGCACTGATCCCTGAAACACCACCCCCTGCATGACCCCCTACACTGCCCGAACACCACTGCACTGCCCTAAACCCTGAAACACCACCCCCTACACTGCCCGAACACCACTGCACTGCCCTAAACCCTAAAACACCACCCCCTGCACCGCCCCCTACACTGCCCGAACACCACTGCACTGCCCTAAACCCTGAAACACCACACCCAGCACGACCCCCTTTACTGCTCGAACACCACTGCACTGCCCCAAACCCTGGAACACCACCCCCTGCACGACCCCCTACACTGCCCGAACACCACTGCGCTGCCTTAAACCCTGAAACACCACCCCCTACACTGCCCGAACACCACTGCACTGCCCTAAACCCTGAAACACCACCCCCAGCACGACCCCCTACACTGCCCGAACACCACTGCACTGCCCTAAACCCTAAAACACCACCCCCAGCATTACCCCCTACACTGCCCAAATACCACTGCACTGCCCTAAACCCTAGAACACTACCCCCAGCACGACCCCCTACACTACCCGAACACCACTGTACTACCCTAAACCCTAAAATACTACCCCCAGCACAATCCCCTACACTACCCAAACACGACTGCACTGCCCTAAACCCTCAAACACTCCCCCAGCACGACCCTCTACACTACCCGAACACCACTGCACTGCCCTAAACCCTAAAACACTCCCCCAGCACGACCCCTACACTACCCGAACACCACTGCACTGCCCTAAACCCTAAAACACTCCCCCAGCACGACCCCCTACACTACCCAAACACCACTGCACTGCCCTAAACCCTAAAACACTACCCCCGCATGACCCCCTACACTACCCAAACACCAATGCACTACCCTAATCCCTAAAACACTACCCCCCGCATGACCCCCTACACTACCCTAAACCCTAAAACACTACCCCCGCACGACTCCCTACACTACCCAAAGACCACTGCACTACCCTAAACCCTAAAATACGACCTCCTACACTACACAAACACCACTGCACTACCCTAAACCCTAAAACACTACCCCTACACTACACAAACACCACTGCACTACCCTAAACCCTAAAAAACTACCCCAGCACGAACCACTACACTACCCAAACACCACTGCACTACCCTAAACCCTAAAAAACTACCCCCAGCAGTACCCCTACACTACCCAAACACCACTGCACTACCCTAAACCCTAAAACACTACCCCCAGCACGACCCCCTACACTACCCAAACACCACTGCACTACCCTAAACCCTAAATCTACCCCCAGCATGATCCCCTACACTACACAAACACCACTGCACTACCCTAAACCCTAAAACACTACCCCCAGCACGACCCTCTTCACTACCTAAACACAACTGCACAATTTGTTACAGGCGTTGCAACGCAGGCCTGTGGTGCTTACTGGAAGTACCTAGTGGGCTAGTTGGGCCCCATGGACCCTCAGGATTCAAGGTGACCTAATCCCCCAACTTAAAACGCACCATGGGGCGTGTTTGCACTTTGGTGAAGGGAGGGGGCGGGGCCTCAGGTGACGTGCGCAAACACGCCCTGTGGTGCGTTTTAAGTTGGGGAATTAATTCCCTTTGAATCCTGAGGGACCCTGGGGGCCAACTAGCCCACCAGGTACCTTCAGTAAGCACAACAGAGTTGCGTTGCAGAGAGGTGAAAAAGGTGCGTGGCCTCGGAACGGCTCTCTGCAACTCAGCTCTGTGGTCCTAACTGTAGGTTCCTGGGGGCTAGTTGGGCCCCAGGGACCCTCAGAATTCAAGGGGACTTAATACCGCAACTTAAAACGGGCCACGGGGTGCGTTTGCACACATGTCACCTCAGACCCCCCCCTCCCTTCACCACTGTGCAAACGCGCCCTGTAGCGCGTTTAAGAGGTAGTTTTAATCCCCTGCCCTATTATGTACTAGGGACTTGCAGAGGAGGTCATGCTAATCACAGGGGTACCCCAACGCATAGTGTTCCCTAGTGTATGTAGGTGTTTTCACTGTATTCTAAGTGTCTTTTAGCATAGCACTGGCTCTGGTTAGTCAGAGTCAGTTACCACCAGTACCCATCTGAAAAAGTTGTGGGCACAGGATGATTTTGCAACAAGGCCTCTTTCTGCTCCTCTGTTGGTTCTTTCTGCACATCTTTTGCTTCTTTCTGTGCGTTTTTTCTTCTTTCTTCACATGTCCTACCTCTGTAGGCATAGTTAGAAACTAGCATTTAAAAAAACCTTTGAAATTCACTTAAAAAATCATAGGTTTCAGGCACGTTATAGTTAGAAATTAGCATTTAAAAAATCTTTGAAATTCACTGAAAAAACCATAGGTTTCAGACACGTTATAGTTAGAAATTAGCATTTAAAAAACCTTTGAAATTCACTGAAAAAACCATAGGTTTTAGGGACAGTTATAGTTAGTTGGACATTTCACTCGTACAAAACCATAGAAATTCCCCCGTTATAGTTAGTTCAGCTAACTATAACTCGCGCCCGCAATGCACTGCTGATGACGTCACATATTACATCACTCATGACATGGTCAGTGACATCACTGATGACATCACTGATGACATCACTGATGACATCTCAAATGACATCACTGATGACATCATCCATGTGATAATTTCATGCATCTTCTCACACCCTAATATAACTTTGATACACCCACTCTAAATTACAGACTGCCATTCTCAAAACCATAGACACTCCAACACCAAAAACTACATACCCACTCACTGATTCTTAGGTCTACACATACATCCACTCACTCACCCGTACAGTCACTCATACTTAGTCACTCAGTACAGGACTATCATATGCACTCATACACCTATATAAACACTCACACACCGCCACTCATCCATAGAGGTACTCACACACCTAGTCAGTCATGCAAAAAACTTAATCACACACCCATTTACTCACCTATACAGTTATACACACACCAGCTCACTTACTCATACAAATACTAGCACATTCTTAAGCTCTTATACAATCACTGATACAAGTACACACTCATCCATACAGCCACTCTCACAATCACACACTCTCACTTATAGCCATTTATATACTCCAACACACATATATACTGCCTTTCACATATGTAGTTACTCACACATGTGCCACTGAGATATACATTCAATCACTAACACACCCATACACACACTCACCCACCCATACAGTCCATCACAGATGCACTCTTGAAACCATGCACCCAGTGAATCACCAACTCACACATCTATGCACAGAGTCACACACACCCCACCCACACAAACACTCAGGCACCCATACAGATACTCAGACAATCAATCAATAACCCATGTAGACACTCATGTAGCTATTCAGAAAGCCATGCAGCCGCTTACAAACCAACAGACAGACGGATACAGACATTCACACAGTTTAGTCACTAACCCATGCATTCAGTAAGATACATTTAATCACTCACTTGTAGAGTCAGTCACTCACGTACTAAATCATCCATTCAGACACTTATACACCCACTCATTCTTCAATACGCCTTTCCCTATATATATTAAACATATTTAAACTTTACAGAAACACACAGTCACTGGATGATGTCATCAGTGATGTCATTTGAGATGTCATCAGTGATGTCATCAGTGATGTCACTGACCATGTCATGAGTGATGTAATATGTGACGTCATCAGCAGTGCATTGCGGGGGCGCGAGTTATAGTTAGCTGAACTAACTATAACGGGGGAATTTCTATGGTTTTGTACGAGTGAAATGTCCAACTAACTATAACGCCCCTGAAACCTATGGTTTTTTCAGTGAATTTCTAAGGTTTTTAAATGCTAATTTCTAACTATAACGTGCCTAAAACCTATGGTTTTTTCAGTGAATATATATATATATATTTTGTAATTCAACAGTGAAGCAATTGTAGATAAAGTTATGATAAAAAGATTTACTTATTTATGCAGTCACTTATATACATGTTAAAAACATAGAATAATGTAACTATCAGTAACATGTACATTTGTTAAGCAGAACTAATGAATATCTATATATTTTTTTAAACCTAATTATTCTATACGTTTATACAAAGCAATACATATATATAGGTACATATCTATAGTACAAATAATTGCTTATATACAGAGGGATATGCTGTATATTTCTGTTTGCTTTTGGTAGTTATGTGGGGATTAGCCAATTCTTGAGTAGTTTTCTGAAGATAAGGTGGTTATCCGTGGATCTTATGTTGGGCGGTAAAGAGTTCCATACTTTGGCTGCTTGAATAGAGAATGATGTGCCACCTATGGTTTTTTTCTTGTATCTTGGGATGTTGAGGTGAGCTGCCACCCTAGAGCGGAGGTTACTTTGTTGAATGTGTTTGGTGATTTTATTCCTGATGAAGAGCGGTCCTGTTCCATGTATCGCTTTGTGGGTGATACAAAGCAGCTCGAACGTGGAGCGATGTTCCGCTTGGGGGAAGGTGCGAATCGGTTAATTAGTTTAGATAAGACCATAGTTCACATTTTTAGATCGTTAACCGTAACTCTTCAAGATGACCTACCACGTGCTATTATGTCATGTATTCTATTGTGTTTAAACCTATATACTGTAAGCTTCGACCTATCTGATGTGTAAACTGCTATAGTGTATTGAAAGGTATCAGATGATGGCAAATGTGTATAACTCAAAAATGCAATAAAGTTTCTGTTAAAAAATAAATTATATGTGTGTGTGTGTGTTGCTCACATTTTATTTGTGAGGCCTTCCTGGGGGACCATTACTTTACACAAACTGAGGGTGAGGGTTGCAAAGTGAATTTTTTCTTCCGATGTTGTTTTCCACTGATCCGTTTCAATACAATCTGCACAGTGCTTCTTGAAGGCTTTGTGGGGATCTTCTTCAGCGGTACTGTGGGCTATAAAGATAATACATGAATTTATGTTCCTATACATATGTAAAAATGGGTCGGGATACGGGCTATCAATAGAACTAAGCACAACGTAAATCCTACATTTTGTGGTGTTAATGTCAATTTTTGCTTTTGTCAATATAATTTATTTTTTAATTTTCATGTTTTCAGTCTGAGTGAGGACTGTGAAAGAACAGACACGTCATTCTTTGTTATTGCTCACCATCAATGGTAAATTCCACATATGAGATCTGTCTGCAAACTCGCATCCTCCCATGGTTTCAGAACACACCATACAATTACAACATCTGTAATGTCCCATTAGTGTTGGCAAACTGAGAGATGTCCTAATGACTTGATTGTCCCCAGTACATTAAATAAAATGTATACATATAGTGGGCGTTTAGTTCAGCCTCTTGCTCTTGATTGGATGGCTTTCTTGTCCATCTCATTTCCTTGCTTCCGTATTTCTGGATTTCCTCCATATGCATTGTCTCACTTCTGGAACATTTCTTCTTCACCATGTTTTGAATCAATGACTTGGAACCTTAAATTGCACTCTCTCTGATTCCCATCCCAGTCTGCTTTTTAGCCATTACTCTCCCATGCCTTCCACACCCCCTTTCTGCTCGCTGACACCGGTGTTGCTTCTCTGCCAGAACATCAGTCCACCTTCTTTGTTCCCTCACACGTCCTGGTTTAGGAGGGCCCAGCAGCTGTATTTTGATGCCTGGGTGCTCCTTTTTAAAAACACTGTCTTTTTTTCCTGTTTACTACTTTAAGGGTGTCTGCATTCTTGAAACTGTAATTTATTTATTTTAAATGGCCACCGCCTCACGACATATGTGCGTGCATGCATGGTGGCATATAAATAGATATGAAGATGATCTTTAGCTTGATCAATAACTATTTGTTTGCTGTTTTGCTGATGGTGGAAAGCATTTGCAAATACTATTGGTAAAGCCAATAGTCCTGCATTCAAAAAGCCAAAAGATTAGTTCAATTGACTTTGTCAGTGCTTGTTTTGGGTTTTCTTATTAGTTCACCTACATTAGCCATGTAGTCTTCATTTTTGTACAGTTCCTTCCTAGTTATGGAGATTCTTGGGGGTTACAAGGATGATGACTGCTGAAGTGTAGCAAGACATTTGTATCAATGTGTTGTTATATAGCTGTGTTTATTTTCCTGTTTAATGGTTACGGCCAAGAAAGTAACCTCTTGATTGTTGCAACTTACTTTAAATTGAATGTTTGTTGATATATTATTGATCTAGTTGGATAATTCTTCTAGATAGACTTGTGTCCATTGCTATGTTGCCAAATTATCTATTTTTTCATATAATGCCATGAACAGTTTGTTGGGTCCCCTGTTCCGACTCTCATGAAAACTCACCACACTGTGTATAACCATGGTATCCATGACGTCAGTGGGCAGGAAGGCAGTGTCATGAGGAGTAAGCAAACAAGACTCTAAGATCCCTCTGCACTTTCATTTGTTTTCACTATGACTATCCCTAGACCTTCAGCAGCAAATAAGCAGCTGTTAGGTGGCAATTGAGGCGTCACGGGGTCAAATGGTGAGTGGAGTCTTTCTCTGCTCCTGGCCTTTAGGTGAGTCATAATCCTTCCTGGTTTGATGGTGGCAGATGCAGAAAGTGAAACTGGATAGAAGGCATTTTTTAAAGTGAATAGGAAACTGGGGTAAGATGGAGGATGCAATGAATTTCCATTGGTTGCACTTAAGTGGAGAAACTAAAGATCCAATCCTGCGGCCTATAACTCTTGCCAGTGAATTGCAATATACATGTCAATTGGTAAATGGAGATTTTGTCTTTCAGGGAGAGGTTAGCTAGCATTTTAAAATGTGTTAATATTACAACAAGCAGTTTGTGCTCCATTTTCTCTTGCAGCTGGCATCAACCGAGACTACCCAATGCTGAAGTGGTGGTGGTCTATGGATACATAGAACTTGACACCTCAAAGCTACATGGTGTACCCTTTTAAAAGAACTGAGTTAGGGATAGTGCAGCAATTCACCCCGTTGATCACATTGGGGAAAGGGGATGGGTGGAGATCAAAAGCTTGGACCATACTTGCGGATTTTGAGGATGGCCGTAAAGACTTATGAACTTCTTAGTGCCATCCACTGCGTAGTACAAGCATGCCTTCAATGTTGGCCGGTTTCATTAGGGATAAGTGAAAGTCGCTAGGCATCACCCTTGACAAGAACTTATCAATGGAGGCCCACATCAAAAACTCTGCAAAAGGTGCTCTTTTCTCACTAAAACACCTCAAGAAATTGAAACCTTTTCTTCCCCAGGATGACCTCAAGACAGTAGTTCAATCCCTAGTTCTCTCTAAAATCGACTACGGGAACGCCATCCTAACAGGGACTCCAAAAGCTCACCTAGCCCCACTAAGGGCAGTGCTGAACATGGCCGCGCGACTCATATCTGGAGTGAAAAGATTTGAACACATCACTCCAGCTCTCAACTGGCTTCCTATGGAAGGGAGGTGTATTTACAAGCTGGCCTGCATCACACACAAAACCCTTCACTCTCCGGCCCCCAACTACCTGAACAACAAACTGGTAAGAGCAGGTCAATCCAGAACACTGAGGTTCTAACTCACTCCTTCTTATCCCTCCGAAACTGAAAAAGAAAACCACCCAATACCGATCGTTTTCTGGCAACGCTCCCAGGATATGGAACACTCTCCCTAGAGTCCTCAGATGCAACCCCTCCTTCTCCTGTTTCAAAAGGGACCTAAAACTCCATCTCCTTAACAAATACTTTCCTGACCAACATCAACTAACCTAGACTTCAATATCCGAGTTAACTCCTCTCTCTCTTGACATTCAAGGATAGTGGTGACCGGTCTGTGTTAACCACCCTCGTTTGTTTTCTCTCCCTCCGCTGCACTGTTTATCTATTTTTCATGTTGTATTTTTTATCTCTGTTTTTGCTTCCCTACTGCCTTCCTACTAAGTAATGCAATTTCCTTTGGTTTTGTACAGTGTGTATGTAAAGCGCTCTGATACCCACGGGTCTAGCTAGCGCTATATAAAACTTTTAAAATAAATAAAATAAATAAAAAAATTAAGGTTTGTCATTCACAGTTTTGTAACATAGAGGTTTCCATGTACACAGAAGCATAAAGAAGTTCTTCATTGTTAGCCACAGAATAATCATTATTTCAATTTTTCTAGAACTACCCAAGGTTGGATTCATTGTGACTTTTGATTAAACCCCCCCTTCTTCCCGCCACTTTTTTCCATACTGCGATAAGAACACGGTGTACAAGCACTAGGATGTGTTTAGAGCTTTGAAAGGCACGAAAAGTGCACACCATGGGGAAATTATATATACAGGAAACAAAATTAGATTCAGGAAAAATTGTAAGTAGGGAAAGCAGAATTAACCAAGACACAGTTTTTTTCAACTTTGGTGCTTTGATGATAGCATTTGAATCTTAAACGCCATCATTTGACAGTGTAAAGCTTACGTTCTGCCTGATCTGGGAGACGAAAGGGACCAATTCTGAATAATCTTTGTTTACAGTCGGGCTGCCTCCAAGCGGCTTTGTTTGTTGCAGTTACAAAGTGGATGGTGATTGAGCTGGGAGTGATGTTTTGTGTCAGGACAACTGGGGAGGAATGTGAGAACTTTATCTTGCTTTTGTTTACTGTGGGTTTAGCTGCTCTTTAGCCACACAATCTGCTTCCCTGTGGAATGAGGTTAGGGCAATGAAAACAGTATATCCATCCTCCCTTAATAGAAAAGATTAAAATGGTGGCTTGTATCTCAGTCTGTGTGTGGGCAGGTTGTGGCAGACATTAATGCTAGTCTTGTATGTGGGGTGGGGGTGGGAACTAAAGGCGGTGGTTAATTTCACTTCTGTGGGGCTTACAGGGGCCAAGAGTAAAATTGCCCTGGGATTTGCATATTCATCATGTGTTTTCGTGCCAATGGTGATCTTATGCGCCGGGTATGTCTGACAACTTCCCACGTTTCCTCATGCACAGTGTGTAGGATGTGAAGTGACCCTCCCCATTCCTCTGCCAAAAACCAAGACCTCCCATCTCTCATAGTGGTCTCTTTGATGGTATCAGCGTACCCTAGACTGTTCTTTTGACCCACATTTTTAAGAAGTGGGTGCTGATGATGACGGGGAGCCGTATTCTTTCTTCCCACCAGATTGCCGCCAGTTTGAATGTTGTTAGTGTGCGCATTGTGGGTTTGAGAAATCCTTATCACCACTCACAAGCAATTGTGCTCAATTCATAGGGAAAAGAACCTCCATCCTACCATACATGTTTCCTTGTAGGGCTAAAATACAGACTACGGGTAGTGGTTGAGACCAATTGTCTTCTTGCGATCATGTTCCAAACCGTGCCTTTCTGGAGCCAAAGGTTAAACAAGGACAGCCTTGATCTACATAAAGACTGACAATTCTAATTCAGTAATGAGATCTCATAGACTTGCGGCAATGTAAATAGAGCAGGATTAGATCCTGCCAGAATAGAAATCTGCCCTCCAGCAACTAGGAGTGATATATTTTTCCTCCTCCCTGGGCAACGTGAGGCGCTCTGTCAGTGTCTCCTTTTCTAGGAGAGATTCATTTTCCCCTCCTTACTGGACACAGTCATGAGGACTGTGGGTGTCTCCCCCTTTCCTGCTTGGAGTCTTCTCTTATCTCAAGGTGCACCCCTCGTCCTTCCAGACACCTTATTCAAATGATGGGCTATGCCCAGAGTTATGGACTTGAGTCATGCTTCATTCTAATGCAGTGTGCATATGTAAAGAGTGCGCAAAGCAGAGGGTAACCTACGCACAATTAGTGGGCACCTAGTTAGCTTTGGTGGCCTGGTCTTGGACCGTGATGCACTCCAAGAGACTAGAGGGAGAACCTAACTCTGTAGGTATGAGTCTCAGCAATGCAAGGACACCACAACTCTTTTGAGACATCCCCAATCTAGAAGTCCATTTCAATCTAGGCAAAGGAGCTCAAGGGTCGTTCATGGTTCAGGTGGGCAATGGATTCATGCTGCAGGGTTGGCCTGAATTCCACATGGTCAAAGTGCTCTATACCCCACTAGACATAGCAGTGATCTTCTCCTGCACTGTAGGTACTTTTACAGGCGATCATCTTGGGGGTTAACTCAGAAATAACAAAATTATTGGAGTATCTCCTTTAACACAACAAGCACAAACTCTGGGTCTGGTTGTCGGCGGCTCATCCACTGTGGCAGAGGAGAGTCTCCTCCCCAAAAATGGAAGGAAAGGAAAAATAAAACGACACTTGTTTTATTTTTCCTTTCCTTCCAAATCTTGGGGGTGGGACCTGGTAGTGACAGGCACTGATGGGAGAGGTAGCGCACTCCCATCAATGTACATGATGGTTTGCCCAGCCGTCTTAGGCCGACCAAACGGTCATGCGCAGGGAAATCTCTCTCCAACGCAGCTGGGCTGGACAGAGCAGGCACACACTCAGTCTGTCCTGGAGGGCAAATAGAGGGTGCTCAGGCCAATCCTGCTGCTGCTCTCATGTGCGAGAGCAGCTTCAGGATTGGCCACAGGGTATTCTGGGAGTCTGTGCCTTCCTGAAGAGGTGAAGAGGAGTAGAAGAGCACAACGGGGATGGCTGCAGGTAAGTTAAAAAAAATGTGTTACCTCTAGTGTCCCTCCCCCCGCCACCTGCTTGCCTGCCCGCCCGCCCGCCCCCCCTGCTCCTCCAGCATACCGGCCACTCCTGGGTCTGGTCCGAGAGTAACCTGTTGAAAAGTTGTTCTTTGTCATCAAGGCTGTATCTTACAAAGTGAGCACTGAGAGTGCAGTTAAGTGCCCATCTCGGCCACAGTTTTGGGTTGACTGGTGTCTTAAGTAGTTAATGAGCTGGAGCAGCTCTAGTCTATCAGCTTAGACAGTAGTGAATTGTTGTTTGTCACAGGAACGTTAAAGGCATGGGGTACTTTTGGCTGGGACTGCAGCAGCCTTTATTGAAATACCTAAAGTAAACAACTAAACATACTTACATACACAAAGCAATGTAACACAAATAAAGATAACAGGGCATATAACAAGAAAGGAGAACGCAACACAACACCCATGGTGAAACACAAGATCACAATGCAACACTGCAGCACAAAACACAGCAGTACAACAAAACAAACCAGAATACATCACCACCACAACAAAATACCACACAACAAATGGAGGGAAACATTCTAGTGACATATCACTGCAGAATTCTGTTTTCGTTATACAGTGGTAAAAAGCATTTGGAGAAAGCATTGCCTTAATTTACCAGCAAGGAAATGAAATAATGCCACCAAAAATATTTAGTGACCTCCCCAAGTGTGCTGTGAACTAGTGAAAAACTGACATGTTCCATCACCCAGTTTATTTGAGATTGTATATATTTCTTTGTCAACATTTCACCCAGGGCCTAATTTTACAATGAGATTGCTTTTTCTGACAATCGGCATGTCAGTTATACGTATGTAATTTTATGTTTTGGGACACATGATAAACAAATGCCAGTTTTATGTATACACATTCGTATAGTGAGACTTGTGTATGACAAACCTTTGAACAATTAAAGCTCTCAGAATAGTTTTGGAAGCTGGGAACGATTTTAGATTCGGACATACTATATTGAGCACATGTTAAAAGTTTGAATCAATGAAAACAGATGTTTGCTATTGTGTGTGACACCCTAAGTGCTATACATATACACGGACCTTCAAGATGCACATATGTTGTGTATAGGCTATCCAGTGCTCCATTGCCAGGCTTTAAGGGAGTGTGATATCCCTTCCTTGTCCTGTTGTATTGGGGACAGGTAAGGTTTTGATAATTATTTGTATAGCGCCCAATGCCACCCCAAGTTTGGCTCACAGTGCAACAAGAGGAAGATGTGAAAAAGGGCCAGGAAAGGAGAAAGGAGGGCACAGGGTAGATGGAATTTTAGAGGACCCTTGTGGATGTACCCCGACAGGCTGACATATCAAGAGACAGATATATAGTGCATTGTGGGTAGATGGCCTTAGTTTGAAGTGTAGGGAGGGGTGATGGAGCAGGAAGGCTTCACGGGATCTGGCAAGAGACGTAGGGACGTAGATGACAAGGTGTCAAAGGGAGTTCCTACAAAATCCCCCAATCCCTTGTTAAGCTGATGTTTTGGTTCTGTAGTGTTTATGAGTGTGAGAAGTTGGCCTGGCATATGCTGTCCACTAATTATAGTGGGCACCTTGCACCAGTCCAAACAACCCCTTATTGGAGATAGGTTAAAGACAACCTTATTGAAAGCTATCCTAGTGGTAGCTATGGAGAGCAGCCTTCAGGCTAAGTCTTGAAGGAATGTAAAGCAGCTTGTTTTACCAGTCTATAATCTCTTGAGTGATCAAATGAAAGAGCACCACACCAGGTATATATTCAAAATATATGTATTTATTGCTAAACACACCCCTCTAGTCTCTTTATGAGGCTAGAGTTCGAAGTACACAAGTTATAAGTTATTTAAACACAGTAGTAGCACAAATACACGTTTGGGCCCTAGGGGCGTACCAAACCATATACCAATAAAGTGGTATTAGAACCACGACTGAGCTAGACACTAGGCCTAGAGCCTCTAGAAGTGCTTGGACCACAAGGAACCACCCAGGGTAGTGACACAGGGGACCCACGGGGGACGCGTGCAGTGTAAATACACAACCGCGAGACGCCGTTAACTTCTATGGAGAAAGTCGCGATCAGGAAATTAAAGAAAAGGGACACTTAAAGGAGGACTTGGAGCAAACCCTTTGAGAACTAGGTCGTTCTAGAGTCTCTACCCACAGGAGCACCGGAGTACTCATGTTACCTCACCCAGGGAAGCCGGGTGCATAGGTGCCTTTCGGGGTCGGGTTTCGTCGTCGATTTGAATGGCGATCTGCTGCAAAGTGCTGCTGGCAACCAAGTGGAAAGTGTCCGGGTGGATCCAAGAGTGGATCGGAGATCTGAAGAACCTGAAAGCAGAGGGGACAGAGTCTGGGTCACTAGCCAGTGACCAGGAAGGCGATGAGCGGATGCCCACCGATGTCGAGTGCTTCAGGTAGGTTGACAGTCGTCTTGACTCTTCAGCCACGAGGTCCAGGAGGTGTTGTCGGTGACCAGGAGCAGGATTCGGGCTGGTACACGATGTCTGTCGAGTGCTGAGGTGTCGGCGACCGGATTGGACCCAACAAGCCTTGGCAACGGCAAGTCTCGATGTAGATGAAGAATGACGATGATGCAGACCAGCAAGGTCTGAGGAACTCACCCAGCAAGGGTAAGTGAGGGCAAGCCTGGAGCAATCAGGGAGCCCAAGTAGGAAAAGATTGGCCTTCGTGAAGGGCTACTAGCCAACGGGCTAGCGACCGCAAAGGAGCCTCGAGACGGTGCATGTGGAGCTGGCTCACAGTACACTCGTGGAGTGGAGGCCAGTGATCTTCGGTGCAGTTGGTGCTGAAGGCTAGGGCTACTCGGAGCCCAAAGCACGACTTCGTGGAAGACCCAGAAGAGGATGCACTAGCAAATGCGTGCGGTGTCCAGGGGTCACAGTTCCACGTTACCCACGACAGCTACGGGCCTCAGCTTTGCTGGGGACTCAGGGCAGCCTCGGGGAAGTCTGGAAATCTACCTCTGGTGATGCAAAGACTTCGGCGTCCGACGGGAGCTTAGGCGATGCAGACCGGACAATTGCTTCTTTGGTGCCTGCCAAGCAGGGGAGTCACTCCTTGACCCCAAGGGAGATTCTTCTGTCCTCTAATCTTGTAGTAGAGCGTCGAAGGTCCAGGATTCTGTGTCAGAGTTTCGTCCAGGGATAATCTAAAGTCCTAAGGACTGGGTTCCTATACTTATACTAAGTTTAGGGGTTGGACTACTCTGTGGCCCCACCTATGGGTGGGTCAGGGCAGAGGGGTGGCTACACCCCTTTCCCTTTGTCCAGTTCGCGCCAAAGCAGGGGCTGCAAGCCCATGATCCGGTTTGAACTGGGGTATGCACAGGGACACCAAGTGTGCCCCCAGTGCAGGACTTCAAAGCACCCGAAAGTGCTCCCGCCCAGCCCCAATACACACTATCCTGTCTGGGGAGGTGGTCACACCTCCCTGGGACAGGAAACCTATTGTCCAGGCCTCCCCTGCCGGAGTTTCGTCCAGCAGTAGGAGGCCAGACTTGTGTCTGTGGCAGCAGCATCCATTTTGTGATGCCAGGGCTTTGGAAAGAAGTTACCGGCCAGGCCAGGGTTAACATGTCTCTCCCTCTAGAAGGGTGGAATGCTACCCCGCCGCCAGAATTGGTGGGGGGTAGTATTCCAAGATGTTTGACACCAAACACGACATGTTTCGGTGCAGCCATTCCAAAGTTAGCATTTAACGCGAGGTTATAATGCGCTTAAGAGTATATGGTCAGGCTGCACTACAAACCGCATCAGAGAAGGGTCTCCGAACGCTGCAGAGGGGCCCTGCTCATGCAGGGGCACCCTCTCACATAGGAACCACGCACTCTGCCTTCAGGATTGATAAGGCCTGCCATAGGAGTGACTTATAGGTTTATATGTGTGTATGTATATAGTGATATAGGTAGCCTACATCACAGTAAGGGGTGCATGCACCACCTTACCCAGGCTGCAGTAGCAGACCTGTGGTGTCATTTTGGATGGCCTTCCAGGGGTGGCACAATACATGCTGCAGCCCCTGGTAGGCCTCTGAGGTACCTACGCCCTGGGTACATAGTATACCATATACTAGGGACTTATAAGGGCACTCCAGATTCCATTCAGAGATGTGCCTAAGGCACATGGAAACCTTTTTACAGAGAAAGCAGATAGACTGGGGCCCTGAATAGCAGGATCCCAGTCCAACTAAGTCATAAACCAGCAAAACACCAGAAAAAAAGTGGGGGCAACCATATAGTCAGATTCCACCTTCCTTCAATGAGGACATCTCGCAGGTCAGTCCCCTCGCCAAGAGGGTTGTCATTCACACGTACCTGCAGTCAGTGGTCGAAGTGAGGGGAAAAAAGTAGGGGAACTATGGGCGGAGAATCAGAGGGCGGAAATAACCAGAGTATTGGATCAGTGGGCGGAGTCGGAGGTGTGGCCAGAATGCGCAAAACATCTCCATTTTTTGAATTTGTTTGGCATTACAGCTTATTATGTTATTTAATTCAACTTATGGGTACACATGATTATTTAAGGTTTAATATGAGTTATTCACATTAAAATAAATTCACAAAGTGGGATATGTTTCCAATCACAGAATGTCCCAAATACGCTTAAAAGTGGAAGCACAAGCCATTTGTCTCTGAGCCATGGAGTTTCTGTCACAGCACCTCTCTTCCCTTTTTCCACAAGAGCAGTTCAAACATGAATGGCAAAATATCCTAGTTTGCAAATGTTTTCTATATAATTATGGTTCTGCCATATTTGCGACATAATACAACATCTGCTGCATAATCTGACAATTTTAACTAATAAATTGTAGCTCAAACGGATCAAAAGTTACTAAAAAAAATGTGACTTGTGTTGCGCAGTGGACGGCCCTTTGCAAAGGTTGACTGATCACCTTTCTCACTGCTGCATTTGTATGTTACACTGGTACTAATGAGGCAAAATCTTTGCAGAGACTGTTAGCATGTATAAAGATGTCAAAATAATAAAGTACCAGAAAATATACTGCAGCCTTTTTTTTGCTACATAATTTAGTCAACACTGTGGCATAATTTTGTCCTTCTTTGCTGCATAATTCCAGTGACCCAAAGCAGGCAGCACATGTTAAAAGTGCTTGTCCATGAAGCAGAGACTGTGAAGTTTGCAAACTTAGTTTGGTGTGAGTGCAAATCATGCATTGCCGATCACTGGTGAGTTGTAACTACTACTGTTAAAACAAGGCCAATGGAGGTACCAATGGGTGAGGCGGACTGGCCTCAAGGGCAGGGCTGGCTTTAGCACGGGTGGCACCTTGTGCAACAATGTTTGTTGGTGCCTTCCAATGACCACCTCCTCCATGGATTCCCTCACTACCACCCTTTAGCAGTGCCCCTCAAGTCTCCATAACCACACTCTCTCTCAGATGCATTTAATTTGATTTACAGCGCCACTCATACCAGTGTAGGGTGTCAGAGCACTTTACATCACACACGTTACACAGAGACAATCAATTATACTTGTGTAAATCACTGCATAGGAAATGTTACATAAGACAAAGGACTACAAGGTGTAGGAGTCACATGACAAACATACCAGTAGGCAGTATAGTTTAATAGTGATTGGTCTGGAGAAACACAAACTCAGAATTTAAAACGTAATACCATGGTTGGGGTTCTCTTTAATAATCAGAATTGATTTCTATCCAAATGAACACTTTTTGCAACATTAGGATAATCAAAGACTGGGGAAAAAGCATAATGCTATAATTTATACCTTGCAGTTTGCATGCAGCTCTTAGATGACAGTTAATAGCTCACTGTTCTATGTTAGGATTTTAACTTATAAACTGCTAGTAACAAAAGGATCTCTCTGACAAAAGCAGTAACCCACTGACCTATTTACATTATGTGCATTTGGTGATCTGCATGGTAAATGTTCTTTGCCGCAGACACATTAACCCTCGGTGCTACCTCTCCATCAGTCAAAACTTCCACTAGACAAAACTCCGATCTCGCTCTAGAAGAACATTAATCACCAGAGTTTTCATGACATTTGTATTGTTGCCGAAAATTGCTGGCGGCCAGTAAGGAGGGAGCAAGCGCTTTTAAAACCATAATATACTTGCAAACACGACGCCCCCACCCAAAGTCAGTGCCCGGTGCGGTCACACCAGTCGCAGCGCCCTAGAGCCAGCCCTTCTCAAGGGTCCTGTGACCTCAGTGACCGAGTCACTGTTGCTCTAGGGTGTGCTGCTTCATAGCCTTGCCCGTAAGACTGGAGGTGAACTTCAGTATGGATTGTGGTGGACAGGCCCACACTTGCCACCGCTAGGTTCCACCTGCTGGTGTGAAGACACCAGGCCTTCTAAGGTCTTGCGAGGCCTTCCAAAGTCTACCATGGGAATGTGCTCCCTCAGTAGAGTGGTCTGGGGGACTGGTCATGAAGGCTGAACCTGAATGCCCAGTTCCAAATTTGGCAGCTCTGACTATAGTGCTGCATCTTCTCCCCCACTGAACACCATACTTCCCCACTGAGAGAAACTCGTACTGCCGTAAACTACAACCCAATTGAGCCCCACTATAAACACCTGGATGCGACTCAATTCAAATTATGCACTAGACGAGCAATATGCTTCCTAAAAAAAAAGTAATAACATCCTGGAAAAAGCAAACACTCATAGGGAACGCAAGATTAAGTAAAGCATGTGAAATGTAAGCATGAACAATATGGTTACCTCAAAGGTTTTACACTCATTCAGAAATCATTGAGTGCTTTCACCTGAAAAGTTAAGGACATGATTACAGGGCCCGGAAGGGACCCATTTCAATGTCCATTGCTTAAATCCTTACAAAACATAAGCAGTATGGTTTAAAAAGACTACATCCGTGAACACAGAGCTACAGTACGCATTTTGTTTTCCAATCCACCCATCAATCAGGCATTACAGTACCTCCAGGATTGGTGCACGTTCCCACCCGGAAAAAACAATGCTGTTCAAAGAAGGACAAGAAAACGAAATTAGTACTTCACTGGTAAACTCTGTAAAGTGACGCTAATGTGTTTGGGTGTGTTAATAAAATCAATCTGGCCACTTTGCGACCACTTTGTCTTGTTTTATTTAGTTATTTATTTCTTTTTCATATTTTGAACCTTTTATTCCTGAGGCTACCCTTTGGAATAGAAAAACATCAGATGACATTTCCAGCAAAAGTGTTTTTCTGTTTTTGGATCCATTTCACGGAGGAACAAATAAACGAAAGGAGGAAAGAGTGTGAGAACTGTTTCTTGAAGTCACGGTCTCAGTAGGAAAGGAGGAGCTAGACAGAGAAAGAAAGAGAGAAGGGAGGGGGCAGCTGCCAGCGCTAGAGCAGAAGTGGACACTGTCCTTGTCTTCTCTGTGCAGGAAGAAAAAGACAGAGTCCTTTTCCTTTCTGTCCCCCGGCCCATCCCCGAACAGCCACGAACGCCGAGCCTTATCTGTAGGCCTTGGCTGTTTCTGCCGTCCTGGGACACATGCTTAACATAAAAAAGTAGGGGAACGGAATCTATTGAATTAAAGAAGTAGGGGCACACCGTGCCCTGCCGATCCCGCCCACTTCAACCACTGCCCACAGTCAATAAAAGGGAGCTGGGTCCACATGATCACACTGCTGTTCTTCCATCTACACAGAGCCCTTGTCAATATTAGTACTGTGTGTCCAGCCACCTAGGACACTACAAGGTCGACCTAATGACAATGTGAAATCTGTATTCCCTGTCCTTTCGTAGTGTGGTAGACTACTGAGAAACCCCTCATTTCCTAGCCTATCATTTATGGGTCCAGTCTCTAAAGGGGCTGTGACTCTAGAATGCTAACTCCTTGAAGGTAGTGGTATGTATTTTTTTCTCTCCCCACCCTCGATCCCACATATGGCAAATATCTCTGAGGTTTTATGACTTGGAAGGTCTCCGGTTAGTGCGTGTTCCCAACTTTTGTCCCTATTGTCATAAATTTCCTTTTCGTTCACATTTTTCACATATATGCATCTGCCTACAGATAATAAGAACACATGATCAATTATAACATCTAAAAAGCAAACCACTTCCTCCCTTACCTATGTAGTAATTAAGCCTTATGACAAATTTGAGAATTCCTCCATGTTGTGAAAGTTCTCTGCTGCTTTGCGGGGAAAAACAGTGTCCCTGCTATTAATGATTGATGTTTGTGTCAGCCTGAGGAAGAGGGAGAGCTGTGGGGAGGGAATTGTGTGAAAAGCTAGCGGAAGGGGCAAGGAGGAGGGACGGAAGGTAACAGCACAGTCAAGCCAGATCTGGTGGCTCAGTGGACTAATGCGTCCACTGCAGTGGCTTGTGTTTGACCTCATGGTCACAGATTCAAATCCCGGTGGGTCCACTCAGCCTTTCATCCATGTGAGGTCGATAAAATGAGTACCATTGAGTAGGGCCATGACAGGAAAGTGACGTGGGACATGAGCACTGAACAGTGATAATGGGGAGCAGATGAGGGTGAGCAGAGTGAGTAGGATCATGTCCGGTGAGGAAATGGAACACCACAGAGCAGAAGATAGACTAACGGGGTAGAGGTCTTTGCAGACAAGGAATAAAAAGATCCTCTTTAATAGTGTAAGGAGAGGGGGTCTCCCCAAATCTTTTTAACCAAAGGAGTCCATTTCCCCCACTCTTCACACAGTGGACAGACACTTAAATGGCATCAGGTCTGATATGTTGGAATGAAACTGTTGAAACACATCAACGCTGCCAACACTTGTCCCCTACAAAAACAAATGGATCATCCATCAGTTCTCCACTTATTTTCTGTGCTGCTAATACGATATACGTAGAAGCTGGACTTATAAACGAGAATTTATCAGATGTGCCACAATTAGTTCAGGCACTTTTCCCTTCGAGAGTGGACTAAAAATAGCTAAGCGATTCACCAAGTCATTAGCATTTAGATTACATTGTTTTTTAATAATGATCAAAATGTGACCAACCTTATACCACAAGGTGGTCCTTCTTGCTCCAAGGTATTAATGAATATAAGTAAAGGTGTACTGAAAGAGTAAAACACTCACCTGAACTATTTCAAAATGAGCTCGGTTGAATGATTTGTAGCGCATACTAAACACTTTGATCAGTGTGTCAAATGTGGCTAGTGGGTGCCACTTCTTGGTCATACAGAGTGCATAATTTGTGCAGCTGGCTGAAAGTTGTGGCTCAGCACTCGTTTTTAAGAACCAGAAACAATCAGGATTTATAAACCGTTGCTAA
Organism: Calotriton arnoldi; assembly: GCA_963921515.1. Lineage (NCBI taxonomy): Eukaryota > Metazoa > Chordata > Amphibia > Caudata > Salamandridae > Calotriton > Calotriton arnoldi. The sequence goes on from CAWUFW010016563.1 coordinate 275,928, forward strand.
TCACCAGATAGGGTATCCAGGTGTTTTCAGGTTCACGGAGGCTTATTCCAACAGCCAGATTTTGCGGGCCATTCGGAATTCCGGAAGTGAGGTGATGGTCCGGAGGTGCGTGGAGAGGCTGTTCCAGGTCTTTGCTGCGATGTAGGAGAAGGAACGTCCTCCACTTCTGCTTCGGCAGATGCGGGGAATATGGGCAAGTGAAAGGGAGGTGGAGCGTAGTCTTCTTGACGGTTGGTGGAAGTTCAGGCGGTGGTTTATGTATGCGGGCCATTGGTTGTGTAGAGCCTTGTGTGTGTGGGTCATCAGCTTGACTTGGCATCTCTTCTGTACGGGGAGCCAGTGGAGTTGCCTGAGGTGTGATGTGATGTGGGTTAGGCGGGGAAGGCTGAGAATGAGTCTGGCTGCAGCATTCTGTATGGTCTGAAGTCTCTGTAGGAGGTGTGTGGTGATTCCTATGTCGAAGGTGTTGCTTACCGTAGTCCAGTTGGCTGGTGATGAGGGCCTGTGTCATGGTGCATCTCGTGTGAAGGGGTAGCACTTGAAGATCTTATGTAGCATGCACAGAGTAAGGAAGCAGGAGGAGAACATCAAACTTTGACCCAAAGGAAGAGAGAGAAAGGTGGGATAGGGAGAATGAAGGAGAATAAGAGTGCCAAAGGGCGAAAACATGGATGAAAAACATGTGCAAGAGTGAGATGAAAATACAGGTAGTGCAGGGTGAAGGAAGAAAGAGGTGTCCGGTAGGTTCAAAACTAGGCAGCCTAAGTATTCAACACCTGGTCATTTGACAGTGCCTGAAGTAGGTTCCCAAAATAAACTTTGGGCCCCTGCAGTTCCGTGTTTTTTTTTTTTTTTTTTTAACAAATCCAGTACTGGCTCACTCTTGAAGTTCTATATAATTTTTCACAATCAGTATTATGTGTTTCATAGTATAATATTCATCTAGTTTTTTGACGAAAGCAATGAAGGCTATTTGCGATAGGACCAATGCAGTTTGAATCAGATAACTCAGTTTCTGATAGATTCAATGTGATCTTTTTAGGCACATGACTAACGAATCTGACTGCGGGTACATAAGTGCTTAATTTGTAAGTAAGTGCCAGAGCCCTTCTTGGGAGGCCACTGCAGCTTGCACCACTCATTGCCCCTGCCAGCGCTGCCATTGACACTACCAACACAACTGCTTACCATCACACTCCTACAATTGTGACAATTCAGACTATTCTAGTCCACCCCAAGCTATGAGAAATGCGTGTGCGCAGATATTATTCATTTTTAAGGTATATTGTATTATTAAGCACTTTTGTTGTGATCATTTCAAAATTAGACAGACAGTACAACCATGTGGTGGGCTGTCATTAGTGCTGTTGTTGAGAATTAAGTGCCAGTGTCGTCCACCGGCTCAAATTAGGAACTTGGGGACAGAAAATGTAACATTTCGGTATATCTACAGCAACTGAACAGATTGGCCACACGGTTCAGTGTTTCTTTTTGAGGTCTTAATGCAACCTGAAAATCACAAAGTAGAAATCACAAAATGGACGACTCAGCCATCTCAAGGTGATGAATCGAGCACCGCCGCCGACTTGAGATGTCCCAATAACTTGTATTTAAGCTCACAAAAATCTGGGTTAGCAAGCGCTGTTTTAAAACAAGTTTTTCTAATTGAGTATTACATATTATTTCTGTCAAATAGGTACTGGGACTTGGCTCTTGCCCGGAATTTGTGCATAGAGTTCATCTGCTAGACCCCAAATGTGAAATGTAATGGTTTTGTTTCCTGTTTTTGTTTTTAATAGAAACTATTGTAACCTCATTTTTGTAAAATGCTCAGCCATAGGTTCCAAAGTTCAAGGCCATTAGTTCGTCCTCATGTTTGACTATCAAGTGATCACACCTTGCTTACAAACGTACAATTGAAACACCAAGTGCATACCATAATCGATTGTGCACCTTTTTTAGGTCTGGCTTGACAGTGTAACCTAAAAGTTACCTATTGTTAACAATTCTTTAAAATATGCATACAGTGCGTTTTTGCTCCACCTGTATATCGGTTTCCATATGCTATTGACTGTATGGTATATCATTCTGCCTTCTATGGAGTGGTGGCATTATATTGCAAGAGGGACAATTTTACATTTCAAAAGTAGCACTAAATCATGAAAAATGTAATTCTATATTTCAAAGATTCTTTGTATACTGAAAGCTATTTTTTGGTTTGGTTTTTCAGTGCGACAGGCAGGACTCCTAGTGCAAATCAGACCTGTTGTCAATCCGTGCTTTGTTAACATAGTCAATAAAAAGCATCTCTGGCTGCCATTGAAGTACCACTGGAGGATTCCAGAACCCACTAAATTGCGGGAATGTAGCTTACTCAACAGATCTAATTTCCGGTTGGGCCTTGCTACCACAGACCATGACATCACTGTGTATGACTGTAGGAAGATTTCAGTTCTCAAATATAATAGAAGCAGGACAAAGTGCAACTAAGCAAAAACCTTTTGAAGTTGGTTTTCTTTTCTTTGTGCGACTCATGAATTTATTTTTTATTTTACTTTTTGTGTGTGATTTGTTTAGAAACCTCTTTCCTGACACAATTGTACAACTAAAAGGTTTTGCTGCACTGTTCTTGAGCCTGACTCCCTGAATTTCAGTGTTTCTCAGTGGCTGATACTTGTGACCAATTAGCTGTGAATAATTACACTTTCTGTCAGACAAGACTACTAATGTGACAGCTCTTTCAACACATGCAATGAGGGTGCCAACTGGGAGCCACCTTTGTTGAGGGTGCACGTCAGATGGAGTAATAATTTAAGTCTCGTTTACCATAACATATAGGTCGGTGTTTTGCCAGCTCTCTGTTTGGTTGTTGGACCCTAAAACAGGGCGGGTTGGGCCTCGTGTTTACTTATGTTGGCAGCTTCAGTTTAGAGAGCCATGTTAGCTGTCCAAGGTTCATTTGGAAATGTACCAGGACTTCTGAGTGGGCACACGTTTGACCCTTTCACAACGCTAAAACGCCCAGTAGTTCCTTGGTTATACACAGCTCAGCTTACCTACCAGCTTCGTGCACGCAAGAAAAGTGAACCCACCTGGTTACGTGGAATGGGTCCGCCAAAATAAGGGGGCAGTGAGCCACCCACACTCCTGGACCTGGTACCACAGCTACACTCCTTTTGCCTACATCAGTCTGTTAAGGAATCTGAAATGGTGGTGACCAATAAGTGCAAGTAGACAAAACTGGACTTGAATACTTGTTTAGGTACAGCGCAGCAAATCTAAATTTGCGAGCACGGTGGTATCCAGGTGCATAATTTAATTGGCTAGACTTTAAATAAACACAGAAAAAAGATTCTACTGAAAGGGTCGGACCGAGTGCAGTTGACATCTCTCCTCAAGCTAGAATGCAGACGGGTCAATGGGTAGGGGGTTACGGTCAATGGCGTAATACAACATTATTGCCCCCCCCTCTGCAGAATGTTATGGCAGGCCCATGCAACCCCCCATATCCCACATATTTTCATTAACCTTGGGCTTAATGGGCCCCCCAGAATGGAGGGAGGCTCTCTGAATGACTGTGGGCCCTTCTGCACTGCAGGGACAACAGGGGCCTGCGGTACACCCCCGGATATGGTCAGTGCTTAGTTTGTGAAAGAGTAAGTGCTGGGACCCAAAGTTTTGCTCAGAAGCCCACAGCTGGTGCTATGAAACGTCAAGGTGCTGAATACCAAAGCATTCCACCTCATGCCTCGTTCATCCACCACAGATACTGCCTGTCCCTTTATTTCACTTGTGTGGGTTCTATTTCCTACTTGCGTTCTGCCTTGTTAACTGTTTTTCCATCTTTCTCTTCCCTCTTCTTTCCCCAGTTTGTGTTTTTTTTTCTCTCTTGCTTTGGATCAAGGTCTCTTGTGGAAACAGTGTAAGGTGCAAATCCAACCCCTCCTCCTCCCCCGGTGCTTTATATATTTCGTTATTGTTTTTCGATGATTGTATTTCTTATGAGATTCTACCCACCCGTCCCCACCCAAAATCATGTTTTCCAATAAAATAACTAATATAGATTATTTGGCAAAATCTGATTGATATGTGGTGCAGCCATAGAAAGTAAATATATTTGAATTTATTGGACATGGTTCTTGTAAATAGACGAGTAAAGCCAGCCTCATTCCTGAAGTGTAGCATCAGACTAATATGTTAATTGTATGAGCTTGGGGGCTCCCATCTCCCATTAATTAGTATATGTTTAATGGTGGTGATGACAAAAGCAAATTTTCCCATAACGGGCTTTCTTGAAACGCAATCAAAGTGAGAATCATTTTGAGCCAAGAGGCTTGTAACTGAAATCTGATTCAACAAGGATTCTGTTTGCATCTGTTCTGAAACTGAATGTCCTGATCTGGTTTTCGTTTCCCTATCACTGCGATATGGCCTTCCCTGTGGCGTAGAAAACATTGGTTACAGCATCAATAAATGAAGTTTATAATATTCCAAAATTGCTCTTGCAGATCAAAAATGTAGCTGAAGCAGAGTGTGTGTGTGTGTGTGTGCGTGTGTGCGCGCGCGTGTGGTGTGTGTGTGTGCGTGTGCGTGTGCGTGTGTGTGTGTGTGTTCGTGATCCACTGTGGAGAAAAGATACTCTTCGAATTTAGATCTCACAGCCTATTTTTCAGCTGTTCTCAAGGTGGGGTTTTATGGTTGCCAGGATATCCTATGGCTGTGGCTCCTTCTATCAAGTTGTCGTCTTGAATAATTGGTGGTCTTGAATAATTCTTTCAAATATTTGTATAGGCCAGCATTGCTTTGGTCTCAAAGTGCTTTGCCCATGCTTCAGTGCTGACACAGTTCTACATTTGTGGCACCCCTCAGGGCTACCTACCACATAGATCTGTAAAAGGCTCCAATCGATACAGTTTACAATGAAGCTGATTGAATACTAAAGTGATCTTTCAACTTCACCATTTTACTGGTAGCTCTCTTATAGTCCACAGAGGTTTGCCCCTTATTTCCTGATTGGTCCATTAGACCGTGCCATGACACATCTTGACTACAATTAACTAACCTTTCCTGGGCCAGCCATGCAATCTCTACACCGAAAATTGTGTACTGCATGGCCTTCTTGAGGGAAGAGTACTATGTTGATTTAAAGTTGGCTGGGAAAGGCAAGCCAAGCTAAGGGGGCAACAGACCCACCATCAAGGCAATAGCATCTTCTGAATTGGAGAGGAAGCAAAAAGCAGCAGCGGACCATGCAGGTAAGGGCGGTGGGGCCGGGTTGGGGGGGATTCGACAGACAACAACGAGGGAAAATTAAATAAATAATTAATTTTCCCTCGTCTGCCGAACCCCCCCCCCCCCCCTCCCACCTGGCCCCACCGCTCTTACCTGCACAGGCCACCGCTGGCAAAAAGTATTTGTGATGTACTATTGTCGATGATGGAAGTGATTACACCTCGTAAGTACCAACACTGCCACTGAAAATGTTACCAGTACTGTAATTTCTTTCCATCCCATTGCCTATCTATTCTCACAGTCAGTCAGTAAGTGTGCCATTAGTGGAAACATGCCGATGACCTCCCTTTTTACACTACAATTGAAGAAAACATATGAATAATTTCATGAATTTGAGGCACAGCAACAGACTTGGCTTTGCATTAGTGGTGGAAGTATGGCCTGTGCCATGCTGGGAGTAAAGCTGCCTACCACTAGAATAATTTCAACTTTAAACCAGGAGGTTGTACTATTGTGCTGAGGTTATGTTATGGATATTCTGGGTCCTGGCAACCATACACTGTAAACAAATTGTTGCTTAATCTCCCAATTTCACCAAAAAATAGACCGTCTGTTGGCAATGAAGTTAGCAAAAGAGCGTGAAAAAGGAATGATTTATGTCGTTCATCATTTCCTTATGTATATCTATACTTATAAAATACGAATTTGCACAGAAAGAAAAGCACACTTGACAGACTGCATGGATTGGTGTGTTCTCAAAATCGGTTTGCTCTTTATTTCAGAAACTCTAGCCGGGAGGACTAGCTTGGAAGCTAGAATTGCAGCCAAGCCCTGCGCTATGGCCATGTCAAGGCTGAAGGCCATATCCAGGTGTTTATCAAGACTCCTAATTCTGGGATTCCACCTTTCAGTATCACAGAATGTGCCCGGTGCTCCTGACACAGATCCAGAGCAGCGGTGTTTCCGGAGAGAACACCCCACCATTACCTTCGAAGGTGAGGACATTTTTTGTCATGGTAGTCAAGCTTGGTGTTCACTGTGTCCTGTGTTAGCTTTCTGACTGTCTGATTACTTCACTTCCTGCTCTTCAGTCACAGTTCACATTGTTCTTTTACCCTGTACCAGTCTCAAAGAGGTCAGACATTCACAATTACCCATGATCACAAATGTGCGTCCCAATTGTTGTCATCTCCTTGTTAAGAAGTCTTAACAGCCCACACCCTCTCAAACTCCTGTTTTACTAGAAATTACTCCTCACTTTGGTGGTTTCTGGCTTCATTCCTAGTTTGGAAATTCCATAGGCACAAAAACAACATTTCTGCATGCTCTCTGTTGTGTAATGCTTGATTTTAACTAGGGCTCCCGGTGTTATGGTATTTCTTTTTTTATTTTTTTTACGTTTGTCTGTATTTATCCATATTTATTTTTGGGCCATTTTATAGGTATTAATCCATTTTAATTTTATGTTTTGAGAATAAATGGGGTCATACAATGGTATATTTCCACATTTATTTAACTGATAAACATGCACTCATACTTTGATGCATGTCGTGTTTTAGCAAATTAAGCAGCTAAATATAACAAAACACTACACCAGAAAGTAAATATTAGCATTATATACAAATATATGTTAACATATGTCTGTATTTAGGGAATCTCAGCCTGTTTTTAAATCTCCATGGTGTCTATCTGCTTAGCTGTTGGTCTGGAAATCATGATGGACAACAAAGAGAGTCACTCACAAAAGCACAATTTTCTGTATTTTTCTGCTTTTAAAAATCAATACAGGCAGGAAATAGATTGTTTTCTGTCTGCATTTACCTGTAAAAATCAGTAAAAATGGAAAACTGGAATCCTTAATTATAACGTCTAAGGCAATAATTGGGGAATAATGTGCAAAAGTATTCTGTGCCCGGTTTTGCATATGGTGTTGCTCCTACCACAAAGTTATGTGCGTGCACAACTCGATAGTGAGCCCTATTTGCATTCATCCCAGAATAGGTTGCAAAGTGTAAAAGCAGGTGCAAAAAAAAAAAAAGCTTGTGTCTGAATTGTAGGTTTTGCCTACAAACCGTGTTTGCCAATCTGTTGTGGAAAGACCTCTTGAGGAACATACCAAACCCTACTATGGGTTTTTGGCCAATCCATTGTTCACCACTGGTTGACTTTTTTGTTACTCATTTGGTTGCTTCATATTCAGTGGGTTTCCTTCCTCCTTTTGAGTTTGTCCCTCCACTGGAGCATAGGTTCTTTCCTATACTTTTGATTGGATGACTTGTAACTTTTCAAATCAGATTCCAGCACAATTGTGAACTTTTTCCTGTAGCACTCAATATGAGTTCATGTGTTTAATTGCTCTCTTCATCGTATGCCCTCCACACCCCAAAGTATCTGCTCCCCATCTCGCCCTAAGCTGTCCTCACCCCCCCCCGCCTGTCCATTGCTTCTCAGGCCCCCATCTTTATTTTTTGGCTTGTTTTTTTATTCACCTTTGCCTCAAGCCCTTCCATTGTGCCCCACCCACTCCCTGTTCTTGCTTTCATGTTGACTTCTTCCCCGCCTTCTCCCCATTAGCTCCGCCATTGCTCAACCATCCACCACCCCTGGCGTTACGGCCAATTAAAACAAAAACTATTTTTAGGACTGGCAGCTGCTATTTGCTATTGGTCTGCTCTATTTTCTGTGTTTAAATTTACTTTTTTATATACCACTCCAAGTAGCGGCCACGGTAAAAAATAAATATAAAAAAGTGGCTGGCACATCTTGCCATATGTGTGTGCATGCGTGGTGCTTCACTATCCCCCCACCTATTTAATATTTACCTCCTTCCATTGATTCAGTCCTTAAACAACAGGAAGGTGTGCACATTTAACTATGCGGACGACTTGCAGCTTATATTTACCATCAATAATACCCCTGACTCTGCATCAGAATTTCAAGCCACCATGCTACACATCCGGGATTGGATGAATAGCAATCAACCCGGATAAAACAGGACTGATCCTGTTAGGAGGCACCAAGAACCCTTGGAGTCCTCGGTTCTGGCCAAACGAGTTGGGCGCCCCCCCATTCCATCTTCCTCAGCAAAAAGTCTCTGGGTGATAATAAACAACGACCTATTAATGAAAACCCAAATCACATCAGTAACTTCGACCTGCCATCACCAACTAAGGAAAATTAGGAAAATCAGCAGACTGCTCACGAGAGAAGCGCTAATACAGGCTGTTCTAGCCATAGTGATCTCCCACTTAGACTATGCCAATTCGCTATACTTTGGCATACCACTGTATCTCACTAAGAGACTGCAGTTGGCTCAAAATCAGGCAGCTAGGCTGATCTTTCAGCAACCCAGGTTGGAACACGTCTCCCTTATGAGGAAGTTGCATTGGCTACCCATTCTACAACGCTCTGCTTTCAAAGTGGGCTGCTTGATTTTAAGTCCCTACATGGCCCAAGCCCCAAATTAATCTCTAACCTCATTCAAAGGCACGTACCCACGCGCAACCTGCGCTCATCTCATATGAATCTGCTAACCATACCCGCTTATAAACTGAAGCGTCAAGGTGGCTGTAGATTTGCAGTGTTGGCACCTGGCTTTTGGAATTCTCTTCCACGTAACATCAGAGCATGCACGGAACTCATGCAATTCAGGAAGCTTCTTAAGACCTGGCTATTTGCTCAAGCCTACGATTAATTCAAGTGCATGACAGATTAACACAGCTTCAGCCTATCCTAGACCAAGCGCCAAGAAACCAATCGGTGAACGCGCGTCTATAAATAATTAACATAACATAGTTCATAACACTGAACTGCCATAGTGCGATGACGCCTGTAGTGTTGCAGGAAGTTCAGGTAACACCTTTATTGTGCACGGTGCAGGGGGAAAACATGCCCAAACCACTAACAAGTGAATAAATAGCGCAGGGCTCCGGCGTGGTCAGTTTGGAAGTCCACCAACCATACACCAATGTGCGTGGTCCTTTATTGAAGTGTTGGGCCCCCTTTACCCCCACACCTCACAAGCGACGAGGGGCCCATGACTTCCACCTGTGCCCTCCCTTCACTCTTACCGGCCCATCAGCTGCAGTCCGCTGTGCTGCCTTGACCGGCGCAGTCCCGCGCCCAACCTTCAGCCGGTAACGTAGCCCGAGGCCAGCTGCCCTCTTCCTGCCCGCCACGTCATTGCAGAGTTCAGCGGCCTACGCACTCGCGCAAGACATCGCAAAGCTGACCTGCTCACTGTGGACCGGGCCGCATCTTCAGCGGCAGTGCTGCCTCACTGTAGCCTCTGTTGGCCTGCCTTCTTCTCCTTGTCGGCTGGCGCCGCCTTGCAGCTTCTCTTCCTGGCTTCTCTGGCCCGGTGGACCCGGTGGAGTCTACCTCCTACTACAGGCCTGGTGGGCTCCATAGAGGTTAGTGGCGCTGCTGTGCAGGCCATTGGTGTTCCCTGTGCCCACGTGCTCCCCGCGAGTGTGAATTGCATGCCACATGCCCTGCCTGGATCCTCTGGCTCTCCTCCTCCTTGTTGTCTCCAAGTCCTGCCTACCTGCTTCGCTCCAGCACATGACCCTTGCACTCTCCCCCCCTACTGCCCACCCTGGGGTAGCTTGGACTTCGTCCCTAGCACTTGTGGACCATCTTCTTGCAGTACTTACCTCCACCGGCCTCATGGCGTCCATACCCGCTCTGAAACCTTTCACTGTCACAGGGCCTTCACCTTCGCAGGCTGCTCGCTGGAAGGCGTGGGTGGATCGGCTAAAGAACTACCTTGAAGCAGTCAAGCTGCCTGCAGGCCGCATACGCCCCATGCTTCTGCATCTGGGTGGTGCTGACATCCACAAGATCTCCAAGACCATTGTTGAAGCCTGTCCTCCAAGTAACTATGCCATCTTGAAAGATGCAATCATGGTGCACTTTGAACCATATGCCAACCCCGACTATGAGAGGTTCCTACTGTGCCGAACCCGGCAAAACCAGATGAATCGGTGGATGTCTTCCACAGCCTACTAAGGGAGCTTGCAAGCTCTTGTACCCTGCCAGATGAGGATGACGAAGTGCGCGCCCAGTTCATCCAAGGGTGCGTGTCGCCCAAGCTTCGCGAAAGGATCCTCCAAGAGTCTAGCATATCCATGAGAGACATTCTGACGCTAGTCTACTCCAAGGAACTTTCCAAGGCTTGCGTGGCCCACATGCACCCAAACACATTGCCTCCTTTCAAGGAGGTGCCTTTCAATGCTGTCCAACAAAGGTTGTGGACTCCGAAACCTAAGTCCTCCAAGCCATCTACAGGCCCCACTAAGCCAGGAACGAAGACCCACACTATGGCTGGTGTGGTGGCCCATCTCCTCACGTAGGTGCCTGCCCCGCCAGCGGCAAGACCTGCAGTGCGTGTGGCAAGTTAAACCATTTCTCAAGTCTGCCGCTCATCTCAAGGATGATGACCCACAGCTCCAACGAAGGCATTCGGCACAGTGGCATCGCACCTGGACTCCCTCTCTGCAATCGATATGGATGATGACGCAACGGTGGTCCATGCTGTAAGAACAATTGACACTCTCAAGCCCATTTTCCAGGCAGCGCCGTCTGTCCAGGTGACAGTGCAAGACCATGCCGTCTCTGCCCTCATTGACACTGGCACCTCCATCAGTCTGATGGCCGTGGATGTATATCACAGCCTGCCCAATCCGCCTTTGCTCCACCACACCAAGGTGCAAGTATATGCATTTGGTGATCACCCACCACTGAGGCTCCACAGCATGTGCCACGCCGATCCCTCCCATGACACCACCCGGAAGAGAGCAAAGGTGTATGTATCACAAGAAGGATCTGGGTTCCACCTTAGTTGCCGTACAGCTCAAGAATTTGACCTAATACAGTTCGCCTTAAGTGTGCATGCCCATGACCTCAACTGCCTGTTGCAAGAGTTCGAAGGGATCGGTTGCCTGAAAGGGCTGGCCATCCATCTACATATTGATGAGTCCGTTGTGCCTGTCGCACTCCGGCATCGGAGGATTGCTTTCCATCTCCGCACCAAAGTTGAAGCCGAACTAAAGATGCTAGAGAAAGCAGGCATCATTGAGTATGTTAAAGGCCCCATCGTGGTGGCGAAGGAACCTAAACAGCCGGACGCAGTCCGCATTTACATGGACACGGAGGGTCCCCAATCAGGCGATAAAGCGTGAACATCATTTTACACCAACCATAGATGACATCATTGGGGAGCTGTCTTGGATCCAAGTGGTTCTCTAAAATGGACCTGCGGTCTGGATAAGACCAGATCCCGCTTCATCCAGACTCCCGCCCCATCATCACATTCTCCACCCATGCTGGCCTGTGGAGGTACACCCGGCTAAACTTCGGCATTTCCAGCACAGCTGAAGTCTTCCAGAACATCATGTGGAATGCCCTATAAGGCCTGCCCAGGGTGCTGAATGTAAGTTACGACATCCTTGTGCACACTCTCACCCTGGGTGAACACCTGACTCACCTCCATGCTGTCTTCAAGCGACTCAAAGAACAAGGGCTTGCGCTTCACCCCGAAAAGTGTGACTTTTTGCAAAAGGACATCAGCTTCTTCGGATATCGCTTCTCTGATAAAGGCATTGGCCCCGACCCGGACAAGGTGAAGGATGCCCCTGCTCCCTCCTCGGTGTCCGGAGTTCGCAGTTTCCTGGGGATGGAGACGTATTGCGGGCGTTTCATGCAGAATCTGGCAGACGTCACTGGCTTGCTTCGAGAGCTCACTAAGTCATCTAGCCTTTGGGCATTGGGACCCGAGCAAGAAGCAGCATTCCGCCAAACCAAAGCCACGCTGTCAGTGGACACCACTCTTGTCTACTTCGACCCAATGAAGAAATCTCAGCTGGTGGTGGATGCCAGCCCCACAGGACTGGGGGCTGTGTTGGCCCAATGGCAGAACTGTGGAGAATGGGCCCCGGTAGCATATGCCAGCCATACGCTCACACCCACAGAACAACATTATTCCCAAATTGAGCGCAAAGCAATTGCCCTCTTGTGGGGCTGCTGACATTTCTACATCTACCTGTATGGCCATCTCTTCACCATCATCACAGATCACAAGCCACTGATTCCGCTCTACCATGGATCATCATCAAAGCCCCCTCCCCCCCACCAAGAATAGAAAAGTGTATTCTGCAGCTGCAAGAGTTCCAATTCACCGTTGAGTATCAACCAGGTACCCAGATCCCGGCTAATTTTCTGTCCCGGCATGCTCGACCAGCCACTCCTCGCAAGACAGCCAAAGCCTTGGCAACTGCTCCAGACCGCTCCCAATGTCTTTAGAGGAAGTGATAGAGGCCACTTAGCTGGACGACTGTTTACAGATGACAATCAAGGCCACCACAACTGGGGATTGGCAACCGCTTCAGGGATCCCAATCTCTTCCGCTCCGAGGAGGCCAGAGTGATCCGGAAGGTGCTACATAACTTCTGCCACAAATTATCTGTCACCAGTGAGGGCTGTCTATAGCGAGACCCACGATTGGTGCTGCCAAGGAGTCTAACACAGAAAGCAGCCAGCCTCACGCATGGAGCGCACTAGGGCATTGTAAAGTCCAAGAACAGGCTCTGGAGCAAAATTTGGTTCCCCAGACTTGACCAGACGGAGGCATTTGTGCGCAATTGCCCCGTCTACCTTGCTACAAGTCAGCCAGACCACTCCTCGCCAGTTATCCTGAAGAAGGTCCCAGTGCCCCTTGGCAAAGAGTCAGTGCCGACTTCGGAAGCCCCCCCAATGGAGACCACATGTTTGTGGTGGTAGACGACTTTTCCGGCTATCCGGAGGTCGAAATCATTACAACCACATCCACCTCAGAGGCTAGAAGCTATAGAAGCTCATGGCCACCCAGGGCCTCTTTGGAGAGATTCGCTCAAACAATGGGCCCCCCTTTAATGGCTCAGAGCTGGCTGAGTACTTGCGCTCCAGGAACACCAAGCACTGCCGCATAACCCCTCGCTGGCCCCAAGCCAACTGAGAGATAGAGCGCCTGATGAGAACTCTCACGAAGGTGATCCAAATTGCGGTGGCCGAAGCTGACGATGTTGAGTGTGCCTTGTGCCAGTTCCTACGGGAGTACCGACTCACACCCCACTCCACGACCGGCATCTCTCCAGGCAAATTGTGTTTTGGGAGGACCGTGGATGACACCATACCACATCACCTCGAGTGGGCAGAGACACCAAAACCCCGAACCTGTCTGACTCTAGGAGAGCCAGCAACAATGAGGCGGCGAGCTATAAGGAGCCACATCAAAGTAGGAGATCACGTGTTGGTCAAGGACCTCCATCCTGGAGGAAAGTTCCGGCTGCCGTTTGAGCTGTCCCCATGGACTGTCACCGAAGTGAAATGCACCAGAATCACCGCCCGGGGGGCACTGAATATGTCACTCGGAATATGTCCCATTTCAAGAAAGTCCCCCCAAAGGCCATCGGCCATTGCTGCAGGGGCTGACCCTGTGGGATACTCCTCAACAGATGGACACTCTGATGGTGAGGATAGTTATCATCCAGATCAAGGAGAGGGTGCATAGTCAGGGGAACTGTTCCCTGCTTCACCCCCTGCTCCTTCACCAGGTGCATCCAATCCCCGGAGAGCAGCCAGCAGTCAGAATCAAGGAACCGCTGAGGCACCGAGCCTGGGAGAATCCTCACCAGGTTTGTCAGCCAGGGGTGGCCGTGGACGTTATCTGTTGAGGGCCCACCCTGAGCCATCTCAAAGGTACCCTGACTTTGTATGTGAGTGAGCTGGGACTGAGAATGCTGTAGCACTCGTGAGTAGCCCATTTCATCCTGTTAAATGTAAAAGGGGATGTTCTCTTTTGTTATGTTTGGACTAGAATGGCATGACACTGAGGGTTCTGTAAGTTTTAGTTATGTTTTATTCTATGGTAAAGGTGGAATGTAGCGTTGCAGGAAGTTCGGGCAACACCATTATTGTGCATGGCACAGGAGAAAAACATAACCGACCCCCGTGCGCGTAAGTAAAGGGAGCGCGTCTGGCGTACGCTCCGGATAAGTGAATAAATAGCCCGGGGATCCGGGTGTGGTCAGTTTGGAAGTGTACGTGGTCCTTTATTGAAGTGTTGGGCCCCCTCTACCCCCACACTACAATGCCTATATGCACGTACATCTTTTCATTCTTTTTTCTTCTGCAAAATGCATTTCTTTTTGCAAATGCTGAATGCTACACAAAATCGACAAAAAGCATTGCCAAAGCCAACACGCCAAAAAGATGAGACCTATTGGCTTTAACAATTCTTGTTTACTTTCTGCACTGCACCGAATGCGGCCCTTCGTATTTGTCCAAAAATCTGACTCTGACCGCTTTTCTCTGTGAAGCTACTCTATTTGTGTTGCATTATTATTTATTTTACATAATTATATAGCACATTGGTCCATGTTCCTGATGATTGTCGTTTGAGAAAACTGGTTTAAAAGTGTGCGATGGTACTGAATAAATAATGTACATTGTTGTAAGAACTGTGATGTTTATTGCCATCTTTTAACGTGCCATCGCAGAGCCTGAATGTGAAAGAGTGTGGGTGATAAATTAGGGGACCATCTGCAGATAGAAATGAACTGGGCTGGCTAAATGCAGTTTAATTATCTTTTTTAGATTTGTTTTTCTTAATTTCCATATAGCAAGTTTTCAAAAGATGGGACGAACATTGCAATTTACACTATGCAGATGAAGTTACTCTCTTCAACCCCCTAGCTGAGAAAACTACAGTAGGGTTACTTCAAAACCCTGATTAGCCATGGATACATATGGTTGAAATTGGTGGCACATAATACTTATACTATTTAGTGATCAACAGTAGGCACATGCGGGGATTTTTAAACAGACGCTTGATCATCAGAGGAAGCAAACTGTGGAGGTAAAAAAAAGGGCAAATGGGTAACAAAATAGATGGATACAAAAAAGTTCTTGATTTTATGTCTATGTACAAAGATACTTAGCTGAAAAGCTGGAGGGATCAGAAGAAAAGTGGGTAACTGAAAACTAGAAGAACAGGAAAGAGTCAAGAATCATCTGAGAGGCAACACACTGAGAATAAGTTGGGAATCGATCAAATGAAGGAAGAAAAAGCAGGCAAGGTCCTTTAACACCCTGAAAAAAGAACCGTAGGACAATTGCTTATTTTTAATAATGCATAGAAAAACCCTCTTATCCAGTCAGAAAACGTATGGAAGGGTAATGGACAAGACAACTGAAGAAAAACGCGGAGCAAGAATCAGATAATGTTGATTTGGGAGGAGGTGAGGCATAAAAGGGTGAGAGAGACATTGACCTCTATACTATGCGGCTGTCAGTTATAGATAATCAATTGGTGTCTTACTGATCCTAAATTTAGGGTAAAAAGTTAAAGCAAGGAAGCGGGAAATCTGAGAAAGTGAGTGTGTCGAGGACTATAAAACACACATGCAGGCATTTGAACAGATGACTGTGCCTGAAAGCCACATAGAGGTTTCAATCAAATCTAGGCACGTGTATATTAGGAGTCAGAGCAACATGTAGGAGAAGCTGAGAAAAGTATACTGTGGATTAACAAGAGCGAATCAAAGGTGTTACCATCCGAGAAGCAAACATAGGAGTGGATTGGAGGAACATCAGAGGGAACTGTGACTGAAACATCATGTGGAGACTGTGATTGGCTAAGTGAAGTTATCTACCATGTTCAAAGATCCAGAAAGATCAAAGAAAATACGAATTGAAGAGGGAGTCAGTAGCCCAGAAGTAATCAAGAGGAGACGTGAGGCCTAATGGAAACACTCCGAGTAATTAGAATGCATGTGGGTGGCAGTAATGGCCCGAATACATTTGTACTGTGCATGCCGCAAGGCCAATGAGGTCTGTCCGGTGGAAGGAAACCGAGCTGAAACACTGGTGGAGCACTAAGCCTGATAGTTGCTGCCTTTAGAAAATAAACAGTACCTGTCATTCAGTGGCCATCCAATTACTGCTCAATGGCATGCTACCACCGTTTACATAATAGGGGTGGGACTATTTTGTGGGGAAGCTGTGAGGTTAGTCAACAGGTTGTTGACTCTAGAAGTCTCTCAGGAAGACTTGGTGAGTTGATCTAAACTGTAGTGTATATATATCGCAAATTATTATTTCATGTGTTGTTGTTCCTCATAGAGCTCCTACCATAAGAGTTATATTAAGGTGCGGACTAGAGACTGCTTTAGGTTTTTGCCAGCCTCATGTTTTCAAAAAAATAATAAAAATACTTACACGTTTACATACATACAGGCGCATCTTGTAAAGCCTCATCACCCATTGGACTGTTAGTGTCATTCCCACCACAGCATACGTGCATGAAGCAACCAGTAAGTAAACTTCATCCATTTGCTGTCTAGCACTGTGACTGACGCCAGTTTGCCTGATCACATGTGTACAGCCAGCTGGAAAGAGTCATGTATTTCAGTGCTATGGCTGGTGTGAATGGATGGATGGGCCTTTCCTTTATTTTTAATTTTTTGTATTGTGGGAAGCAAATGGGAAGATCATCAGTAGAACTTTTGCTGCCTGATCTGATTTGTATTTATTTAATTTATATATAGCACATTAAGCATGGCGAAAAAGCCCCTTCATAGCACCACATGTGGTGAAACAGTCATGTCATTGGCATAATTGGTCTGTGATGGTGATCACGCAATCAAGTTTTACTTCGTGTCCCTAGTTGGTGCCAAATCTGGTGGGAGAATGGGCCGGGTCCCTGTTGAGGGTTAGGCAATTCCGTTGTGGTTTGAATATGAATTGTGGCATTCCTTGAATAAGTTGGTTTCCAGTATCTTTTCACAGGCAACAAAATTTGCTAAAACTCTCAACCAGGGGTGGACAGTATTTCAAAAGTGTGTACTGAACCCTGATGGTTTTCCAGAATTTTCTCTTCTCTTGTATTTTTGAAGTCTGATCAGATTTGCATTATTGGATCTGAGGTTCTAACTGAGGTTGGAGTATCTGGCCAATCTTTAGAGGTGTTAAGGCCCAGTATCTCAGAAGCATTTATAGGCACTGGGTGTTAGCATTTATCCTTTTTTTCCACTGAAAGTCATTAGAGGTTTTTTTTAGTGCTGATGTTGACAGCTTTTTGTAGATATAGGCAGAACCTAGCTGCTTAGCTCTGAAATCTCTAGCATTTGATTGACTGTATTTGGGGCCTGACATAAATTGAATTGCGATAATCTCAGCATGATAACATTGGACCTCTGGTTTGATTCGGAGGTGCAGGTGGAATAATAGGAGAACCATTCTAAGCATTATGAGATGTAGGTTGGTCATATAGAAAGTTTAAATCTAGATGTCATCACTGCCGCCCACACTCGCCACCTCTGTTCTGTCAGAGTTCTGTTTCAACCAATGACTACTCATTTAGTTGCTAGAGTAGGACCTCAATGTTCTCCACATACAAAGGTAGCCAGCAGCCAAGCATGAACACTGAAAAATATGAGTGACAGCCAGGATGTCTGCAAGCTCTACAACCAAGCCTGGAAAGGAAGTAAATCCTTTGCTTGATAATGATCAGAGTGATAGTCTTTAGTTCTTCGGGTGTGACTTAATGATAAGACTAACAGCAGGTGAACGTAAAACTTTAGTCTGTGAAGATGCACAATTTGGAAGCTTCGCATCTCGGAAATAGAACAACATTTTCCGATTCGCCGATGCAGGGTCCCCGCCCACAGTCCCTCACAACTGGGCATTTTCTCAGCTGCTGATATCCTGCTCATGGTTCAGCAGGAGAAGAAGCAGGCGAGGGATTTTAAATATTGGGATCAGGGCGTTTTAGAACCTGTCACAACCTCTAACCTGTCCTGAAGCGGGCTGAGGAGGAGGGAGGATTTAGATGCCTGGGAATGGTCCCTAAAGGGGGTGGTTCAAAGAGCTAAGAACCTGGGCTGAGGGCTGGGGGTCTTTAATGGAAGTGGATGAGGCAAGGTGCTGTGGATGTCACAGAGAACACACAGGGGTAGGTTTTCACGGGTTGCAGGTCATCACTGTAATGAGGACTGGTCCCCCTGCTTCAAAGTAACACTGAAGCCCCCCCACACACCTTTTTAGGTTTCGCCTGAGCCAGCGCATGCGCTGGTCTGCGAAACATTTAGTAAGTGTGCTTTTCAAAGTGCTGCCAGAGGCTTTTGCTGGCTACCAGCTTGCATTCACGCGAGCGTGCACGCGCGCAGCCGCCAGCTTTCAGCGCCCGATCAGGCGCCATCTGGCTTTCCTCTCACTTGATTGCTTTCTCAACGCTCCTCCGCCCCTGCCCCGCCGCGTCTCGCGTTAATTGCAAACATATGTGCAAACGCGCTGCTTTCACTTTCGCTCGCGCGCGCACCACTTTTGAAGCCGGGCTTGTTATCAACATGCACCCGAGTCCATGGGGCTTCCGTGCCTTAATTAGTAGCCGCACTCTCATGGGTTTCTTCCCGGCCCTCCCGTTGTCTTTGCTGATGCCCCCTCCTATTGTCCGTGTTTTTTTGTTGTTCACGCCCTACGTTCTTCTAAAAATTGAGTTTCCCTAAAACACCTTGGGGAACTGTCCTTCATGTATTCTGATTGCCTGACATTCACATTCTCTCACATTTCGGCTTTCCGACATCAAGATGCTTGTCTGCAGCATCATTGTTTCCACGCGCTCCCTTTTGTCTGCTCAGGCTTTACCTCATTCATTTCCCCTGGGAGCCGCCTCTTCCCGGCAGCATCTGCATTCTTAAAGGCAGAGCCTTCCGTGGAGGTGTGAAGGAGCCCGCCTCCTTGTTTTACTCGGCTTGTACCTCCTTCACACGTCGTCGCTGTGCCAGCGGGAGGCTCTTTTGTGGAGTTTGCTCTTGGCCACCCCGACTGGGATTAAAGAAAAATTAGCGGGAAGGGTGCTGTGACGACGACGGCAATTTGTTACATCAAACACCGGCCCTTATCCTCAAAGCCTCTTCCCTGGACGCTTCCGTCAGATCTGGGAGTGGATGGGGCTGCGAGGCTGCACGAGGCACTACTCAACATGTTAGTCGTGCGAGGGTGGATTGTAAATACAAACTCAGCCGCACAGCCATTTACAACGTGCAGCTTGGTCTCAGGGGCCAATGTCTGCATTGTGGCGCTGTACCATTTAATTCCTCCAAGCCACGCTTTCCATCGAGTCACGACAAACATTGACGCACCAGCATGAAAATAGCAAAAAACACCATTGCATACCTAGGAGCAGTGACGCTGCACACAGCCTACAAAGCAAACCTTATGCCTTGTTTATGCTTTACTTAATATTAACTTAAACACATAGGTTTTGTTCATCAGATCTGTCAATTCTTGGGCGTCTAATCTTGGTTTAGTGTATACATTTACTACTGATGAGTTTTTATATTGCGAAAATATGAGCTGGAAAGCGCTTGAGCCTTTTTTTACAAAGAGACATTGGTGCAAGATACAGGATAGTGCTATAGAAAGACATTTATACAAATGTAGTGTAGTGTAGTGACCTCTGAAGCGCATTTACAGACGGTAACCGTGCTTCTCTGTGGGAGTACTGTGAATGGAACCTTCTGTAATGTACCTGGTGCTTATGTAAAGCGCTAATAAAAAGAAACACGCATTGGCATAGCCAATAGGTCTCGCCTTTGGGACCTTATAAGCCATGCAACGGTTGATATTGTTGCACCAACGATATTGTGCTGCATAACTAAATACTTATAAGGTCCCAAAAGCGAGACCTATTGGCTATGCCAATGCTTGTTTAATTACTTTGTGAGCTGTACAAATTGTGAAGCTTGTACATAAGTAAAATGTGAAGATGAAAGTCACCAGACCTCACAATTTAGCATACAGCTAGATTGAACACAGCAGTGCCTGTAGTAATGAGCGCGGTGTGACAATTGGATAGACCATGAAGTCCGATGCCCACCCTCGGCGGTTGAAAGCCTGGTCTCAAATCTAAGATGGAATGGAGAGGGAATAATCTGTGACAGTCCATTGTGTCAATCACTCTGAATACACAAGGTGTGAAGCAATCCTGCTTTCTTTGTGTGATGCAACTACTGGTGAAACTCTGCTTCAAATTCTTTGCTTAAACTGGAATCCTTTCTGTATTAATGAGCTAGTGGTTTTTGTTTCTTCTCAGTAAACTTGGAGAGCTAATTTAATCATTTTGTTGCCTTGCCGGGAGACCTTATTGATATTTTTGCTTTTCTGATGCTTTGTTGGGGATTCACCCGCCTCGGTCTGTCGCCTGCTTTGCTCCCGCGAGAGTTGGGCAGACTACGCCGTGACCTTTAGCGCGCGGATCCTCTAAGGAGGGGGAATGATTTCAACAGGTTTCTGGCTGACCTTTCACGATTCCCTCGTCTCCTCAATTCTGAGGGAGGGGGCCTATTTATTGTAATCACAGCTTTCAAAGCATAAAGGTTCGTTGTCTGTTTTGTATAAGTCATGCTTTGCAGTTTAATTGGATTTAAGTAAATTAGCAAAGCCCGTAAATCTACATAATAGCGTCCTGGCAGCTCTCATGCCTCCCCGAATGAAGAAATAGACTTCTGTTGTTTATTGCTTCATAGGGTTGAGCTTGCATTTTACTGAGGGAGAATAACTCTTGTGTAAATACAAGTGCATGCCAGCATGCCATGATGGGTTGCTTAATTTAAGTAGGTAAGCTTAATTCTCTCGGTGCACAAGTACCTATTGCCGGAATGTTCTCAGAAATGTTCGCTGTAAATTTCTCAGCTCGTCCATTATCCATCCTTTGTTTTGGTCAGGTTTAGTGGGTAAACAAACTGTGTTTTTCCCTCCTTTTTAATCCGACAATTGGTCTTGAAAATTTATGCTTTTCATTATATGGCACATGAGTTTGTGCTGCATATTTAGACTGAGCAGTGGAACAGGCGGTTATTGCCGCGCGACGCCAGGCAGATGTCTAGTGCAAAACCAATGAAGCTATCTTCATTAGGATTCTGTGCCTCTCATTCCTGATTCATGGTTATAGGTTTTTTTCTGCAGCTGCTTCCGTCGCCGTAACCGCCGTCTTTTATGCTCATGTCAAGATATTGCTTTTGGAAGGTGGGGCTTGTCTTCTAATGTCCCTTGAAAAGCCACCCTGGTGTCAATTCCACTTGATCATTTATAAATACTCTATGCTAACTCTAGGAAGTAGTATATGGGTTTTGGACCTTTAATAAACATCTGTAAAGAAAATTCCCATTGGCAGCGTTCAATCTGTCTACTGGTTTCGGTTGATGTTTTTAACCAGCAGAATGTGCATTGTTTCTGCTGCTGGACAATGTGCATTTTTTCTACTGCTGCAAGTCACATAGGTTACTGTCCAAAAACTATGTCTTGACTGTATCCAGCATTAAAACATCTACATCTGGTGTACTGGAATTTCTTTGAAGGCTAATATTGCTGCAGGTATACAGAAGTACTATTAACTTTCATTGTCCAAACAGCCAGTAACCATTGCTCCTTACTTCTCGAAAATACTGAACATAAAAGTACCACTAAAATTCAGTGAGTGAGAATTGTCATTCATATAGCACATGCAGAAGAAAAAACGTTTTCTTTGAGCCATTCAGTTATAAACAAAGGGTACAAGAACGTAAAATGTCTACATTGGTTAGACTTCATTTTCTGGCCTAAAAGTTAGGCTCAAGTTATTAAACTCGGTTGCTCAGTACTTGTATTTTGTAAAAGCAGCATGGCTCAGTAGGTCTGCTAAAAATCCAGTGTCATGTACATTTTGATCCCTTGCTTCTACTCTACTATGTCATTCATGATGTGGTAGAGTGTAAATGCAGTTGTACCTTACTCACCTAAGGTGATCAGAGAGCATAAAACTAAGCGAGCTTTGGCTAAGCCGATGGGTCTTACCTTTTTAAGGTATCTGGTTTGTCAATGTATTTTGAAGATGCTCTTCAGCATTGGCAAAAAAAATACTTTTTGCCAATGTTGCAGCAAAATGTGTATGTGCGCATGCTTCAAGATGCACGCACGTATACATGTCATGACACAACATTGGGCCAGTGTGATGATGTATGTGCATCACCGCGCATGCATGAATACATCATGATGTGGCTGCCGCTTTTTTTTTAATCATTCCAAGATGGTGGATTGCAAAGAAAAAACATTAATTTACAGTGTGCAGCCAATGCTGGAGGGCCCAACAGAGGCCATTTGCTTTTGGACTTCTCCTTTATTTCAAATGTGCTTTTGTGCAAAAGCACATTTGAAATAAAGGAGAAGTCCAAAAGCAAATGGCCTCTGTTGGGCCCTCCAGCATTGGCAAAAAGAAATGCTCATTGCCAATGTTGCAGCTAGGGCAAAAACAAAGGAAATAGAAAAAAGCACAATAACTTGTATGTGCGAATGCACATGTAAATATCATGACACAACGTTGGACCATTGTAATGATGTATGTGCATCACCATGCACTAAAGCACATTTGAAATAAAGGAGATGTCCAAAAGCAAATGGCTAAAGTTGGGCCCTCCAAAAAGTGTTAAACCTTTTTTTCATTAAGGACGTGATGGGAAGAGTGGAGTCAGGGGAGCAATGGAGGAGTGCTTCAGGGGAAATCCCACATGGGATGAGGGAAGCAGTGGGGAGCCGTCGGGGCAGAGGACCAGAAGAAGTGTTTGAAGCGAGGGAGAAAATAAAATATTGAAAAAAAGGCTAGGAGGGGTCGGATAAGTCATTGACTAGCTGTGGGTTTGAGGAAGAGGGAGTGACATGGAGCATGTCGGGAGCAGATTTTGAGGGGGAAGCAGAATCATATGAGAGAGAGGAGGAAGAGACATGCACTCTCATGAAGTGAAAGAAGAAAAATAAAAGAAATTGCCTGAATGTGAGCAGTGGAAGGTTATAAGTCATCCAGTCAAAAGGATGGTGAAGAAGCTGTGCTCCTGGAGAGGGACAATCACAAGGCGAGGAAGAAAAGCCATTGAATAAGAAGTAAGCAAATGAGTGACAAGAAAAACAACCAATGGTAAGCAATGAGCTGGCTCTAATGTATGTTTTTATAAGATCCACAAGAGTTATTTTGACAGCAGGCAGCTAAAGGCTGCCTGTAGGCTAAACCTATAAAGAAGCAAACCCTCAATGTCAGTAAGTCTTCCATCCAAGGACTCAAAACGGATTGTAAAATTAAATTCAGAGTCTGATGCGCTGTGAACAAGGCATGCTGAAGCACAGGCCTTGTTTCTCCAGAAGCTAGATGTCTAGTACCTACCAACCAGGAACTGCCAATCACGCAGTCAGTGCTTAATTTGAGCTGGTGGTTTCCGGTGCTCGGCACCTGCAAATAACTGTCAGCACCGGAGCTTGTGACAGCCTGCCACAAGGTGGCCCTGTCTAGTTATTTTAGAGATCACCATACCAACAGTTCATTATTAATGCTATATTCATTAAAATGACTATTACCTACAGCCAAAGCCATACTTATAGCTTTGGGGGTCTGAAATAGTCTGAATTGTCACACTTGTAGGAGTATGATGGTTAGTTGTTGTGTTGTTACTATCACTGGAAGCATAGCAGGGGCAATGTGTGGTGCAAGCTGCAGTGGCCTCCTACCGAGAGCCCTGGCACTTATTTTTTTTACAAATTAAGCACTGCACCCAGTGCTTAATTTGAGCCAGTGGTTTCCGGTGCTTGGCACCGGCACCTAATTGCCAGCACCGGGGCTTATCACAGTCTCCCACATGGTGGCGCTGTCTGGATAATTTAGGTACAGCAGCTGTTTATTGGTTCAATTTGCATTTACAATGACTAATACCTGCCTCATAAGCCATTCTTATAGCTTTGGGGGCATGGAATACTATGCATTGTCACCTTTGTAAGAGTGTGCTGGTTAGTAGCTGTGTTTGTACTGTCATTGGCAGCTGGCAGGGGCAATGTGTGGTGCAAGCTGCAGTGGCCTCCCGACGAGAGCCCCCGCACTTATTCTTTTACAAATTGAGCACTGCAATCACCCAAATCAAATACTGCCTATTAGTCAGCGATGACTGAAATGGAAGCACCGGCTTAGTATGCACCAACAAACTATCAGCGACAGAAATAATCATTAGCGTGGTATACTCCTACAAGCTGTGAGCAACAATTGGTATGTTCCTTCTAACCGTTAAAGACACAAATGGAAGCACTAGCATGGTATCCACCCACCAACCATCGGAAACAGAAATATAGACTCCATCATGGTATGCACGCACCAACCGACGGTAACATAAATGGAATGACTGTATGGTATGCAGCCACAAACCATCAGCAACAAAAATGGAAAAAGTAGTAGAAAAATAAACACATTGGAATGGCTTGCAACTGTGAGTGAACAACATTTTAAATGTAGCACTAACGTTGTTAGACCTGGCATCTTTGGTGTGTTATTCCTCTGTCTTTTTTTGCTTCTGACCTCCTGTTTTTGACTGTGTGCTGCATTTCGTTCTTGCTGGTTTTAGAACTCTGGCACACCACCACTGCTGATCAGTGCTAAAGTGCAAGTGTTCCCTCTGTAAATTGTGATTGGTTATCCATGATTGGTATATTAGATTTACTGGTAAGACCCTAGTAAAGTGCACTGTGTGCGCCAAGGGCCTGTAATTCAAATGCTACTAGAGGGCCTGCAGCACTGATTGTGCCACCTACATGAGTAGCCCTACAGCCATGTCTCAGACCTGCCAATTAAGAGTCTGTGACTGCAGTTTTAAACTGCCATGTCGCCCTGCCTTCCCTTTTACTACATGTAAGGCACCCCTAAGGTAGGCACAAAGTAACCCTCACAGCTTGAGTCCAGTGGCAAAGTGAGCAAGGGACCCGCATCTGGGCATACCCTTCCAACTTAGCGCTTGACAGTTTGGGCTGGACTGTTTCCATGAGGCAAAGGGTCAAGACTGATTTGCATATGGTTGGGTCTAAACTGGGGTGGCGTGGTGGGCAAAAGAACAATGGATTAAACCCAGATCCTTGTGGCTGGGGGTGAATGTTTGCATTGTTCAGCATTACGTCCATTATTTGTTACTTTCGCTTTTGTCGCCATAAGTGGGAAGGGTATGCCCAGACGTGATTCCAGTGCTCACTTTGCCACTGCATTCAAGCTAGCCAGGCTGATGAGGGGTGTTAACCCGAAACCGGTCCCAGGATTCTTGTTTCCGGTTCAGGGAAGTCCTGACTTGGCAGTTCGTGCTGGACTGTTCCCTTGAACAGTTTAAGACTGATTTACATATGGCTGGGTCTGAACTGGAGTGGCGAAGTGAGCAAAAGAACGATGATGGATCAACCCAGATCTAATAGTGACTCCATCTTATTGTGTTTGCTTGTTCGCCCTAAGTTGGCAGGGTATGCCCAGATGTGGGTCCCTGGCTCACTTTGCTACTGGATTCAAGCTAGCCTGGCTGATGAGGGGTGTTACCCCAAAACTAATCCCAGGATTCTTGTTTCCAGTTCAGGGAAGACCTGGCTTGGCAGTTCAGGCTGGACTGTTCCCATGAGAATAAGGTCAAGGCTGATTTGCATATGGCTGGGTATGAACTGGGATGGCGAACTGAGCAAAAGAACGATGATGGATTCAACTCAGATCTAATAGTGACTAGGGGTGAGTGTCAGAAAAGTTTCAGAGCTCCGTCCATCATCTTATTGTGTTTGCCTGAACTATTTTAAACCTTTTAAAATTGATATCTTTATTTGTTTGTTAGATTTTTGTCGTTTTTAGTCTTGTTGTATTCAGATAAATCTTGGTTATTTTTCACAACTGGTGTGGTGTCCTTTTGTAGTGTTTTCACTTTGTTAATGTACAAATGCTTTACACATTGCCTCTGAGAAGCCAGACTGCTCATGCCAAGCTACCAAGGGGGTGAGCAGGGCTTATCTTGGGTGTGTAAATCCCTTACCCTGACTAGAATAAGGGTCCCTAATTGGACAGGGTGCAAACCACTGGCAACTAGAGAACACCCCTTTTTTAAGAAACATGATATGAGCCAGCTCACCCGGTGTCAAAGAAATAGAAACCATAATCTAGCTGGTACCAAGTGCGCTCAACCAAAGAAATGGAAAGAGGAGCAGAGACAGAAGGACTTCCCTAGTAAGGTCTCTGGCACACTTAACAGACCTGCCAACAAAAAAAAAACACTGTGTGAAGAGGGGGTGGGGCCTCGTGCGAGTAGTACTCAAGACACACTTTTCCCACTTTCCCCCCAGCTACCTCCTCTGCGGAAAAAAAAGTTTGCTAAAACTGGGACCGAAGTCCTGAGGTGTTTTCACACCCCTTAATGCTTAATGGACATCAGCTGTTCAAAACCTTGAAAGACGAGCTAGGAAATCCACTCCTTGCAGTGGTTTCCAACAGCTCATTTTCCCTGTCACTGTGTGATATCTGCTCCTCACCGGGTGACTGTGTGAAAGGAGCCGATATTGTGTGACGCCGCTTCAGCCACATGCCACACGCCACTCGCCGCAGCAAGGGACT
Organism: Calotriton arnoldi; assembly: GCA_963921515.1. Classification (NCBI taxonomy): domain Eukaryota; kingdom Metazoa; phylum Chordata; class Amphibia; order Caudata; family Salamandridae; genus Calotriton; species Calotriton arnoldi. Next base: position 302,614 of record CAWUFW010016563.1, read on the forward strand.
CCAGGTCCCAGACCACTTTGCGCCAGGAGGTGCTTAAGATCGCAGCGTGGCTACCGCAACGCGGGATGCCGCTTCAGCCACATGCCACTCACCGCATCAAGGGACCCCAGGTCCCAGACCACTTCGCGCGAGGAGGCGCCGACGCTTGTTTTCCGTGCCCGGAGGCGCTTCAGATCGCAGCGCGGCTCCCGCAGCGCGGGACGCCACTTCAGCCACACGCCACTCGCTGCAGCAAGGGACTCCAGGTCCCAGACCACTTCGCGCCAGGAGGCGCCGATGCTCGTTTTCCGCGCCCGGAGGCGCTTAAGATCGCAGCGCTGCTCCCGCAGCACGGGGCGCCACTTCAGCCACACGCCACAGCAAGGGACTCCAGGTCCCAGACCACTTCACGCCAGGAGGCGCCGACGCTTGTTTTCCGCGCCCGGAGGCACTTAAGATCGCAGCGCGGCTCCCGCGTGGGCGTGTCCGGGCCAAGGGCAGGCCCGTCCTGCGCCCGTCAGCGACAGGAAGAGGCAGGGCAGGGCTACCCCCCTTGGTGTTTTTGTTTTAGATCTGTGCCAGCGATTCGTGTCCCGAAGTATTCTGCACGTACTGAGCCTGCAGCTAAGGTAGGTCCTCACTTGTACTGCCTTTGACTTTACTATCCGATTTTGAAAGGTATTTATGGGACGCTGTGGTAATTACCATTTTGGATTTCGGGACCTGGGGGACTGGCAGTGTCCTTATTAACTTACTGATCTATTGACCCAATTTTATCTATTTTTATTCTAACAGCGGATTTCCTACTGTTTTTATCTATACACTTCATTCTAGGGGGGGCTACTCAGATTAAGTCAGCCATGGTAAAAAGGGGGGCAGCTAAATCACCAAGGGCCACCCAGTCGTCCTCT